>CM066034.1:366734918-367284929 GCA_033557465.1 Ichthyophis bannanicus
GATTGTGGCTGGAATGCTTGGGGCATTCTGTTTTTGGCATTTTTGGACCCTCCATGGGGGGCTTGATGCTGTTTCTGTAGCCCCTGCTGCTCCTCCACTTTGTTTTTCCTGCCAGTGGGCAGTGCAGCCATGCGAGATGGCTGCTTGGGCCTGACAGAGGTGGAGTCTGGCAGGGTGGCCCTAGCTGCCAGGCCATTGGTCTCTATGGGCCCTGGGACTATCCTTTCCAACTGGTTTGCACTGCAGCTCCTGAAATGTCTCTATGGGCTCTGGGACTATCCTTTCCAACTGGTTTGCACTACAGCTCCTGAAACATCTCATGGGCTGTTTTCAGTCTCTGCTAGCTGTTGACAGCCCCCTTCATGGGAATCTGGAGCTGATGCCTTCTCTATGTGGGGCGGGAGGGGGGGAGACACCAGGACCCACAAGCACCTATGTCATGGGCAATTAGAGGAGGTCAAGACTCCCACTTTACCCTTGAGTTCATTCTTTCCTCCAGAAGTTCAACTTTATCCCCATTCAGGGGTTGGTTGAGGGACTCAAGATAAAGTCCTTTTCGCCAGAAGGTAAAACCCCTGATTTTCCTGGTGAAAGGCTAGGGCTTTCATGATTCATCAGTTTCACTTATCAGTCCTCTTTATATCTTTTTAGGACACTGCTATGGCTCTGCATTTAGAGGAGCCTGCTCTCGGGTGAGGTTACAGGTGAGTCACCCTTTTTCCTGGAGAGTTTCTAGCATCCTGATATGTTCATAACTTTATACAATCCTAGGTAGCAGCACAGAGGGTTTTAGGGAGAAAATGCCACAGATGGGCCCTAAGGTCCTGTCTCGGCTGTACCTGTAGCCCCAGGGTGAGTGGGATTGACCTTACGGACTCCCTGATCTCAGTTGTGTCAAAGCAAATGATAACACAGGTCTGCGACTAAAAAGCTGTTTGATTATTTTCATCTAATTTCTATGTATTTTGGTGTGCTGAAAACAAATAAAATATTGAAAAAACTCCTAGACGTCATGATTTGCCACAACATGCAAAATTGTCTTCAAATTTATCAATTTTTTTCAAATTACTATTAATTAATTCAAATTGCTATTAATTAATTCACATAAGTGCATTTAAGATATAAAATGCCAAAAAAACCTTAAAGGGGTTGTCCGAGTTATGTAAAAAAAAATATAGCACTGTAAATCTGATGGTCAGCAATATATACATAAGATAAGCAAATTTTAAGTCTGTGCTTCTAATGGTAGAAGGGGTTAATCTTTCCTGAAGAATCCAGTAGGAGGGAGACACAGGGCAGATAGCACCAGCTCCGGTCAGGGCAGGGGGGTGTGGCCAGCACTGTGACGTCTCGTGTACAGACACAGAGCTGCTCTCTCCTGCATGCCACACTTGTGCACGAATCATCATCAGGTTCTTGGTTCTAGGCTGTTCACACTTTTTCATCGCAATTCGTGTTAGCTTGTCATTCTTCAACCGTTATGTTATGGCTCCGCGAAAGTGTATTAATTCGCCAGACAGTTTCTGTTTCATCTGTGGTGAATATACAGTGTTGAAGCAACAGCAGAATATTACAGACTTTGTGAAAAAAGTATACTTTGCATACTTTGGACTAAAAATTGGCGATCAAGATAAAGTCTGGGCGCCTCATAAAGTGTGCAAACGGTGTGTTGAAGACCTTCGAAACTGGTTCAAGGGTAAGGAAAAATCTTTCCGTTATGGGATTCCTATGGTATGGTGAGAGCAAAAGAACCATAGTGATGACTGTTACTTTTATTCATGTGATGTGAAAGGGTTTAATTCCAAATGGAAGCATTCCATTTCATACCCCAATCTTCACTCGGCAATTCGTCCCATCCCCCATGGCACAGATATACCAGTACCCAAGCCCCCTGCTACCTTGGAAGAGATACCTTGCTCCGATGAAGGTGAAGTCATACCTGAACCAGATGACGAATCAAGTTCTGACTTTGAAGATGATACAAGACCAAAATTGTTTTCTCAGGAGGAGATGAATGATTTGGTAAGAGACTTGAATCTTCCCAAAGATGCCGCTGAGTTTCTCGGATCAAGGCTGAAAAGCAGGAATTTATTGTTGCCAGGAGTGTCATCTTCATGGTTCAGACATCATGAAAAGGAGTTTGTTCCTTACTTCACCCAGGAAGACAAGTTGGTTTATTGCATCGATGTCGAAGGTCTGATGGGTCAATTTCAAATCCAATATGATTCAGAGCAATGGCATCTTTTTATAGATTCTTCAAAAAGAAGTTTCAAAGCAGTTTTACTCCACAACGGTTTTTACACTTCCATACCTGTAGGTCATTCCGTACACTTGAAGGAAACCTACGAGAACTTGGAATTGGTTCTTCGTAAACTTAAATATGAAGACCATGGTTGGCAAGTGTGTGGGGACTTGAAGGTCTTGTGCATGCTGCTCGGGCAACAAGCTGGGTATACCAAATATCCTTGTTTTCTGTGTCTATGGGACAGTCGAGACCGACAAAATCACTGGACCTAGAAGTGTTGGCAGCCGAGGGTGCTAACAGTCGGTGAAAAAATTGTCCTCCGAGAAACTTTGGTACCTTCCCATAAAGTTCTTCTACCAACTCTCCACATAAAATTGGGATTGATGAAGCAATTCGTAAAATCACTTCCAAGAGATGGAGAATGCTTCAAATACTTGGTCACCAAGTTTCCAGGCCTGTCGGAGGCAAAATTGAAGGAAGGTGTGTTCGTCGGACCAGACATTAGAAGGCTTATAGTTGGTCAAGAGTTTGTCAGTACTATGACGGATCCTCAAAAAGAAGGGTGGATTGCATTTAAAGAAGTCATACAGAAATTTTTAGGCAATAACAAAGATCCTCACTACAAAAAGATCGTCGGACGAATGCTGAAAGCATTTCAAGCTTTAGGTTGCCTGATGAGTTTGAAAGTGCATTTCCTCCAGTCCCACCTTGACTACTTTCCTGAAAATTTGGGAGCTGTGAGTGAGGAACAAGGTGGACGAGTCCACCAAGATATTAAAGAGATGGAAAGGAGATACCAGGGAAAATGGAGCATTGCAATGATGACAGACTACTGTTGGATGCTTCAAAGAGACATTCCAGATGCTACTCACAAGCGTAAATGCACCAAGAGGAGCCTCACAAGAAAGAAGAATCGAGTTTAGTGTGTGTAGGTGAGCTCATTTCAGTTCAAAAAAGGATTTTCATGAAAATATTGTAATAAAACTTTAATTTTACAACTTTAATTTCCATTTATTTTGAGGTATTGCCTTATTTAACATAGTTACCTAAATTGTCAGGAAACGTGATGTCCTATGACAAAATGGAGGTCATTTTCGGATTCAGCGCACCAAAAAACATAAAGATTACGTGGAATAACCAAAACAGCTCTCGAAAAAAAAAATTTTGCAGACCTGTGTAATCACTACTGGGGGGAGGTGCTGCGCTCAAGGACTCTCATGTTAAGATGGTTGAGGCCCTCCTTAAGACTCCCTTTGCAATCACTACCTTATGCTCTCAGGCTGCGTTGTGTGCGGGCCTGGAGACAAGCCCTTAGATAATGGTTCCAGCTGCTGCCAGACAACTCAGAGGCTTCAAAGTTTGGCAGTGGACCATCTAGGTGGCTGGTGCCCTCTAAGACTTTATCAGAATCTCTTTCATGTCCATGGCAGTGGTGGTAGTAGCACTAAAAAAGCTGTGTAGGAGCAATTCTAAATGACATCAACCAACACACGCTCCCTAACCTAAGCACAACTCAAATACTAATTCAAAGCAATTCAAATACTACTAAAGATATCCTTCAATAAGGCAAAAAGACCTCAGGGTGGCTAGTACCCCACACGCAGCGAGAAACTCACTGTAGGGAATAGCTGATGCTCACATCATAGGTCATAGCCTTGTCAAATTCCCTAATCTACACAAAATTCATATCCCATTACACATAGCACTACAATTTCACCCTGGGATCCTAAAACAATATACTACAATCATCCATCTAAACGCACACAAACACTGTTACAAAGCATCAGAGTTAATCAAGATGTAAAACAAGGAGCAGCCCAGGAACAGTCATGGAAAATCCTACAAAAATGAGGAAATGTATAATTAGTATCCAAAATCAAAAAAGAGAGCACAATAGCCCACTTAAACTTATCTTATCATATCGTAATTGCCACCAACTTCTGCTCCGTAGCAGCCTCGAATGCTCATCCGGTAACAGAATCCGGCATATGGATTCTAGTGGAGTGTATAGTTTGTGTTGGGAGAAAGTGACAATGAGATTGCCGAAGCTTGTGATGGGCTGTTGGGATGTTTTAAAAGTGATGTCAGACGCCGTCCTTTGGGATGGCGGGTTCAGTCGATCTGTGGTTAAGACGTTGACTTTAAACCCCTGAAGAAGCCTCTCTTTGGCGCAACGAAAGCTTTTGTAGGGTTTTGTGTATAGGTCTGATTCTGTGAGAGATGTAATGTTCTTTCCCGCCAAGATATATTTTGGAGAGTGTTTCCTTGCTGTCGGGTGTTTCCGGCTGCCGGGTGTTGCTTTCTGCTGTTGTTGAAGCTGTTACTGGATGAGCATTCGAGGCTGCTACGGAGCAGAAGATTGGTGGCAATTACGATATGATAAGATAAGTTTAAGTGGGCTATTGTGCTCTCTTTTTTGATTTTGGATACTAATTATACATTTCCTCATTTTTGTAGGATTTTCCATGACTGTTCCTGGGCTGCTCCTTGTTTTACATCTTGATTAACTCTGATGCTTTGTAACAGTGTTTGTGTGCGTTTAGATGGATGATTGATAGTTTTTGTATGTAGAGATTGTTGTAGTATATTGTTTTAGGATCCCAGGGTGAAATTGTAGTGGTATGTGTAATGGGATATGAATTTTGTGTAGATTAGGGAATTTGACAAGGCTATGACCTATGATGTGAGCATCAGCTATTCCCTACAGTGAGTTTCTCGCTGCGTGTGGGGTACTAGCCACCCTGAGGTCTTTTTGCCTTATTGAAGGATATCTTTAGTAGTATTTGAATTGCTTTGAATTAGTATTTGAGTTGTGCTTAGGTTAGGGAGCGTGTAGTGGTGGCAGTAGTCCATTGATGGCTCTAGCTCTGCGCTTGGTTGATGAATGCTGTCTTCAAGCTGCGGCTGAGCAAACTCCCCTTTAAAGGCTGGTTACTCTTCAGTGTGAGCCGGGTGAAATGGTGGCATCCTTGAGACCCACAGAGACTTCTGGGAGATAGTTCTGGAGGTATCAAGAGTACATTATTAGTAGCATGCATGGAGCCTGGAGGCATCCTTGAACAACTAAGAGTCCAGCTGGACTTGGTATTCCTGGGATCTAGGAGGGAGCAGTTCTTTTGGAGCTTCCAGTATGCTCGAGTCTTCCCTATGGCTCCACTGGGAGCTAGTCATCCCCCTCAATGAGTTCTGGCAGTCTTTCCCAAGGATAATCTGCTTGGGGAGTAGCACCAGTTGTTTCTCTCTCAGGGAACTCACACCATGTCAGACCAATGAGTTCTTGGGGTCCTCGGTCAAAGTTGAGATGTATTTGCTCTACTGGCAAGACTTCTACCTTCTAACATGAAGCTCACTGGTTCCAGCTAGCCTGGGGTTTATAACACAAAATATTTGAATCATGGCAGTGACTGTACAGGATGCCTTTGTAGAATCTCCCTGTGGCTCTCTGCATATGGGTGAAATTCAAGGAAACTCTGCAGTGCCTCCAGGAATTTCAGACTATTTTTCTCATGGCCTTCTTTGCAGGGCTAGGGACATTATTCCATCCACATAGTGATGCCCAGAAAGGAAAGTTCCTCCCAGCATATCCTGGATCTAAGGGAAGTGATTTGAACACTGAATCCACCATTGCTTTATGGGGGCCATTGGATCTTCCATTGTTTCTTGGTTCTTTGGCATTGACCTTGGAGCTGGTTCCATGGGCCAGGGCACACATGCATCTTCTGCAGAGGTACCTGTTGGACGTCTGGTCTCCCTGGACCTGATATTCAGCAGCAATGGTAGCTAGCATGATTACAGTGCCTAGCCATCGCTGCTGAACGCTATACCCGGATATTCAGTGCCAGAGCCATATCTGGCCACTAGCACTGACTATCCAAGTCAGCTGTATAGTCCAGAAGCTAACCGGTCAGTGGCTCAATATTGCTGCTGCCTGGTTAGCTCCTGTGGGTAAAGTTTGGCCAGATTTTACCACGCCTATCTTTACCCGTGGGGCGCTAACCAGGCAGCAGCTCAATATTGCCCCTTTCATTCCCAACTTTTGGATATCCATGGCCAGATCTCACTCCAGTTTTTCTATTTGAGTTAGAAGCTTCTATACGACACCTTTGTGGATGGAAGTTCTATCTTCTTCTTCCATGATGATCCATATTGCTTCCTCCTTCCTCTAAGTATCCTGCATTCCAGTCACTTTAATAATGGTTTTCATATAAAGGGCTACTCTCCACCTTTTCAGCCATCTCTATTCCTCCTAAAGAAATTATAGCCCAGTATTACCATATCCCATACATGAGGCTCATTGAACTCACACCATGAGTATGTCTCTGTAATACTAACAGTATCTAAGTCTGCCTGCATCATTAAGGCTTGCAGATTTGGAACTTTATTGCTTCAATTGCAAGTGTTTGTATTCCCTGCTTTCCAGCTATTTTTGTTGGCTTTCTCATCTCCTGTATAGCCTTTAGCATAGTCTCTTTTTCTACTTTAGTGCTGAGAAGTGAGTTGCTGATTTGCTTTTCCTAGGGGTGACGTTCTGGTTTTATCTGCTTCTGTGCCAAGTCCATCTTCGAGTTTAACTGCCTAGCATGATATTGTCTGAATTTCTCACTTAGAACCCTTTTTCTTGACACAGAAAGATGTAGGTTATCATTTCAGTATAATATTTTATGTTTCTATATATTGCCTCAGCCTGCAATGTATTTAAATCTTTCTTGTTGGCACCAGGTTTTGAGCCATTTATTGAAGCGTTCTTCTCCCTTTCCATAGGCAGATACTACTTTTGAAAAAGCGATAGCCCTTACTATAAACTTTAGCCCCTCCTACTTCTGGAAATCTCTCACTACTGTAAGAATGCTGTTTTTGTCTAGGTCATTTGTCCCCAGGTGCATTATAACATCTATTCTCCAGGAACAAGCAGGAAGTCAGTCCTCACATATGGGTGACGTCAGCATCAATGGAGCCCCAGCGGAAGCATCTCCCCAGCTTTCAAAGAAAACCTTTGGGAGATGCCACCACGCATGCGTGGTCCCCTTCACACCCAAGCATGCCATCTTGATCAGTCTCTCTTTTTCCACAGAGCCCTACAGACGTTCATCTTGTCCCTGTAAAAAAGTTTCCTTTAACTCGTACATTCTTGTACTTTTCCAGCTTGCGCTGGCTCTTTCCCACTGTGGCACTGAGCCTTGAAATTTTTACTTTTTTGTCATATTTTTGTTTTTCAGCACTTTTGCACCCTTTTCAACCACTGGCCGCTGGTTTTAAAAAATGTGATCAGTGTTTAAAAAATATGTCCATCACCGATATGCATGATTGTTGCATCTAGTGTCTGGGCACTGACCACGACCCGAAGGAATGGCCCTTGTGCAAGAAAATGTTCGCAAAGGCCATCCAGAGCTGTCAGCTTAAGCAGGATGACATCTTCCACAAGGCAGACTCCACCCCAGTATCCCTGGTAGCCTCACACTGAAAGGCCCCGCACGGCTCCTTCTAGGCAGGCACTCCGAACAAGGTACTACGGAGTGAGAGCATAAGAAGAAGAAGAAGACTCAAGGACCTCTTACGGAGATATGGACAAGCACGGGAAGTCCTACGCCTGGTCCCTCAGTCCCCGGCAAGATCTTGAGGAATTGGAGCGGGAGTGGGTCCTCGGCGAGGGTCTCGCTCTTGTTCCCATTCCTCGGGAGTGAGATCTTCGCACGCGAGTGCCTCTGGCTCCAGCCATCCCTGGCCTCGAAGCACAAGACCGGAGCTGTCAGTGCTCCTGCAGCCAGCAGACTTCGAGTCCTCCTCAGAGTACTCGGACTGGGAGTCCGACATCGAGACATCCCCAGAGCTTGAGCCCAACGAGACTTCCCCTCTGACCCATCTCCGCTGGCTGCTAAGCACAAACCTGAGGACACCTCCTTCCTTGAGTTCATCAGGGACATGGCTTGAGTGCTCTCCCTCACGACGGAGTTGGAGGAGGACCCTTGTACAGAGGAACTTGACATCCTCCAGTATGAGGCACCACCGAAGGAGACCTTGATGGTCCCCATTCCCTTCATTCTTACCCAGCTCCTCCTCAGGATATGGAAGACCCCTGCGTTGATACCCATCGTCAGCCATCGGCTGGATATGATGTACTGGGTCCAGCATAGCCCAGGCTTCCGTAAGGCACAACTCCCGCACATCTCCATGGTGGTCACATCAGCCATGTGCCAGCAAAAAAGCCTGAATTTGCACTTTTCGATGCCCCTGGGTAGGGAGTTCCGTGACCTCAATGCTCTTGGGTGGAACTGCTACCAGTGCTCAATGCTGACATCGCGTATCCAGACTTACTAGCTCTATTTTGACATGTTCCTCTGGGTCCTGGCCAAGGAGATCGGGGACTTCGCAGCTGGCCTCGATGGAGACCACCTCTGGCATTTCCAGACTCTTTCAAAGTCTGGTCTCAAGTGCTCCAAGTACTTCTTTCAAGTTGCCTATGATGGCTTTGAGTCCAGTGTGAGGGTGGTGGCTGCGGGCATAGGCGCTTGACGCCAGGACTGGCTCCAGTCGTCGGATCTCGAGCAATGGGTACAAGAGAAGCTTTTTGATGTCCCCTGCCTCCATGAACAGCATTTCGGTAAGTCTATGGAGGACAAAGCAGCTGAAATCGAGACCAAGTATGTCATTCGTACCCAGCTCTCGAAGAAAAACCTCCACCTTGCCTCGGAAGAAGCTGCAGGGCAAGAAACCCCCTTTCTTCCATAAGGGACACTGTACTGGGGCTTTCCACCATACTCTGCTGCCCAGACTCCTCAGAAAGGTCCTCATAGCAAGGGAACAGGCCAGGCCCCACACAAACCCAAGGGCCGCAAACTCCAGCTACCAACCCCGGCAGAGCCAGAGTCAGATTTTTGATCCCATCGGCATAGCTTCTCTTCTGCTGAAGGACTAGCTACCAACAGGTGGGGTGCCTGGTTCACTTCGCCCACTGGTGGGCCTCCATCACCACTGACTCCTGGGCTGTTTAGATAGCCTCCACCTCAACCAGGTCCCTCCACCCTTCTTTCCTGAGGAGCCCACTCGGTCTCCCCTGTACAAGATCTTGCTGAGGCAAGAGCTCAAGGTCCTTCTCAAGGACAGAGTTGTGGAGCCCATTCCGCACCACATGAGGGGCAGATGGTTTTACTCCAGGTACTTCCTGGTCCCCAAGAGAACAGAGGACTTGAAGCCCATCTTGGATCTGAGAAACCTCAAAAGGTTTCTGGTGCGAGAGAAGTTCAAGATTTTCTCCCTTGGAACACTGCTGCTCTAGCTCCAGTAGGGAGATTGGCTATGCTCCTTGGATCTGAAGGATGCTTATACCCACATCCTGATCCACCCAAGTCACAGGCAGTATCTCAGGTCCGTGGTAGGAGGCGACCACTACCAGTACAGGGTACTCCCCTTTGGCCTCGCCTCCTCCCCAAGCGTCTTCACCAAGTGCCTGGCAGTGGTGGCGACCTATCTCCGCCTCCATCGGGCCTTCATCTTCCCCTACATCAATGTCTGGCTCGTCAAGGGGGACACAGCCTCAGAGGCCAGACACGCCACAGGCTGCACCATTCAGGTGTTACAGTACCTGGATTTCTTGATAAATCATCCAAAGTCCAACCTCATTCCAACGCAGGCCCTGGAGTTCATCAGGGCCCACCTGGACTCTGTGCAGGCCAGGACTTTCCTTCCCCTCAACAGGGTGCACCGCCTCATGGCCCTCGCAGTTGAGGTACAGAGGTGCCGCGCAGTGACAGCTCGAACGCTCCTCCGCCTCCTGGGCCATATGGCCTCCACAGTCCATGTAGTCCCCAATGCACATCTCCACATGCGGGCAGCTCAGTGGTGCCTCCGGTCCCAGTGGACCCAGACCATAGGCAGGCTTTGGGACAGGGTCACCATCTCTCACTAGCTTATGGAGTCCCTCACCTGGTGGCAGGATGTCTGGCATGCCTTCCAACTCCTGAACCCCTGCAGGATTCTCCCAATGGATGCTTCCTAGACAGGTTGGGGTGCCCACTGTGAGGAGCTGCCCACCAAAGGGGATTGGTCTTTCGAGGAGAGCCAGCAGCAGATCAGTCTGCTCAAGCTCAGAGCCGTCTTCCTCGCCCTGAGGGTCTTCAGACACCACCTATGGCACCAATTTGTGCTCGTCCAGATGGACAGCCAGGTCACGATGTTCTACGTAAACAAGCAGGGCGGCACGGGCTCATATCCCTTCTGTCACGAAGCTGTGGCCCTCTGCTCCTTCACGGCCAGCCAAGGGATGCTCCTCAGGGCTGAATACTTTAATATAAGAAAGTTGCCACTCACCTCATCTGAAAAATAATCTCCTGATTGGGCAATTCCTCCATTTGAGGAGGATTTCCAGTTCCATAGAGGAGTTTAAGCTGAGAGCTAGAGAACTGAAGGAACAATTTTGAAGTAAAGGTTATCTAAAATGATCGATCGATAAAGCATATAAGAGAGCTCTATATGCTCAGCTATCGTCAATCCTCTCCTGTTTGAGGAGGACGGAGGAACAACAGATGACATGTATACTTCCCTATTCAATGAAAGTAATGGAAGTGAAGAAGATTTTGTTTAAACATTGGGATACTGGGGAGGGAGACTTGACTTTCAAGATGACTGCTGAGTTTGTTTCCTCTGCAGATGCCTAAACACAAAGGAAAGCCGAGGGTTTTCCCCTCGGAGCCCCGGCCTCCGTCTAGCGGTCTGATGGATCGTTTTGTGGTTTTGACACAGGCACAAAAACAGGAGATTCACTCCATTGCTGCGGCGGCAGCCGATGAGAGCTTACAGTCGTCTTCGGAGTTAGTTTTCTCTGTCTCCTGGGGAGAGATCTCCACCGCAGTGCCCGGCAATGCTGAGTTCAACACCGGCAGCCTCGGCGCCCCCTCTCTCTGCTCGAGGTGATTGGGACGCTGGTAGAGGGGAGACTGCTTTCGCTTCAGCTCGGATGCCTCATGGAGTTTCTGTGGAGGATGCAGGAGCACTGCTGAACTCTGAGACTGAGAGGGCTTCCTCTCTGCATGACGAAGGTTCATTTCTTCAATCAGTTTCGACAGAATCTTCTTCAGCGATTCCGATTCCTGTCTGTCCCAGAGCCTTCACTGTTGAGGTAATTTGGGAGGCGATTGTTTCTCTATCAGAGGCAGTTCACAGCCAGACCAGGGCTTTATCATCTAAAATTCAGGATAACTCAACTAGGATTGTTTCTCTTGAGACTGTAAGTGATCATGTGAAATTACAACTAGAAGATTATGGAAGCCAACTGGGAACATTGTCAGAATCTACAACAGCATTAATTAAGGATAATGTGGCGCTGCGATATAAAATGGAAATTTTGGAAAATACTACTAGGGCTGTAAATTTGAGGATTTTAAACTTTCCTAAGTTTAAAGGTATTACAGCCCTTGATATGTTCAAGAGATACCTTCAAGAGGTATTGAAGATGACACCAGATTTGATTCCACCTTTGACAAAGGTTTATTATCTCCCACAAGGAAAAAAAGAACCAGTGGTTTCAGGAGAACTTCCGGATTTGGATGTATTAAATATATCTGAATTGCTTGAGAATCGAGCCCTGGGATGTGTGTTCCATCTACTTTGTTGGTTTCATGTGCTGTTGCCACTGACAAAGAATGGTTGCTGAAAATGTTTTTTAAAAAGAGACTGGAGACTTTTTGTGGTCTTTCTATTTCCATGTTTCTGGATATCTCTAAGGAGACGCAGAAGAGGAGAAAACTTTTCCTTCTTCATAAACCTGGAGTCCTGCAGATGGGAGGGTCTTTTTTCTTAAGATTTCCCTGTAAATGCTTGGTGCTATACAATTCAATAAGATATGTTTTCTTTCAGCCTGCTGATCTTGCTACCTTTATTAACACCAAGTTAATGGATAAAGTTGCTGTATGTCTCAGAATAATATAATTATCTCTCCTAATATTTAGCCTGTGTTCTCAGGGTCGGTTTTGTGTTATTCAATGCCTGATTTGGTAAAGTTTGTTTTTCTGTCTTATTGGTGTCTGTGGTTCTCCTGCCCTGAGTACCTTATACTCTCTCTCTCTCTCTCTCTCGAATTGTGGATTACCAGAGAAGTTAGGGTTCTTTTTCTTTGTTACTTTATTGCTTATGGATGTTTGCTAATGTATCTCTGTTCTTTCAAGAAGTATCTTGGTTTATTATAATTTCAATAAATATTAAAGTCCCACAGGTGCTCCTTGTGGTCTTGGGCAAGCCACTTAACCCTCCATAGCCCATATTCCCTGTAAAATAGTTATCTCCAAGTTATAATGCCCTGTTCAATGTAATTTCAGTTTGTTCAATGTAAACCGCACTGATGCAGAATAGCGCGGTATATTAGAAAATGTAAATAAATAAATAAGAAAAGAAACATTGGGATACTATATCCCTGATACCAGGCCTTCATCAACCTCCTCTGATGGCTTGTACGCAAGTCCCTAATATTGAGCAGAAATTGAATATTAGGAAAACTGTTTTGGATACTACTCTGTGGCCATTTTAAATGCAATAGTTGTAATCACTGTGATCAAACAATAGCAAGTCCAGAGTGGACTGACTTGACAACTGGGAAACTATATTGTTCTAAACATCGGACTACTTGTAACTGAAGTTTTGTAGTCTATATGATACAATGTGATTGTCCCAGATTATACATTGGGCAAACTAACAGATTTGTGAAGACTTACTTGACTGACTATAAGTCCCAGTTGAAGAATCAGATTGTTATTGCACCTATGGTCTCACACTGTTTGGAAAAGGACCATACCTTTCTGTCATTGAAATGGAGGGTGATTGATCTAGTTCTGGAAGACTGGAAGGGAGGAGATTGATAGGGGAGACTTAATTATCTTGAGCAACACTGGATTTATAATTTAAATATATTGGGCCTGATATTCAAAAGGCATTTACACGGTTTACAACCCTATAAACCATGTAAGTGCTGCCCTGTGGGATATTCAACAGCACTAACACGGTTAGTGCTGCTGAATATCCCCAATCTTCTCTCCTACATGCCCCGCTGCTGACCACTTAGCATTGGGGTGAATCATGGGCATTCCGGTACGTGTCGTGGGTGACGACAGAGGCTAACCAGGTAGCAGCGATATTGCACCAATAACCGGTTAACTTCTATGGGTAAAATATAGGCGCTGCAA
Organism: Ichthyophis bannanicus; assembly: GCA_033557465.1. Lineage (NCBI taxonomy): Eukaryota > Metazoa > Chordata > Amphibia > Gymnophiona > Ichthyophiidae > Ichthyophis > Ichthyophis bannanicus. Next base: position 366,748,332 of record CM066034.1, read on the forward strand.
AAGCTGCCCTATCTTTACCCATAGAAGCTAACTGGGCAGCAGTGCAATATTGACGCTACCTGGTTAGCCTCTGCGGCAACCCCAGATATTCAGTGCTGGGTCTGCATATGGCCCCAGCATTGAATTTCTGAAGTTAGAGGACAGCGGCGACAGCTAGGCGTTGTACTTGTGCTTAGCCGTCCTAACTCAATATCAGGCCCATAAGTTCTGGCAGCATGAATGCTGAGATTGACTGGATGACACTTATTTAAATCTAAGGGGTATGTTTACTAAACCGGGCTAACGGTTAACCCGGGCTATCTGCCACTAGGTCCCATATTATTCAATGGGACCTAGTTGCAGATAGCCCGGGTTAACCGTTAGCCCGGTTTAGTAAACATGCCCCTAAGTCTTGATTGGTCACTTGAAGAGCTTCTGATTCGTCTGTCTTTAAGAATTAAGCTATCTGGATGTTTGACATCGGATGCCCAGCCAAAAAGTTTGTAAGTTACGACAGTGCATTTGAAAGAGCTGCATCCATTGAATTATGCTGGGTCTTTGATTATGATGCCCAGTTTGGAGAGTTCTTAAAGACTATGGACTGATGTCTAAAAGCCACTTTGGAAGGATTACATCGGGTCTGGGAGTATTGGAGCACTTTTCATACAGATAAGTCACGGTTTCCTGATGCAGGACTAAATACATAATATAGACAGTCCAAAACATAACACTGTTGGAACGATATTTGAATGAAATTACAAGTAACTTATTGGAATAATTGGGTATGGAACTATGACTGATTTGTTAAAAGAAGAGCGCTATTGAGTTTAACTGTTTATGTTTATAAAAAAATAAAATGGGATTTTGAGGTTCACAGGGGCCATAATTGTTATATTGTGTTTTTTTCGCTAAGCCTGACAAAAAAATATTGGTGACTTAGCTTCTATAAAAATAATGTTGATTCAGCCTCAAGAAGAGTGGGGTTATTTGGACTTGACTGCCGTAGAAATAAGGCATCATAGTTATTGCATTAAATATTAATAATGATGATTTGTTAATGTAAGTTAGAACAGCTTTATTTTGATTATGAATAATAAAAAATGTTATGTGATAATTTAATTGAAGAATATTGATTATGAGACCAATTCTGATCGGGGCACGTCTGGTCCGTCTGGACGGCCAAAAAATGGGCGGGCCCAAAATATCCCTGATTCTGCATCCGCAGGAGCTAGACTTTCCTGCAGTTGCAGAATTGGACACTTAGACATACCGGTTGTGCCCCCATTCAGCAGCGTGGGGCGTCCATTCCCCTACCCAGCCAGCCCCCGCCGTATGCTCCTGCTGGTGTGCCGGTATCATGGCATCCTGTCGCCATGGCACCAGGTTGCCGTACAGCAGCACCAAAGATCCAAACCCCGATCAGCCTGTCGTTTCCCTGCCTCCTGACCCTCAGCAGAGTCTGCAAGGGCCAGGATCAGGAAGGGGGACCTCACATTCTGCGGCTCCTTGGTATGTGGGGATCTGCTGGGCCGATCGCCAGTGTTAATGGACTTATTCCACCTTTTAATTGGAATAAGTCCCACGTCCATCTATCCACAGCCAGACGTACAGGGCCAGGAGGAGAATAGGCCCTGTACATCCAGCTTATGCAGCATGCCCCCGCTCTGCCCACTCTCCGCCTCCAGTCCTCCCTCTCCCACCCCTGTCCAGCGCTCCCCGCACAATGCTGCTGTACATGCGGGGAGCTGTGGACTCTGAATACAGTGCATGCAAATAGCGGGGGCTCTGAATACAGTGCAGGCGACTAGCAGGGATTGTACATCCTAACCAGTCATACGTCCCCACTATTTGCTGTTCGAAATGGTCCCCTATGTGTACTGGGAAGACTATGTAAGAAAAGAAAGCTAAGGGGCGGGTGCAAGGGAATTAAAGTGGCAAAATCTGCTTGGACAATCTAATATTACTGAAAACAAAATTGGTAGCAAGCTACATGTTTGAATTTCAACCAGAGACCCTGCTGAGCAACTGTTAACTATCTGAACCCAGCCTTGCTATTGCCAAGTACAGACTAAGGCTATTTTTTTAAATCTATTATTTAATAAAGACTGAAAATTGGGCAGCAATAGGGGTTTTTTTTACAGCAACAGATTAATTGCAGGCAGAAGAGCTTGGTATTTTCTATTAAACAAACCAAATCTGTTTACTGTTAAGCATTTTCAAAGGAGCAAACTTAAACAATGACAGAAAACAAGGCAATTTTTCTGAGCAACTTCAAAAAAGAGACAGAAAAAGGTTAACTCTAGAAAACTTACAAAATTAAGCAAGAAACCTATGCAGCCAGTGCACTTCTGCTCCTGATCTCTGGGGACTATGTATTAACTTGAAGAGCCTGCTCCAACAAGGTTATCAAATTTTTTGCAGGCAAATCAGGGACACTTATTGGAAGAGGGGGAGGGAAGAAGGAACACCTCAGTTCCAGGTTTGAGCAACAAGGCATGGAGGAAGGAAGAGAAGTCATTATCCTGCTCCTCCATCCATGCCATGACGGCAACAATATCACATCTCCAGGAACAAGCAGGAATCTAGTCATCACATATGGGTATCGTCGGTACTGACGGAGCCTGCGCGGGAACGCTCCCCAGCATCCAATCAGAAAGCTTTTGGGAGCATCCCACAGTGCTTGCGTGCTGCCTTTCTTCCTTTCCCAACTGCCTCTCTCCAGTTCTTCTTTTTCCGCGGAGCCAGCAGGTCGTGTTCCTGTTTCCTTAAGATGGAAAAACCTGCTTCAGGTTTTAAAAAGTGCACAAAATGTGGCGGTACCATTTCCGTTACCGACACCCATGAATGGTGTTTAAAATGTTTAGGTCCTGACCACTCCATCACAGATTGTGTGTCCTGTGCTATGATGTCTAAAAGGGGTCGACAGAACCGAGCTGCTAACCTCAGTACCCTGTTTCCCTCTGATGCGGCTTCGGTGGCATCAACGTCTTCCAGGGCTGCTTCTTCTTTCCGTGGATCTCAGGTAACTAAACATAAGTCTAGCCGGTCCTCAAAGGGTAGATCTCCTTCTAAGCATCAAGATGCCTCTGGTATTGCCCTCAAGGATTCTGCACCGGCAAAATTACCCCGGCGGGAGGCTTCGGCTTCCAAAGCACCATCATTGGGGTTCCAGGATGTTCTCGATGGCTCGGCCTCGACAGATCTCCTGGTGCCATGCTCTGGGGTACCGGCAGTTTCCACCGGTACCGATTTCCAGGCATTGGCAGCGTCTATGGACCAGAGAATTCTGTCCATAGAACGCAGTCTAGCGGCTTTCCTTGTGGCATCGACGCCCTTGGTACCGCGACAGACAACTCTACCGGTACCGGCATCGGTATCGGTACCACAACCGGTACCGATAGCATTGACATCGATACCTGCTATGCCGTTACCCTGTCCTTCGATGCCCGCCGGTACCAATTCCCCGGTACTGGTTATTCCCGATACCGATTTTGCTCGGTAAGGGTATCGGGCTCTGCAAGAGCATCCAGACAGGCGATACTTCGATTCCTCAGAAGAATTTGAGGATTCTGAAAGTTCTGTCGATGCAGCGATGATGCTTCCACAGGAGTCCTCCTCCCCTAAACGCAGGATGTCTCCTCCAGAGAACATGTCTTTCAAAGACTTCATCCGAGAGGTGGCTCGGGGCTTGTCCATCACTGTGACCCCTGAAACAGAGCCAAGGACCAAGGAGTTGGATATTTTACAATATCCCAAAACTCCTAAGGAGGCAGCTACCCTACCCATTCATGAGATTCTATATGATCTCATGTTGAGGATGTGGGAAACACCACTTACCACCTCTCCTCATTCTCGTAGGTTAGATACTATGTATCGTGTCCCTCCTTGTCCTGATTTCCATAAAACTCAGCTTCCTCACCACTCCATTGTGGTGGAATCTGCTATGAGAAGGATTAGAAGTGCAAAAAGACATGCCTCTAATCCTCCAGGACGTGAGTGCAGAACTCTGGATGCTTTTGGACGTAGAGTCTTTCAAGCTTCCATGCTTGCTGCAAGAATCAGTTCCTATAGTCTCTACATGGGAATGTTCCTAAAGGAAGTTACTGATCATCTACAGACTTTAAGTCCTTTCATCTCTAAGGATAAAAGGCAGGAGTTTCTCACTTGGCTCAAACATGCCCAAGATGTCTCTAAATTCTCCAACCGTGCAGCCTTCGACTGCTTTGAATGTATAAGCAGGACCTCGGCTATTGCCATAGGTGCACGTAGAATTGCTTGGCTCCAAGCATCTGATTTAGAGCTCTGGGTACAAGATAAATTGGGAAATATCCCTTGTACTGGTGAGAACCTGTTTGGTAAAGATTGGCAAGAAAAAGCCAATGAGATGGATGCTGAAAATTCCACTTTAGATAGACTATCCAAGTCTACTGCTGATCCTGTTAGGAAAAAGTTGTTCAAGAAAACACCTTTTTCTAAAAAGAAGAGATTTTATACTGCTTATGCTCAGCAGGCATCTTCTGCAGGTCAGTTTTCAACCAAACGTCAGCAACCACCCAAACAGAAGAAAGCAAAGGCTGCTAGGCCTCAACCGGCTCAGCAGCCTCAGCCTCCTCAGGGCCTTTGACTTTCAGCTAGAGAACTTAGCCTTTCTGGCTCTGGAAGGACCAGAACCGTCCACCATTGCAGGAAGTTTATGCCATTTTGCTCCCAGATGGGGGCAAATAACAGCAGAGCGTTGGACACTCTCCATCATAAGAGAGGGATACAAACTTCATTTTTCAAGCATGCCCCCTCCCAGAATAGTGAAGCAGTTCAATTCTCCGACCTCTCTCATCGACCTGATAGGTCAGGAGGTTACCGTCCTTCTTGCCCAAGGGGCAATAGAAGAAGTGCCTCTTCATCAACAGGGCACAGGGTTCTATTCCCCTTATTTTCTTATCCCAAAGAAAACAGGGGGATACAGACCTATCTTAGATCTCAGAGAATTGAACAAATTCCTGGTCAAGGAGAAATTCAAAATGATTTCTCTCGGAGCTCTGCTTCCATACCTTCAGAGTCAGGATTGGCTTTGTTCTCTAGATCTCAAGGATGCGTACACCCATGTTCTCATCCATCCAACCCACAGAAGGTTTCTCCGGTTCCTGTTTCAAGGAAAGCACTACCAATACAGAGTGCTTCCTTTTAGTCTGGCCTCTGCACCAAGGGTGTTCACGAAATGCATGGCTGTGGTAGCAGCATTTCTACGCACTCTGGGAGTATTCGTCTTCCCTTACTCGGACGACTGGCTCATTCGAGCTCCAACACAGTCAGAGGCCAGGACTTCTCTATCCTGCACAATGCGTATCCTTCAGTACTTAGGGCTGGTCATAAACATCCCAAAATCCAGTCTAACTCCTACTCAGTCTTTAGAGTCCATAGGAGCCCTGCTGGATACCACAAAGGCAAGGGCTTACCTTCCCCAAGCCCGTTGCCTTCGCTTGGTGCAGTTAGCTTCTCAAGCAGCCCTAAAGCCCTTTTTAACTGCTCGAGAAATGTTGCAGTTGCTAGGCCACATGGCATCCACCGTGCATGTGGTACCATATGCTCGCCTTCACATGAGGGCAGCTCAGTGGACTTTATCCACCCAATGGACCAAGGCATCAGGTTGCCTGTCAGAAAGAATAGCAAACACAAGTCATCTCATTTTGTCTCTCCAATGGTGGAAGTCCACTCAAAACCTGTTTCTGGGGTCCCCCTTTCAGCAACCTCTGCCCCAAGCAACTCTTACAACAGATGCTTCTCCAATGGGTTGGGGAGCTCATCTGCAAGACCTCTCCACCCAGGGCACTTGGACTCCACAAGAGAGTTGTCTACATATCAATCTCTTGGAGCTCAGAGCAATCTTCCTTGCTCTACAAGTGTTCCACACCCTGCTCAGCTACAAAACAGTCCTTATTCATACGGACAATCAAGTAGCCATGTTCTATGTGAACAAGCAGGGGGGAACAGGCTCTCTGTCGCTTTGCAACGAAGCTCTGCGACTGTGGGCCCTCGCCAGAGAGCATCACATTCATCTTCTGGCAGTGTATCTTCCAGGCGTTCAAAACTCTTGGGCAGACAGACTCAGTCAAGTTCTCCTTCCACACGAGTGGTCTCTGCATGCAGACCAGGTGGCCAAGATTTTTCAACTTTGGGGAACCCCGGACATAGACCTCTTTGCAAGTCCATGGAATGCCAAACTTCCCCGGTTCTGTTCCAGAACTCCGGCTCAGGGAGCTCAGGCAAAGGATGCTTTCCTCCTTCACTGCGGTCAAGACTTCCTGTATGCCTTTCCACCCATTCCCCTAATTCCCAAAACCCTCTTCAAGCTTCAGAGAGACAGAGGCCACATGATTCTCATAGCACCACATTGGCCACGGCAAGTGTGGTACCCTCTGCTTCTACGTCTCTCTCAAGCTCCCTCCCTGGAGTTAGGGTCTGCTCCAGATCTCCTATCTCAGGAGAACGGAATGTTATGGCATCCCAATCCCCAGTCCCTGCATCTCAGGGCTTGGTTACTGAAGGCCTAGATCTCCAAGATCTTCATCTTTCTCAGCAAGTGAAAGATGTTCTTTATGCTTCTAGGAAACCTTCCACTAGACGTTCTTATGCTTTCAAGTAGAAAAGTTTCACTATTTGGTGTTCAGAAAAGGGTCTTAACCCCCTTGCTATACCTCTAGAATCTTTACTGGAGTATCTCCTCCATTTGTCTAATGCAGGCCTTAAGACAAGTTCAGTAAGAGTCCATTTGAGTGCTATTGCAGCTTCTCTTAAACCTCTAAATGGACAACCTATTTCCTCTCATCCTCTTATAGCAAGATTCATGAGAGGCCTCCATGTAACTAAGCCTCCCATTAGACTACCTCCGGTGGCATGGGACTTGAATCTGGTTCTTGGGCAGCTCATGAAGCCACCTTTCGAACCCTTAGCTACCACCTCCTTGAAATCTCTTTCTTGGAAGGTTATCTTTCTCATTGCAATCACATCAGCACGCCACATTAATGAATTGCAAGCACTAGTAGCTAATCCACCTTATACAAGGTTTCATCATGACAAGGTAGTCCTTAGGACTCATCCACACTTTATGCCTAAGGTGGTCTCGCCTTTTCACCTCAACCAGGAAGTCTACCTACTTGTCTTTTTTCCCGGATCTCATGCATCAAGTGCAGAGAGGAATCTTCATACCCTGGACTGTAAAAGAGCTCTGGCTTTTTATTTACAGAGGACACAGCAACATAGAAAGTCTTCTCAGCTCTTTGTTGCTTTTGACCCTTCTCATTTGGGATTGCCAGTCTCCAAGAGAACACTATCCAACTGGATTGCTCAGTGTATTTCTTTTGCCTATCAGAGTAAGAACCTTTCTCTGGAGGGCCATGTCACAACTCACAATGTGAGAGCCATGGCAGCCTCAATGGCTCATTTGAACTCTGTTTCTATTGATGACATCTGTCGAGCAGCCACTTGGGCCTCGCTTCATGCCTTCACAGCCCATTACTGCTTGGACAAGGACTCCCGCCGGATGCCTTCTTTGGTCAGGCTGTTCTCAAACACCTGTTCCATACTTAATCAACTCCTACCCACCATCCCTGATAGGATGCCAGAGATCCATGGGAGGAAGTGGAGCCCTTCTCAGGGACACACAACCTCTGGGGTTTCTCCCTGGCACCCAAAGCTAGCGAGTCCCCATATGTGATGACTAGATTCCTGCTTGTTCCTGGAGATAGCATAGTTACTCACCTGTAACAGGTGATCTCCGGGAACAGCAGGAATTTAGTCCTCACGACCCATCCACCTCCCCTAGGAGTTGTATCTCTCTATCTCTCTCTCTTTCCTTTCCCTCTCTCTCTCTTTGTCTCAGCTTTAAAACTCAACTGGAGAGAGGCAGTTGGGAAAGGCGGGAAGGCAGCACGCAGGTGCTGTGGGATGCTCCCAAAAGCTTTCTGATTGGACGCTGGGGAGCGTTCCCGCGCAGGCTCTGTCGGTACCGACGATACCCATATGTGAGGACTAAATTCCTGCTGTTCCCGGAGATCACCTGTTACAGGTGAGTAACTATGCTTTCCAAGCAGACGAATTGACAGAAAATAGAAACAGTCATGCATTTTCCCCGTACTGTGCAAAATATAAAGATAATGGATGGAAATTCTATAAACTGACATTCAAAACTAAATTGAAAATAATTTTCCTTTTTACCCCCTCTGTCCCCATTCCTGGAATTGGGGACAGGAGGTTGCCAAATAGATGAGAGTTAGGGACACTCTAGAATCAGGGACAATTCCCGAAAATCAGGGACATCTGGTAACCTTATACGCCAAGTATTTTACAGTTGTGGTCAACATTATTGGCACCCTTGCAATTCAACCCCTTAATGTCAAATATCTCCTAAAAGAAAGTGTCCAGTGAAATGACTTTGGACTCTATATGCACACCTATTTGACACATAAAAGAATCAAATAAAACAAGACCAATTAAAAAAGGAAATAGTAGGAACTAGTATAAAAACTGGGACATTGTCAGGCCATAATTATTAGCACCCTTATAAACAATCAAGAGACCAGGGTTTGATTCCCACCAGCACTCCTTGTGGCCTTGGGTAAGTCACTCAACCCTCCATTGCCTCAGAAAAATCCAAGTTATCAAGGTCCCAGTTTAAGGTACATTACCAAGTTTAAGTTACAATGTAAAACACTTCGACTGAAATGATAAAGCGGTATGAAAAACCTGTTAATAAAGAAATTAATTAAATAAATCAATTTGAACAGAAGAACCACATTCCCATTGCAATAAAATTAGACACCCGTGATCAATTGTCAGCACTCACATGACTTGAATCAACCAATGAATGATGGCTCTAATGTTTAAAATGGCTATATTCACTCCCTATTCCATTTTCACAATGGTGAAGACAAGAGAGCTGCCTGAGATCGTCAGAAAAGTCATTATCATCAAACTTCAAAAGGGTACAAGACCATCTCCAAAGACATTGGGATTCCTGTGTCTACAGTTCACATGTTATTAAGCGATTTTCTGTTCATGGAACTGTCAAGAACTTCCCAGTACGTGGTAACAAGAGGAAAATTAATCCAAGAAGTCTTCGAAGGTTAATGAGAACTGTTGGAAAAACACCACGTACAACATCAAAAGAGCTTAATGCGGGCTGGTGTAATCTGGAGTGGTGGTTTCAACCTGCACCATATGCCGCACACTAAACAAAAAAGGACTTCATGGACGAAGGTCAAGGAGGACCCCACTGCTCAAAGTCAGTCATAAAAAGGCACGCCTGATCTTTGCCCAAACCTACCTTGAGAAACCACCATCCTTCTGGGAAAATATTCTGTGGACAGATGAAACCAAACTCGAGCTCTTTGGCATCGCAGACCAGCAATGCATTTACAGGCAAAGAAATGAGGATTATAAGGTAAAAAACACCCTTCCTATAGTTAGATATGGTGGAGGTTCCATAATGGTGTTGGGTGTGTTTTCACAGGAACTGGAGACCTGGATTATATTAAAGGAATATGAAGTCAGAGAACTACCAAAGTATTTTGGAGTGAAATGTGCTACCTAGTGTCAGACAGCAAGATTTGGGTCGAAGGTCATGGGTCCTCCAGCAGGACAATGATACAAAACACACATCCAAAAGTACAAAAGAATGATTAAAAAGGAAAAAAAAAACTGGACTGTTTTAAACTGGCCAGCAGTGAGTCCTGATCTCAATCCAATCGAGAACCTTTGGAAAGAGATGAAATCTGCTACTGGTAAAAGGAATCCTGGATTCATGAGCTGGATCAAATCACAGTTGAAGAGTGGGAGAAACTACCAGCAGACAGCTGTATGAAACTTATAAATGACTACAAGAAATGTTTGGAGGCTGTGATCACTGCCAAGGGTTGTGCAACCAAATATTAGTGAAGGGTGCTATTAATCCTGTTCAGGTCATATTTTTTTTTTCTCAGCAATTACTGCAGCTATGTTACACAGACATCTTTTTTTTTGCTGCATACCTTTGAACATACTATTGAAATATTATGACGACATGCATTTGGAATATTTCCAATTATTTTTGAAGATATTGTATACAACATATCTAAAATGCACAGGTACCAAGAAGGGGTATGTTTATTAAAGGGCTTCATTTGCGCTGCTGTCACATTATCGCACGATAAGGCGCCTTATCGCGTGATAATGGTGCTTTACCGGGCGATAAGGCGCGCAGCGGCGCAAACGAGCGCTGAAGGCAGAGAAAGGCTCCTGGAGGGCGGAGGAAGGCTCCCCAGGGGCAGAGAGAGAGGGTCAATGGGTGGAGAGTGGGAGGGGAGAGGCTCCCTGCACACTAACGCTGTGGATTCTGGGGCTGCAAACTAATGCCAGTGAAACCCTCGCGTTAGAGCAGATTTAAAGGGAAGAGAAACCATTTCCGTCAGCAATGTACAGCAAAGCCAGGGAAACCCACAAAAAGTGATAAGTGTGATACAAGTGCGCGGAACAAAAGGGCAAATAAACATTGAAAATGACCTGAACAAACTGGAAAAAAAACATAACCAAGCTGGGCAATAGTGATATTAATGGGAAACATCAAAAAACACTACTGAGAAAGCTCCAAAAAAAAGATATCAATTTTGGAAGGGACTATGCTCTGTCCCCATACAAGGTGAATGATCCTACAGTGAAATAGCGCTGATCAGGGTTTCCCTTTCTATTGGATAGGTTTCCTATGGCGTGCACATGTCCCACAACAGCAGGATGGGCATGTCGGAACGGGCAACTGGAGAGATGCTGGAAAAGGGGATACAGAGGGCTCATACTGTGGTGCAGCTGGGCCACAGTGCGGACTAGGGTGATGCCTAGGTGACCCATAGGAATGCTTAAACAGTAGAGCCGCCAGACAGCAACTGATGAGGGCCCAACATGGGCACGAGTGTGTTTTCCACAGTGTCACAGGGGATAGTACCAAGCAGGTACCCCCAAGGGCACAGAACATTGGCAGGCGGTGCTGGGGGGAAGCGTGGACATCTATGCAGGCACCCCTACCACAGAACCCACACCATAGGCAGCCGCCTACCGGCACACTGGATGGCCTGAGACTGCGCACCACCAGCACCACCAGCAGAAGGGCATGTCAGCATGGCGACAGAGGGGTACTGGTGGTGGAGGGGGCAGTGGCAGCTGCCCACAGCAGACCATGGCCTAGCCCTGTTTAGGTGGATGCCATGCACTGCAACAGACAGGCCCTGTCGGATGAACAGTTATGGTATCCCCAGGGAATGAACTGTCCCTGTGGCAACAGTGTGGTGCAGTACACACAGCCAGTGTGTTCAGGAGCAGAAGGTCACAAGTTCAAGTCCCAGCTGTGGCTCCCACCAACCCAGTCCCCATATTTTACCCAGTACTAAACCGTGGTAATAAAGAGGGAACCTTTATTGCAGATAACAAACATGCCTGAAATGCCTATATTTTACCCTACAGAGCACAGACACCATAGACATGTGCAATACCTAGAGCAGAGTTTCCCAAATGCAGTCCTGTAGGGACAAACTCCATTCAGGCGTCATGCTGTCCCTAATAAAGTTGCCTGTGCTGCATCTCTATGTGCCACCCCCATGGTATGCAGATGTATCCATGCATATTCATTAGGGACAGCATGAAAACCCAAACAGTGTTTGGCCCACCAGGACTGGAGTTGGGAACCTCTGCCCTAGAGCAGCGGCCAACAGGGGCAGAAACACCCGCACCCACAGGCGCCATTATCCAAAGCCTCCTGGAGAGGCAGGATGTTGGGCCCTGCGCGCAGCACCATCTCCTAATACTAGCACTTGCATACCATATCACTGCCACCCTAAACCTGGGAATATAGTACACATATATCAAAAGGTTGCTATGGTTACTGGCAGATAGCAATCCCTAGGTTAAGCACAATCTGCTCATTGAGCTGTATCATAGCAACCTCTCTGATGTCTGTGGAGTGTGTTTCAGGTCTGGTGTCTGACAGTGACCCCAACAGTATTGCATACCATAGCCATGCCTGCACTGTGCCCAGGACTGGTGCAGTGGCCAGGGCTGCCAAGAGCCTCTATATTTGCACAATGCTGGCATAGGTGTGGGAGTGTGTGTCTGTCTATCCAGTGTGTGGTGTCTGCCAACACCGTCCTCAGCCCACACTGCTCGCACTGTTGCCAGTGTAAGCCTGCCAATGTGCATAATGAGGAGCAAGGTACCATGGGTATAGCCCGGACAGGGTGGCCTGGCCAGGATGCATCTGCACAGGACATAGGGCAATGGCTCGGACATTGTAGTGCCCGGCCACCACATGTCCTGCTGGGAGGTCACTCTCACCCTGACTGAGCAGTGACCATGGCATGGCTAGGTTCCCCCATAGTGCTATATTGCATTTCTCTCATGTGATATTTATGGGTTCTCTTTTGGAGCCCAATCACTGACTTATCTGCTTGGTGTGTATGCTGACATCCCAGTTCTGGGTACACGCATCTTCTCCAGGAACATGCACTATGGACTAGCTAGCAGACTGTCTGCAGTTAGTATGTGTCTGGTTGGAACACCTTGCAGGTTGCACTGGCTGGAGGCTTGCTGCTGGAGAATGTCAGATAGTGGTGGGGGGCAGCTGAGCATTTCCAGGCCTTCTGTCTGCCTTGCCTTATGGATGTGTACAGATCTGCATTGACTGCCCTGTAGGGTGTCTGTTCCCCAGCAGGACTGGGGTTGATGGTTCCCTCTACTGCCACCATTGCAGGGAGGTAGAATGTGGATCTGTTGGTGGGAGATCCTGTTTCCCACCCTGAGCCACGGAGGGTGGGGTGGGGTGGGTTGGGTGGTGGTACATAATCCACCTATGGGTCCAAACACACCCCTTCACCTACATCATGTGACCATGGCACCAACACAGGATATGCACTATTCTGGGTGCATGATAGCCCATAAGGGCTAGACATGACTGAAAAATACAGATGGACACAGATGTATCCTAGGTGTGTCTGCAGGAACTACCTATCACACACACACTAGCACTGATGGGGACCTGCAGCATGGCGTATTTCAGCCATGAAAGGTGCTGTGGACCTGGTGCTGGGTGCCCCACCTCACCCTCAGGGTGAGCACAGCACCCGCACAATGTGACGGTCTGTAGCTACTCTGTGCCAGTAACACACATGGTCAGTACCCCCTACAGGCTGAGGTGCTGTGGGGGTGCACACGGTCAGTTCCCCCTACCAGGCCGAGGTGCTGTAGGGATGCATACCCCATCTTGTGATCATCTGTAGACTGCTGATTTGCATGTGCAGTGCATCATGGGTACGGGTGGGTTAACCCTATCCTGGTAACCACAGCAGACAGTTTGTGTGGTGACCTGCAGTCCTTCTGCAGCCAGCCAGGGGTTTGTTAGCAGCTATAGCCCACTGGTTACTTTACTGCCTGTGGAGCCAGAGGTCATGGGTTTGATCCCACAGTGGGGTTATTTGATAGGGCTGTCTGAGGCATTTTCTTTTTTAATTTAAATTAGTGCTGCCAGCAAAAACACCCTCACAGTGCTGTAGCCTTAAGGTGCCTCATAAGGCGCCCTCTATAGCACTCTATAAGGCGCCCTATAAAGCGCCCTATAAGGCGCCTAATAAGGCGCCCTATAGGGAACATTATAAGGTGCCTTGGCGGACAATGCACTTTATAATGTGCCCTCTGGAGTGCCTTATAGGGTGCCTTATGCGGCACCTTAGGTTACGGCATGTTTTTTGTTAAATCAGTCAGGGCCTAGTAGCAGCAGTTTAAGTTTAAGTTTAAAACACAGAAGAGAACTTTCTGGTTACATTCCATACCCAGCAGAGAGCTTGTAGTTTAACGTTAATAGTCCCTCAGGGCCTCGTATCAGCAAAGTACTTTTAGTTTAAATTTAAAACACAGACGAGAGCTTTCTGTTTAAATTTAGAACCCAGCAGAGAGCTTGTAGTTTAAATTTCATACTAAGTCAGAGCCTAGCAGCAGCAAAGAGCTGTAATTTAAATCAAATCAGAATATTACTTAGCATAAAAGGCAAAACAGGGTCAGTATTTTGTGAGCAACAAATAAAGTCTTCTAGAGACCTTTACAATGAGGCCTTCTACCTAGGGGGCAAGAGACCTGTGAAACTTTTTCAGTAGGTGTTAACACCAGGTGGCAGGTCAAAAGGCCATTTTGAAAGACTCCTTCTATCCAAGCAAGGACTGTTAATCACCCAGGAAGTTGGTCACAGCTTACCTCAGAAGCACAGGACAGGGTACTGTGTAACAGCCCTCTTTTAATAAGTGTTATTTCCCTCCCTCTCTCCCCAAGGTCCACCCTCTCCTTGGATAATCGTAGCTTTATAGGTACTTACACATCTTAAAGGAATGGAGGTGCTCTCAGGTGAAGCTCGTTATCCAAATCATACACTAAGGACCTGAGATGAATTAAGCTTCAGGTGAACAAGGTATATTAAACATATTAGGTACAGTTTTATTAGTATAAATATCCATAGCAACCCTCAGTAGGTAAACAATTTATAGATCTAAACACAAGCTTAAAACTAAGATGCAGACACCAGTCCATCAGCGAGATGGGGGCTTTCCAATCTTTTGCATTGAGTGTCACATGTATGATTTTCTCCCCGTTGGTGAGAGGTCTTACATGTGCACTAGGTGCAAGGAGCTCTTTGCTCCCAGGGAACGAGTCCATTCTGTAGAGGCTAGAGTAGCAGACTTGGAAAACATAAGAAAGACAGAGAGGTACATAGACGAGACCTACAGGGATATAGTCCTGAAGTCCCACCTCCAGTCTGGCAGCATCCCTGTTGCCATGGAGGAGAGAGGTCACGTGGCAGGAGAGCATTACCCTGGTGTGGCAGGAAGTGATCCTGTAACTAGGACCTGTCCTCCAGGTGATGTAAAATCCTCTCACACCGAGGAAGTGTCTCCAGGGCCATGTGCCCATGAGGGAAGGGTTAAGACAGCCGTTATAGTTGGTGATTCGATCATTAGGCATGTAGATAGCTGGGTGGCTGGTGGACGTGAGGATCACCTGGTAACATGCCTGCCTGGTGCGAAGGTAGCGGACCTCACGCGCCACCTAAATAAGGTCTTAGATAGTGCTGGGGAGGAGTCTGCTGTCTTGGTACATGTCAGTAGCAGTGACATAGGAAAATGTGGTAGGGAGGTTCTGGAGGCAAAATTTAGGCTTTTAGGTAGGAAGTTGAAATCCAGAACTTCCAGGGTAGCGTTCTCCAAAACGCTTCCCGTTCCACGCGCAGGACCCAAAAGGCAGGCAGAGCTCCGGAGTCTCAATGCATGGATGAGACAATGGTGCAGAGATGAGGGTTTTGGATTTGTTAGGAACTGGGGAACATTCTGGGGAAAGGAGGGACTCTTCCGAAGGGATGGGCTTCACCTTAACCGGGATGGACCCAGGCTGCTGTCATTAACCTTTAAAAAGGAGATAGAGCAGCTTTTAAACTAGATAATAGGGGAAAGCTGACAGTCGCTCAAGAGCGCATGGTTCGGAAGAATGTATCCTTGAAGGATACTACCAAAAGCAGAGAGGTTCCAAAAAAGAGTAAAGTAGCCCAAATGCTAACTGCAATGGAGCAGACAGAGCTTAAAGATCCCAAATTACCCATGTCTACCAATAGCCAGATTAATATGAATAAAATACAGTCTCTAAAATGGTTGTATGCAAATGCTAGAAGTCTAAAAAATAAGATGGGAGAGTTAGAATATATAGCACTAAATGAGAGATTAGATATGATTGGAATATCAGAGACGTGTAAGGAGGACAACCAGTGGGACACTGTGATACCTGGGTACAAACTATATCGTAATGATAGAGCTGATCAAATTGGTGGAGGGGTTGCGCTCTATGTTAGAGAGGGCATTGAGTCAGAAAGATTAAAGTTTTTCAGGAAACAAAATTTGCTGTAGAATCTCTATGGATTGAAATTGCATGTAAAAAGGGGAAGGTGATGGCAGTGGAGGTGTACTCAACCGCCTGGCCAGAATGAACAAATGGATGATGAAATGCTCAAAGAAATCAAGGAAGCTAACAAAAGTTACAGCGCAGTAATAATAATGGGTGATTTCAATTACCCCGGTATTGACTGGGTCAGTGTCACGGCAGGACATGTTAGGGAGATAAAGTTCCTAGATGAAATAAATGACTGCTTCTTGGAGCAGCTGGTTCATGAACCGACCAGAGGGGCAGCCATATTGGACCTTGTCCTTAGTGGAACACCAGATCTAGTGCAAGAGATAAGGGTGTCGGGGCCACTTGGCAATAATGATCATAGCATGATCACGTTTGATTTAATTAGTGGAGGAGGGATAGTAAGGAAATCCACAGTGCTACCTTTTAACCTTCGAAAGGGAGACTATGATAAAATGAGGAAAATAGTTAAGAAAAAACTAAAAGGAGCAGTTGCAAAGGTTAAATACTTACATCAAGCTTGGGTGTTGTTGAAAAATACTATCTTGGAAGCCCAGACCAGCTGTATTCCACGCTTTAAGAAAAGTGGAAGGAAGTCCAAAAAACTGCCAGCATGGTTTAAAGGTGAGGTCAGAGAGGTGGTTGTTGCCAAAAAAGCATCTTTCAGGAAATGGAAAAAAGAGCCAAACGACAAAACCTGGAAACAGCACAAGCACTGGCAAGTCAAATGCAAGGCATAGATATGGTAGGCAAAGGGAGAATTTGAGAAGAAGCTTCCTGCAGAAGCAAAAACGCAAAATAAAGACTTTTTCAAGTACATTCGTAGCAAAAAACCTGTGAGAGAGTCAGTGGGTCCATTAGATGATAGAGGGGTTAAAGGGGCACTAAGAGGCGACAAGACGATAGCGGAGAGACTGAATGAATTCTTTGCTTCGGTCTTTACTGAGGAAGATGTAGGGATGTTACCCATGACTGAAGTGGTATTTAAAGGTGCGGAAGAATTGAAGGAAATATCGATACATCGGGAAGATGTATTACAACTATTAGATAAACTGAAGAGTAGCAAATCACCTGGGCTGGATGGTATACATCCAAGGGTCTTGAAAGAACTGAAATATGAGATTGCAGCCCTGCTATTAGTAATCTGTGAATTTTCATTAAAATCATCTGCAATACCTGAAGATTGGAGGATCGCCAGTGTAATTCCAACTTTTAAAAAGGGTTCCAGGGGTGATCCGGGAAACTACATACCAGTGAGCCTGACGTCAGTACCGGGAAAAATGGTAGAAACCATCATAAAGAACAAAATTACTTTGCATGTATATAGTCATGGCCTAATGGCAGACAGCCAACATGGCTTTAGACAAGGAAGATCTTGTCTTACTAATCTGTTATGTTTTTTTTGAAGGTGTGAATAAACAGGTGGACAAAGGTAAGTCGGTTGATATAGTGTATCTGGACTTTCAGAAAGCCTTTGACAAGGTCCCTCATCAGAGACTTTTGGCAAAACTAAAATGTTATGGAATAGGAGGCAGTGTACTATTGTGGATCAGGAACTGGTTAAAAGATAGAAAGCAGAGAGTAGGGCTTAATGGCCAATTTTCCCAATGGAGAAAGGTGAATAGTGGTGTACCCCAGGGATCTGTGCTGGGTCCGCTGTTGTTTGACATATTCATAAATGACCTGGAAAGGGGAATAACGAATGAGGTTTTCAAATTTGCAGATGACTCAAAACTATTTAAAGTTGTTAAAACCCAAGAGGATTGTGGAAAATTGCAAGAGGATCTTGATAAATTGGAAGACTGGGCATCAAAATGGCAGATGAAATTTAATGTGACAAGTGCAAAGTGGACAAGTGCAAAGTTATGCACCTAGGGAAGAACAACCCAAACTATGGTTACACGATGCAAGGTTCCACATTAGGAACCACCACCCAGGAAAAAAATGTAGGCGTCATTGTGGATAACATGTTAAAACCATTGGCCCAGTGTGCAACGGCGGCCAAGAGAGCAAATCGAATGCTAGGTATCATAAGGAAAGAATGGAAAATAAAACAAAAGATATTATAATGCCTCTATATCGTTCCATGGAGAGACCGCACCTTGAATATAGTGTGCAATTCTGGGCACCATATCTTAAAAAGGATATAGCGTTATTAGAAAAGGTTCAGAGAAGAGGCACCAAAATGGTAAAGGGATGGAAGGATACTCCTATGAAGAAAGGCTAAAAAGGTTAGGGCTCTTTAACCTGGAAAAGAGATGGCTGCGGGGAGATATGATAGAAGTCTATAAATTAATGAACGGAGTGGAACGGGTAAACGTAGATCGATTGTTTACCTTATCAGAATATAGAAAGACTAGGGGACATGCAATGAAGCTACAGGGTAAACTATTTAAGACTAATGAAAATATTTTTTCACTCAACGTGTAATCAAACTCTGGAATTTGTTACCGGAGGATGTAGTAAAGGCTGTTAGTGTAGCTGGGTTTAAAAAAGGTTTGGACAAGTTCCTGGAGGAAAGGTCCATAAACCATTATTAAGAAGGGACCCATCAATGCTTGACCCAGTACAAGCATTGTGGAACCTGTGTCTTTTGCAGAAACTGCTAGGTACGTATGACCTAGATTGGCCACTGTTGGAAATGGGATACTGGGCTTGATGGACCTTGGTCTGACCCAGTATGGCATATCTTATGTTCTTATGTACCCATGTCCAGCATGATCACGTCTATGTTGCATTGGAGGCATGTCTGGGCATTTAAAAAAAGATGTGTGTGGTCACTTTTAGATTACCGCCGCATGTTTAAATCTGCCAGTGAACATGTCCATATCTATACCTGCCCTTGGAATGAGTAGACAATTGAAAGGTGCTTATCTTAGCCAACTAACAACAGTACAAAGAAGGGGAATGCCCTCTCATTCCCTCAATACCTTTCACCATCTCACAAAAACCTTGCAGGTTTTGAGGCTTATTGTCTATTGCTATGCTGCCTCATGTCTCTGGGTCCAAAATAGCAAGCTGGAGAATCTATATGGTGTCATATACAAGTGCACGTTCTAAAATACGGGTATTGGCATGTCTATGTGGTCAATGCCACACACATCCAGATCTCATAGAAAATCGGCTGATTTTCTCTACATCTGGGCCCTTATTCTTCATGTCCCCATTTTCTTTATATTGTGATGGACACATTTACCTTTTTTGGGGCAGAGATGTGTCTATTTTACAAAACACTTACATGTGTCTACCTTCCCTTCTGCCCCTCCGACAGCATTTTAGATGTTTTGTCATGGATGTCTTAACATTTCACCTAAACAGCCTTTCTAAAATGTGCCTTCACGTTAACAGGTACTGTTTTCATTATATTGGCTCCCACATCTGAAATTAATTGCCTGAGAATCACAAGATTATTTTGGATTTCACTAGTTGGCAAAGACCTGACCATTATGGAAATCTTTTATCAACCAAGTGGGATTCCAAATGTATGTCATTCTCTCTAAAGATATGGACATTTTTGGCAAGCTTTGGCAAGCTAATTATTGAGTTATTTAGACCCTCAAATTTTAACCCCCATTTTAAATAAAACACATAGGGGTATGTTTACTAAACTGCGGTAACGTTACATACCGCGCGTTATGTAACATTAACGATCATTAGGTAACGTTAACACGCGGTATGTAATGATAACACACGTTAACGTTACTTAACGATCGTTAACGTGCCCGTCCGCGATAAACACCGCAGAAGGTGGAGAGAGGGCGTAGAGAAGGGGTCAATGGGCAGAGAGTGGGCGGGGAGAGGCCCCTTTCACACTAACACACTGAACTGAAGGGCTGAATCCTACCGCGAATGGAAACCTGCCGTTAGATGCACATTTTGCAGGAGAGAGAAACCATTTAAGTGTCAGCAATGTACAGCCTAGGCAGGGAGCCCAAGAAATGTGATAGTAGTGCTCCATTTTCAGCAACACCATAGTGCCAGAGTATGAATGGCCACTATGGCGATGGTGCAAATGGGGCATAGGGGCCCACAGGTGGGACATGTATCATGGGCAGCTGGAGCACAGGGTGGACGAGGCGGTTGCCTAGGTGGCACATAGGAACATAGAAACCAGAAATCAGCAAGACAGCAGCTGACCAAGACCAAACACAATCCACCTATATCTACCTGGTTCACCCTAGCCAATAGTTGCTAGGGCACTGACCTGACATCCCCCCAGCCATCCCGCCCCCATGTGGAAGGGACATAATATTGGTAGGCAGTGATGGGGGGGGGGGATGTGAGGATGTCCATGTATGCCCACCACCCCGGGATCCGCTCCCTAGGCTGGCGCCTACCTACACAGTGGATGGCTTGGGACTGCGCACTACCAGCACCGACAGCAAATGGCCATGTCAGCTTGGCAGGGGGGGGTGTGCCTGTGCTGGAGGGGGCAGTGCCACCTCCCTGCAGTGGACCTAGACCATGCCCTGCATCAGTACGTGGTATGCAGTGCAACATAAAAGGTCTGGCTGAGGAAAAGTACAGGTAGTCCCAGGGACTATTGTGCATCTGTGGCAACAATGTGATGCAGTATACCCAGCCAGTGTGTCCAGAATCAGGTTCAAGCCCCAGCTGTGGTTCCTGCAGAGCATGTCCCTATGTTTTACCCTACAATGCAGATACAACAGCAACATGTGCAAAGCCCAAAGCAGCTGCGAACAGGGATACAAACACCCACCTACACAGGCTCCACAATCCAAAGATGCATGGAGAGTCAGGCTGTTGGCCCCAGCATTGAGCTGAAGTTATCACCAGAGCACTACTACTGCCCCCTGCACAGTTTAGCAATGTCGGCACTGTGATCAGTACCAGTGTGGCGGGCAGGGTTGCCAACCACCCCTATCTTTGTACAATGCTGCAATAGGAGTGAGCGTGTGTGTATGTCTATCCATTGTTCTGTGGCTGCCCACACTTCACTGGGCCCAAAATGTCCCACTGTTACCAGCGTTAGCCTGAATAGGTGCATAATGAGGAGCAAGGTATTTTGGGTATGGCCCGGACAGGGCAGATTGGCCAGGATGCATCTTCACAGGGTGTGGGGCAATGGCTGGGACACTGTAGTCCCTGACCACCACCTGCATGGACAGGGTGGCCACAGCATGGCATGCTGGGAGGGCACTTACTCTGACCGAGCAGTGACCATGGCAGGTCTAGGTTCCCACATAGCGCTCTACACTATCTGCCTCCAGTGATATATTTGTTTTCCCCAGTGCTGGGGTCCCAATCACTGAGATGCCTGCTTGCTGCACAAAGTTCCTCTGTGAGCATGCACTATGGATTGGACTGTCTGCAGTTAGACTGTGCATGGTCAGAACACCTATAAGGTAGTCTGACTGTGCTATCTGCTGGTGACTGGCAGACAGTGGTGGGAGGCAGTTGGGGTTTTCCAGACCTAACTCCAGCATTTTTGCTGTTCTGCCACTGCCCCAGTCATAAGTATGGCTCTGGCCCACCAACCCTGGAGGGCTGTCTCATACAAACAGGATCGAGGTTGCTTCCCCGGGTTGGGGGCACCTGTTCTTTACCTACAAAAAGGGTGATGTGGGCCCTTTGGGGTATGTAGTGTATACCACTGCGACCTATAAAGGCACTGCTACATACACCTCATGCAATTCTAGGAACTCCTCTGCCCTGATAACAGCTGCCCATGTCAGCCAGACCCTAACACGGGGTACACACCAATCTGGCTGGTGTCTGGTCCCACAGGGCCACATGTGACTACAGGATACAGATGGACACCAAATTACCTTTGGCTGCACTGCAAGGAACACCTGTCACACACTGGTAGTGATGGGGATGTACAGCAGGACCTATCTCTAGCACCACATGTACTGCGGACCTAGTGCTGGGCACCCATCCTATCCCTCAGGGTGAACACAGAACCTGCACAATGGCATGGTCTGTAGCTACTCTGTGCCAGTATCACGCACTGTCAGTTTGTCTTTCCAAGCTGAGGTACCAGAGAGGTGCAGACCCCATTTGGTGATCAGCTGTAGACTGCTATTCAGCATGTGCATTTCATCATGGGTACTGGTGGGGTTACCCTATCCTGGCACTCAGAGCAGACAGTTTGTGCGGTGACCTGCAGTCCTTCTGTACCCAGACATTGCTGTGACATACACCATGGAGGTATAGCCTACTGGTTAATACAGTGCCATTTTTGGCAGTGTTCATGGGTTCAGTTCCTCATTGTTCCCTCATCTCATGCCTGTCCTACTCAAATAGTGTGCATGCCTGTAGAGGTCATATTTTTGCAGATCTGTGCTTCCAGTCCATAATACCCTCGCCACAATTGCCAACATTCCCTCGGTCCATCTATCTGCGTCTGTCAGCTGTGTAGAGTCCTGTCTGCCAGTGCAGGCTGCCACCCCAGGTCATGCTCTGCTACCCTTTTCTGCATTGCGCCTCTTCATACTTGCCTCGCCTGTGCCTGATCTGCATGGCACCACCACTCCTGTGTCCACCCATCATTGTAACTATCCTGCCACCTCCGCCTCCACTGGGGGACACGTATTCCCGTTGTCTGCCACCAACTGTTTTTCCGGTACTTTACATTGCCAACACCCTGTGCTGTGGTACAGCTGCCCCACCATGTTTGTCATCAGTACTGGCAGGCGCATGGGATGCCCGCAGATATGGCAGGTCCAACGTCTCCCACTTCTCCCTCCTTCACTCACCCGTTCATTGCCTTTCCTGAGTGCTCTATCTAGTGTTCGGGCTACATCTATCTCTGTTCTGCACAGGTCATGCATGTCATCCTGAGGCACCTGACAGTCCCTAGGGCACACTAACCTAGGACACCATAACCTTGTTAGGCCACCTTAATCTATGGTTCCATAGCCCAGGGTGCATTCTGCGGTGCCTTGTCCAAGGGTGCCTAATATGGCACTTAGCCTAGGAGGCCCTATAGGGCGTCTTATGAGGCACCTTACAGGGCACCTTATATGGCACCTTGCAAGGTGCCTTACAAGGCGCCTTGTAACACTCGTTAGTCTAAGGCGCCTTGTAACGCGTGTTAGCTGCTACAGCTTGCTGTAACGATGCAACTCCCACGCCTTTATATGGGCATCTATACCTTTACTGCGGAACCTAACGCGAATGACATTACCACAGTTTAGTAAACATACCCCATAGAGTGGAAATAAAATGTTAAAGTTGAGATGTTCACAATTTCCAGCCTATTTTACGGAAGGTCCACTGCCTTTTGTAAAGTGTGTGGTGGACCACTTGGAAATAGATGTGTATTTCCCTAAACATGTAGTGGGAGCATATTTACAAAAAGAGTACTATTACACAGTGCCTTGTGGGGCGAATCTAATAAGTGATGTGTTTAAGTCCCTATTTTAAAAGGCTTGCATGCGTGAATGGGCACTTATGTGCATGCTTTAAGCAATCGCTATTCTCTAAGCATGTTTCAATTTGGATGCTCATAGCAGAGGAGTGTTTGGAGAACCTAAATTTATATGTATAAGTTATAAAATATTATAACTTGCACATGTTTCTGAACAATCTAGATGCAGACATTTACACCTGCTCTAGAGCAGGTGTTACTGCCGATACTAGATTGAGGCACATTTTTACACCCTTATTCTATAAAGTAAGGTAAAGTATGCATGTACTTAACTTTATGAAGTATGCCTCAAATATGTGTGTGGCAACATGCACTAACTGAACAAGAATTTATAAAATTATAACACCCTGCATAGCTGATGCACATCGGCGTCTTAGTTTATAAAGTGAGGCATGTTTCACTTTATAAAAT
Organism: Ichthyophis bannanicus; assembly: GCA_033557465.1. Lineage (NCBI taxonomy): Eukaryota > Metazoa > Chordata > Amphibia > Gymnophiona > Ichthyophiidae > Ichthyophis > Ichthyophis bannanicus. The sequence goes on from CM066034.1 coordinate 366,772,069, forward strand.
ACCCAAGTACCAATACATGGTACACTGGGGACATCAGTTACACCTATCCTAGACCCAGCATAGCTGGTGGCTGCCTAGATTGGCATAGGGAGAAATGTACATCACAATATTCTGCATACATGTGTCACCTGAGGATGCGCCTATGCTCGACCCATGCCATGCCCCATGTCAAGATCAATGCAGAGAGCACTTCTGCAGTCCCTGTAGAACAGTGCCTGACTAAAGCATGTGCAGAAATGCCCATGAATGCATGCATGCAAGTTTGGGAAAATCTAGACTTGTGGCAAATAGGAGCTACAGGTCTTTCTTCGGTTCCCTTATAAAATCACCCCCTGTATGTGAAAACACCGGCACTTATACTTGTAAGTACCAGCGATTAGATGGATAAGAGCTATATTCCAGAAAATTATACGTATAAGAGCAGACATTTATGGAGCTATGCTTCTAAAGACACCTTTTTACATTTTAAAGACTATTTAAAATACCAGAGAGCCAAGCACAATTGTCCCTGAATTACTCTTCTAAAGTCCTGGCTGAAGCAAGCTTTTTGCTGTCATTTATGCGTGCCTTAGAGGAGATACAAAAGTCAATGGGAAATGTTTTCAAATGTACGTGTATTTGTGTGCAAGATTAGGAATATTAATATAAATTTTTAAATCACCTAGAATACTACCCCTCCCCTTCCCTTTCCATGGGAATTGTACATGTTAATGACTGAAAGAAGTGAAAAGGGGTTTGACAAACTTAAGGGTGAAAGGGAGGATTATGTAGAAGCTTGATAAGAAAAAAACATCTGAATTGCTTAGCAAATATTTCTGTTCTATAGTCACAAATGAAGGACCGGGAGTAGAACCTCAAAAAATCGACTCAGATAGAAATAGTTCTTGTGTTAACCAGCCCAGTAATACTGTCTGTCTGGGTTCAGCAGCTTATCAACAATCAGCAGCTTTCATGTCTTCCAGTTCACAGAGGCAAATAGCCTTAAATTTCCCACAAAGCCTCTGGGGTTTCAATCAGGTCACAGTTCAGCAATATGCAATCCTGCAAACTGCCTTTGACCTGGTGTTCAGCAGCTTCTCCTCTGCGGATCCAGGATCCAGCACCATGTTATGGCCCCAGAAGCCTTTTCTTGGCAGTGGCAGCCAACCAGATCCGTTACAGGATTGCCCAGATTTTCTTTGAGGCTCGCATGGCTGAGAGTTACGCAAGACACTCATGAACGCAAGGATGCTCCGCTGGGGAATCCCTCTCGGTCATCAAGCCAGTGCTTTAACCGCTAGGCTACTCCTCTACTCCCTAGCAAACTATAATCCAGGACACGTATTTAGTAAGCAGTCTGTAGCTTATAGGAAGTTAACGCTCCTCCTCAGTTACTCCCAGCTATTCTGCAGAAACTGTCCCTCCATTAAACTGGCTTCCAGCCAAGCTGTGCCTTTCTTGGAGCAAACAACATTATCACAAAGTCCTTTTCTCTAGCAGTGTTTTGGAAATCTCTTTGTGACTCTGAGGTAATGAGGGTTCCTCACTATGGCAACCCTAATTCTGAATCAGCATTTCTGTACCTGACAGCCTCTGACGATAATGCTGCCAGTCCAGATAGCACAGTTCAAAAATGTCTTTTATCAGTAGTCTTTTTAGGTATGAAGCAAAGCACAGTAAACTTTAAAACCGTAGCCTGTTATGCCCCTCTTCTCTCACAGTTAGGACTCCCATGAGAGTGGGGCAAAAAGCCTCTCCCTATAACAGGTGGCTAGTAACTTGTAAGTCCGTGTTCTGCCTCCACCCCAAGTTGTCGTATCGTCTCCTAGCACACTTCTTCTGGGGTTCTTAAAGCTCCTTCCTACATGACTTGAGTTGAGAACTATGGCTTTTAGTTCCTCTAACTGTCCAAAGGGCTTGGCTTACTTCCATCTCCATCTCTTCTTCATTGTCCAGCTGTGCTTGTAAGTCCTCTGTTCCCAAACTGTCTGGCAGACATGGGTTTTGTCTCTGAGCAGGCTGCTCCTGTTCCTCTGTGCTCATCTGATCTTCTTGGGAAGCCCACCCTCTGGCCGTCCCCCTGCCCTCCTGCTCTCCTCCCGGCTCCTCCCTTTTCTGGTTCTAAGGAGACTGTGTGCTGTAGGGGAAGATTTAAAAGTGTCAGGGGCTTTTTATGTGATATGACTATTGTCTTTGGGAATTGTAGTACCGCTCAGGACCCTGACCCTGCTACGCCAGGTTTCTCAAATTACCTTCTTTATGTTCATTTACTTTATTCTTCAAACCTGAACCTGTTTTAAAATGTTAGTCCTCCCCTGGAAGTTTGAAATGATTCAGCCATTTCCAAATATATAGTAATGAATGAACACATGAATAAATGAATGTTTTTGCTTGGTTGAGCTTCCAGGCTTGTCAGATCCTGTCTCAGCATCACCCATTGTCATCTGCCATCTTGAAAAAAACAGGATCTAGGCAAACTCAGTAGCAGGTTCTTTACCCTGCTCCACAGAAGACTTGGGTTTGATGACCAGCATTTTATTTCCCAAGTCATCTGTGTGTGTTGCAGCAGCATTCACAGCCTCAAATAGGTGGGAGGGAGGGAGTCTCAGCTATCATGCAATAGCTACAGTATAGCCAATGATCCGATTTAAGGTCCACATGATCTGGTTTCTGGAGGGAGTCATGGTTTATAATCCCTAGCTAAGGACTGTGAATGTAATGGTTAGGCTGAGTTGGGAAGGAGATATAAAATTCAAGGAGAAAACCCTAGGTAGCAAATGAAGTCTCTTGGTGCCACATCCAATAGAGATCGACATTGCTTGAGCTGTACACTAAAGCAGCAGGAGTAAACTTCTAGGCAGGTAAATAACTGAGGCGCCATGGGCTTTCATCTTCGTTAAGCTTATGAAGGGCTTTTCCGGTGGCCTCATCCTCTTCCCTTTATAACCCAGGCATTGCAGTAACAAACCTCTGTAGCAGATAATACTTGGTGACTTGTTAGTGCTGCTATTGAGAAATTAACGGTTTTGCGCCTTTCCTTCCAGCCCTTCCCCCTAACAGTGGCAATGTATGCTTTTCTCTGCAGTATTTCTGTTACTTATTGGTCTGATGAGCCAAAGCTGAATATAGGGATCAAGCCAGTTCTTCTACATGCTGTCTACTTTTGAGCACTTAGGCTGGTCTATTTTTTGTTACTGCAAATCTGTATCATGTTGAATTTCTCAGGAAAATTCTATTTTAAGACTAACATCTCTTCACTGCAGCTTCAGAGTTTGTGATCACATCTACCCCAGTTGCTTTTTCAGCTGGAGTGAGGACAGACGGCCTGGATTCTGTTCTAATCCACAAGTAATGATAAACCTTCCAAAGAGAGGAAATTGCCTTAATAAAGTAAGCCTACAACTTGCATGAGAAAATGTTAAAAAAAAAAAAAAAGAAAACACTGGAAAATCTGAAAATTGCAGAATCTTATTTGCCAGAAAACTGAAAATAATTTCCTGGTCTTAATTTGTACTTTTCTTTTCAGACTGTGTTGTACTAAGCCAGCATACCTGATTCTTCACATTTTTTAACATTTTGTCACTGAGTGAAATACCAATAATACCTCCCAATCCCATGCAAGCAAAGGGATCTCCAGAGGCATATCTCTTTTTGAACTTTTCAACAAAACACTTCACAACTTGTATATTCCCCAGTGCCACATACACTGGAAATGTTTTATGCCCTATTAAAGTACATTTGTGCCTTTACGCAGCAGTTGGTTTTAGAGATCTCTCTCATTTTTTTCATGCCTTTCCAGTAGTAGTTCAAGGCGAGTTACATTCAGGTACAGAAGGGATTTCCTTTTCCTCAGAGGGCTTTAAAAACAAGCTTGTACCTAGGGCAATGGAGGGTTAAGTGACTTGCCCAAGCCACAAGGAGTACCAGTGGGATTTAAACGCTGGTCTTTCTGGTCTTATGTCGTTGCTGTAACCACTAATCAACTCCTCCACTCCATGGATGATTATTGTGAACCACTCTGGTGTACTGAATGACTATTAGTAATCTGTGAACTATCATTAAAATTAACTGTAGTACCTGAAGAGTGGAGAATGGCCAATGTAACACCAATATTTAAAAAGGGTTACGGGGGTGATCCGGGAAACTACAGACCTGTGAGTCTGACATCAGTACCAGGCAAAATGGTAGAAACCATTCTAAAGTATAAAATTACTGATCATGTATGAGGTGTGACAAAAAAGAAACGAGACTGTGGCAGCCACGCCCATGACTCAATGCCAGTTGGCTAACCGCTTATGTCACTGTGTAGTGCAACCTCTCACCACTATTCTGCTGTAATATTTTTCTTCTCTCTCACTCTGTTTTTCTTTTTCAGGTTTTTTTGTAGCACACTGCTCCATCGCTTTGTCACACAACTGGGGGTGGCAGAAATATGGAGCAAAGAATCAACTTGAACTTTCTGGTTAAGTTGGAGAAGGGCCCAACTGAGTGTCTCCAACTTCTCCAAAAGGCTTATGGAGAAGATGCAATGTCAAGGCCGCAAGTCTTCGAGTGGCACAAATCCTTCAAGACTGGCCGTGAGGAGGTGGAGGATGACCCCAAGTTAGGATGGCCTTCCACGACAAAGATGGCTGAGAACATTGACAGAATGAACCAGTTTGTGCCGAGTGATTGCGGACTGATGGTGCGGATGATAGCTGAGGAGCTCAGCCTGAAGAGGGAGTCAGTGTGGACCATCTTGTTGCAGGAGGTGGTAATGCAGAATATGTGTGCCAAGATGGTGCCCAAGCTCTTATTGGATGACTAGAAGGAGCACCGGGTCAATGTTTGTCGAGACTTGCTAGGGAAGATCGGAGAAGATCCAGAATTCGTTGACCGAGTCATCACAGGAGATGAGACTTGGGTCTTCCAGTACGACCCTGAAAGCAAGAGACAAAGGCTACAGTGGAAGACTCGACTGTCACCCAGACCCAAGAAGGCGCGCATGTTCAAATCAAGGATCAAGGTCATGCTCACTGTTCCCTCTAAGCTGTGCGCGTGTGCGCGCGCACACACCTCGCCGAGCAAGCGCACATACTTTACAACAGAGCGCACAAAAATTACAGTTCTGATTCTGATAGAAAACACCACAGATGTCTTAAAATTTAAAAGTTGTGATTGTAATTACTAGAAATTTTCCACTTCATTTAGTAATCGTCTATTTTCATTTAATTTGATTAAAATCAATGTGGTGTACATATTGTATTCTGATGTGTAGTCAAATTTTAAAGTATATAACTCCAAGTGTCGTTATGTGGCGCACAAAAATTTAACCTTCCTTCAAAAGCCGCACAGCTGATATTTTATGCGCGCACACAGCCTACAGAAGGTAGTGGTCCATCATGAGTTTGAGGACCTGCTGTTAGAAGTGCTGGTTGACAATCGCCTCCATGACCGGGTTCGGCGCAGCAGGCAGGCTCTGTGGAGAGACAAGTCATGGCTGCTCCACCACAACAACGCACCTGCACACACCGCGCTCAGTGTGAGGCAGTTCTTGGCCAACAAACAGAACATGGCTCTCGATCCCCCTCCTTATTCCCCAAATCTCGCACCGTGCGACTTCTGGCTCTTCCCCAGGTTGAAGGAGTGCTCAAAGGAACTCATTTTGCCTCTGTAGAAGAGATCAAAGCCACTGTGACAAGCTGAGGGACATCAAGGAGGAGGACTTTACCGAGTGCTTCCGTACGTGGCAGAAGCAAATGCAGAAGTGCATTAAATCTGGGGGGGGGGGTAATTTGAAGGGGGACAATGCGCAATTTCTCTTTAGATTTTGTAACAAAACATTTATGGGACAGTCTCATTTCTTTTTTGTCACACCTCGTATATAGTCATTGTTTAGTGGGAGAAAGTCAACATGGATTTAACCAAGGAAAGTCTTGTCTTACTAATCTGTTATATTTTTTTGAAGCTTTGAATAAACAGGTAGACAAAGTACAGCCGGTTGATATAGTGTATCTGGATTTTCAAAAAGCCTTTGTCAAGGTCCCTCATGAGAGACTCTTGGTGAAATTAAAAAGTCATGGGTTTGGAGGCAGTGTAGTGTTGTGGATCAGAAACTGGTTAAAAGATAGAAGGCAGAATGTAGGGCTAAATGTCCAATATTCTCAATGGAGAAAAGTAAATAGTGGAGTACTACAGGGATCTGTGCTGTGCCCACTGCTTTTTAACATATTCATAAATGACCTGGAAATGGGAATAAGGAGTGAGGTGATCAAATTTGCAGATGACACAAAATTATTCAAAGTTGTTAAAACCCACGAGGATTGTGAAAAATTGCAAGAGGACCTTGTTAAATTGTAAGACTGGACGTCCAAATGTCAGATGAAATTTAATGTGGACAAGTGCAAAGTTATGCCCCTGGGAAAGAGCAACCCAAACTTTGGTTACACGATGCAAGATACCATCTTAGAAACCACCACCCAGGAAAAAGATTTAGGCATCATTGTGGATAATACCTTGAAACCCTCTGCCCAGTGTGCAGCGGCAGCCAAGAAAGCTAATAGATGCTAGGAATCATAGGAAAAGGAATGGAGAATAAAACCAAGGATATTATAATGCCTCAGAATCGTTCCATGGTTTGACCGCACCTTGAATATTGTGTATAATTCTGGTCGCCATATCTTAAAAAGGATATAACAGAATTAGAAAAGGTACAGAGAAGAGCCACCAAAATGGTAAAGGGGATGGAAGGATACCCCTATGAGGAAAGGCTTAAAAGGTTAGGGCTCTTCAGCTTGGAAAAGAGAAGGCTGAGGGGAGATATGATAGAAATCTATAAATGAATGAATGGAATGGAATGAGTTAATGTAGATCGGTTGTTTATGCCATCAAAAAGTAGAAAGACTAGAGGACACGCAATGAAGGTACAATGTAACCCATTTAAGAATAATAAGAAAAAATATTTTTTCACTTAACATGTAATCGAACTCTGGAATTCGTTAACGAAGGATGTAGTAAACGCTATTGGTGTAGCTGGGTTTTAAAAAGGTTTGGACAAGTTCCTGGAGGAATTATTAACGAGGACCCAGGAAATCCACTGCTTACACCAGGACAAGCATTGTGGAAGCTATGGACTGAGTACCTGCCAGATACTTGTGACCTGGATTGGCCACTGTTGAAAACAGGATACTGGGCTTGATTGACCTTGATCTGACCCAGTATGGCATTTCTTATGTTTTTATGTTCTTTTCCAGGAACAAGCAAGAAGTCAGTCCTCACATATGGGTGACTTTGATGCCAACGGAGCCCTGCGCAGAGCATCTCCCCAGCTTCCAAAGCCTTTGGGAGATGCGTGGTCCCCTTCCCGCCCAAGGGTGCCATCTTGCTCAGTCACCCTTTTTCCACGGAGCCCTGAAGACATTCATCTCGTCCCCCTGGAAAAAAGTTGATTTTCTCATACTATTTTTGTACTTTTCCGGCTTGTGCCGGCTCCTTTCCCTCCAGAGACCGACTGTAAATGCACCAGACCTTGAAATACATTTTTTTCTTGATTTTTTCCATCGCAGTGCTTTCGCGCCCTTTTTAACCACTGGCCACGTCGAGGGTCTTAAACCTTGCTAGGGTCCTTTTTCCCCCCAATGGCCACCGGCTTTAAGAAATGTGATCAGTGCTCCAAAAACATGTCACTCACCGAAACTCATGATTGTTGCCTCTGGTGTTTGGGCGCAGACCACGACCTCGAGGAATGCTCCTTGTGCAAGAAAATGTCCGCTAAGGCCATACAGAGCTGTCGGCTTAGGCAGGACGACATTTTCCACAAGGCAGCCTCACGCCCAAAGGCTCCATACAGATCCACGGACTCGCATAAGGCCCCTGCGGCCCCACCGCGGACTCATCGACACTCTGAGCAAGGGTCGCCGGAGCATGCACATAAGAAGAAGAGGAAGACCTCGAGAGCTTCATCTGGGGAAGCGGACAAGCATGGGAAATCTCTTGCCCGGTCCCTTCGTTCCCGCATGGCTCTTAAGGAAACGGAGCAGGAATGCCCTCAGAAGGTGTCCAGGGCCGAAGTTGTGGCCTCTGGTGATGGATCACAGTCTCCTGAGGCCCGTCCCATTGAGGACCCCCTCTCTTCTTTGATGCCTGACCAGTTTACTCCGGTATTGGTATCCATGGCTGCGACCCCCAGTGGGAAGCACTCATTTTGGCCTTGGAACGCAGTGTTTCTGCATTCATCGCATCACAGTGGGTGTCGACCCCCGGCCCCACCAAGACCACAGGGACCTTAACCTTGGGGATTCTCCGGGTCGCTGCTGCAATCACCGAAAGCCAGATGCCTTGGGCGGATCCTCGGCGAGGGTCTCGTTCTCGCTCCCGATCTTCGGGAGCAAGATCTTTGCAGGCGAGTGCCTCTGGCTCCAGCCATGCCCCCGCCTCAAAGCATCTGGAACTGGAGTTACCGGCTGTCCTGCAGCCAGAGGACCTCAAGTCCTCCTCGGACTACTCTGATTGGGAGTCCAACGTCGAGACGTCCGCGAATCCTGGACCCATTGAGACCTCCTCTCAGACCTGTCTCCCTCAGCAGCTAAGCGCCGATCCCCACCCGAGAATACCTCTTTCCTAAAGTTTGTCAGGGATATGGTACAGGCTCTCTCCCTCACGAAGGAAGTCAGAAGAGGACCTGCATACAGAGGAATTAGACATCCTCCAGTACGAGGCACCACCAAAAGAGACCCTGATGATCTGCCCTCCATCCTCACCTGAGTTCTCCTCTGGATGTGGGAGACTCCAGCCTCGATCCCCATTGTAAGCCGACAACTCGACACAATGTATCAAGTCCAGTGGGGGCCGTGGTTCTGCAAGGTGTAGCTCCCACACACCTCCATGGTGGTTGAGTCGACCATGCGCCGGCAAAAAAGCCTGAAAACACACGCCTCAGTGCCTCCAGGCAGAGAGTCCCGCATACTTGATGCCTTGTGGCGCAAATGCTACCAGGGCTCAATGCTGGCTTGCCGCATCCAAACTTACCAACTTTACATTGGCATGTTCCTGCGAGACCTGGTCAAGGAGCTCAGTGGCTATGCCGCTGGCCTCGATGGGAACCATCTCCAGTGTTTCCAGGCTCTAGTAAAGTCTGTTGCGGAGTGCTCCAAGTACCTCTCCAGAGCCGCTTACGATGTCTTCGAATCTAGTGCCAGAGAGGCCACCGTCGGCATCGGCGCTCGATGCGAGGCCTGGCTACAATCTTCTGATTTTGAGCAGTGGGTGCAGGAGAAATTCCTGGATGTCCCGTGCCTCGGCGAACAGCTCTTCGGCAAGCCAATGGAGGATAAGGCGGTCAAGATCGAGACCAAGTATGTCACTCGAACCTGTCTTTTGAGGAAGACTTCCACTTTTATTTATTTATTTATTTATTTACATTCTCTTATATACCACGCTATTCTGCATCAGTGCGGTTTACATTGAACAAACTGAAATTACATTGAACAGGGCATTATAACTTGGAGATAACTATGTTCCCTGTAAAATAGTTATCTCCAACTTTTCCCAGGAAGAAGCCACAGGGGAAGAAGCCCCCTTTCCTTTGGAAGAGTCAACACTATCGGGGCTACCCTGCCTACCCAGCTGCTCAAACCCCTCAGCAGGGTCCCCGGGGCAAAGGCACAGGCCAGGGACCACGCAAACCCAAGGGCCAGAAGACCCAGACACCAGCCCCAGCCCAGCCTGGGTCGGGGTTTTGATGCCATCAGCATAGCCTCTCATCCTATGGAGGACCAGCACCCCACAAGGGGTTGCCTGGTCCAATTTGTCCATTGGTGGGCCCACATCACCACCGATGTTTGGGCTCTCCAGGTCGTCTGGGAGGGCAACCTTCTGCACCTGGAACAGACTCCTCCACCCTTTTTTCCCAGGGAACCTCCTCGGTCTCCCCTACACCCTGATACTGCAGAAGCTTGTGGGCCTCCTCAAGGATGGAGCGGTGGAACCTGTGCCTCTCCCCTCAAGGGGAAAGAGTTCTATTCCAGGTACTTCCTGGTCCCTAAAAGGACAGGGGGCCTAAAGCCCATCCTGGACCTGAGGAACCTCAACAAGTTCTTGGTGAGTGAGAAATTCAAGATGTTCTCCCTTGGAACACTGCTGCCCTACCTCCAGCGGGGAGATTGACTGTGCTCCTTGGATTTAAAGGGTGCTTACAACCACATCCATTCCAGTCAAGGAAAATATCTGTGGTCTATGGTCGGAGGCAACCACTACCAGTATAGGGTCCTTCCCTTCGGCCTCGCCTGGGTCTTCACCAAGAGCCTCGCGGTGGTGGCAGCCTATCTCCACCTCCAAAAGATCTGCATCTTCCCTTACTTCGACGATTGGCTGATAAAAGGGGACACGGCCTTGGAAGCTGGGCAGGCCCTCGGCTGTACCATTCAGATATTGCAGGACCTGGGTTTTGTGATCAAAATCTGAAATCCCAGCTCATCCCGACTCGAGTGCTGGAGTTCATCGGGGTCTGCCTCGACACTGTCCAGGCCAGGGTTTTCCTCCCCCTCGATAGGGCAGATCGGCTCACGGCCAAAGTGCAGAGACACCGTGCAGTGTTGGCCTGAACGTTGCTTTGCCTCCTGGGCCACATGGCCTCCACGGTCCACGTGGTTCCCAACGCATGCCTCCACATGAGGGCAGCTCAGTGGTGCCTCCGGTCCCAGTGGTCCTAGGCCACCGGACGACTCCACAACAGAGTCACAGTGTCTTGACAACTGACGGAGTCTCTTACTTGGTGACAGGATGCTCAGCAACTGCCAGTGGGGATGGCTTTTCAGTCCCCGAGCCCCCAGATGTTCCTCACCATGGACACCTCCCTGTCGGGCTGGGGCGCCCATTGCGGAGAGCTCTGCACTCAGGGAACTTGGTCCTCTGAGGAGAGCCAGCAGCAGATCAACCTGCTCGAGCTCAGAACAGTCTTCCTTGCTCTCAGGGCCTTCAGGCACCACCTTCAGCACCAGTCACTGCTCGTCCAGAAGGACAACCAAGTGACGATGTTCTAAGTGAACAAGCAGGACAGCATGGGCTCCTACTGCCTCTGCTAGGAGGCTGTGGCCCTTTGTTCCTTTGCGATCCACCATGGGATCCTCCTCAAGGTGGTTACCTACCAAGCCAGATCAATGTCTTGGCAGACAGGCTGAGCAGGCACCTGGAGCCAGAGATAGCGCTCTGGCTTTTCCGGCTGTGAGGACGCCCCAGCCTGGACCTCTTCGCTAGCCTGACCAATACTCAGCTGCCCCATTTCTGCAGTCCCCAACTCCATCCCTCCCAGGTGGTGGCAGATGCCTTCCTTATCTCATGGTCGAAAGGACTGCTGAATGTTTTTCCTCCTATGCCCTTGATAGCCCAGACCCTCCTCAAGGCCCAGCGGGACAAGGCATCGATGATCCTCGTGGCCCCAAGGTGGCCCAGACAGTCCTGGTTCCCCTTGCTGCTCCATCTCTTGACAGAATCCCCAGTCCCTCTCGGGAGCTCCCTGGAACTTTTGACACAAGAGGAGGGCTTGATCCTCCATCCCAGCTTGGGACCTCTGCCTCTCACGGCCTGGCAGCTGAATGGGTCGCCTTAGCTTAACTTAACCTCTCCACGGAGGTAGAGGAAATCCTTCTAGCCTCTCATTAGGACTCCACGAGATGGGCTTGCGCCTTCAAGTGGCTCTGGTTCTCCGTCTGGTGCATGGAGCACTGATTGGACCCATTTTCTTGCCTGGTGCATTCGGTCCTTCAATATCTCCTCCATCTCTCACGGTCTAGACTTAAGTCCAATTCCGTCCATGTGCATCTGAGTGCACTCTCCGCTAACCACCATCCCGTGGAGAGTAAGCCTCTGTCAGTGCAACCCTTCATTACCAGGTTCATGCGGGGCTTATTGCTCTCCAAACCTCCCATCGGCCACCCCCGGCAGAATGTGTTCTCAATGTGGTTCTGGCTCAGCTTATTAAAGCGCCCTTCAAGACCTTGGCTACCTGTTCCTTATGCTACCTTTCCTGGAAAGTGGCTTTCTTGGTGGCATTCACCTCTGCCCACAGGGTCAGTGAGCTTCAGGCCTTAGTGGCCAAGCTGCTTGTCAACAAACTGAATTAATGTGTTTTTCTGCTCTGCTACACTGTACCGCAACCCAACTTATATTACATTGTAGCCATGACAGGCAGGTCCTGAACTCCTTGTATCAGTTCTGCTATTCCTACCACTTTATTGATAATGCTTAGACTAAGGCAACTAACATACACTTGTACTTTAATACTTCATACTTTCTTATTTCTCCAAATAAGACAACACCCCCACTCTCTTTACTTCACACTTCTGACCCAGAACTGCACCATAAATCCAATACACCTCCAACCTGTGCTCTCCTCACACTATAACAATGCCTGACTTGATTCCACTCATGCTATTTCTATATTGTCTGGCCCACTCCTTCATCCCGGATGGAGCTTATTCACACCAACAAGGCGTAATAACGATACATGGATATGGCCGTAATAGACAAGATGATGGATTCTCCTCATTAAGATCACCATGCCCGCTAAGACATCAACATCTCATTCACATCATATGCCAGCTGCCAATAAAATCTCCCTCACTGAAGCCTCCAGAAAATAAACAATTAACTTGTATGCTCATAAATGCAAGATCTATCCGGAACAAATGGCCAATTATTGGTGACTATGTTGAGAATCATAATCTAGACATTCTCTTTATTACCAAATCGTGGCTCACTGACACTGACACAGTACTTACAAACTAACTTAAGCTCCCCAACTACGGTATCTTTAACTGTCCAAGAGTGGGTAGAAGAGGTGGTGGCACACTCATCCTAGCCAGATCTGAACTACAGTTCCAATGCCTATCATCACAGAACTACAACAGCCTTGATACCATTACGATTGCAAATAAACACCTAGCAACAGCGCTTTTCTATCATATCCCATCCGCTGATGCAGACAACCTCTCCATAGCCCTTGATCTAGCTTGCAACCATTCTCCAAGAACTAGACCTCTCTGGATGTTAGGTGACTTTAATCTTCCAGCCTTGTCTAAGAAAAACTCCACAACATTTATGGATGCGATGTCTACACTAAGCTACAAACAACTAATACATATCCCAACACACACAAAAGGAAACACACTAGACCTTATTTTTTCCCCTTCCTATACACTAGAAACCAACAACATTCCCCCACCACAAATCCTTCCAGTACCTTGGTCAGACCACATGGCTATAGTATTCCATATCCCATCCACACTCCTAAACTCTAAAGACTCTGCTACTTCTACAGCTCCTCCAGCTCGTCGCTTCAGACCATTCAATAAAGAGGCCTTCCTGGAAGAAACTCTACCCAACCTCAAACTTAACCCTACAACCTCTGAATTAACTGACATTATACACAATTGGAACTCCATGCTAAGCAATGCTTTAATCATAACTCAGACCATGCAATCCAATAAAAGATCTCATACTGCTATCTGGTTCACAACAAATCTACAGAACTCTCTTCTGAGACTCAGGAAACTAGAGAGGAAATGGCGCCACTCCAGGATCCCCCAAAATCAGGAAACATACATGAAGACACTGCAAGAGCACCGTATCAGTATCACCCAGAGAAGGAAGGAATACCATACCAACATCCTTATGCACTCCCTCAACAGGCCCCGTGATCTATTTAATCTAATTCAGTCTCTCACAAAAGACACATCATATCAACAATCTGAGTGTTTACCACACCCACAAGACCTGGCTATCCACTTTTATAATAAAACCAACATGCTCTCCCATAATATTGGAAAGAACAACATTGACACTTCCTATAGTGAAAGCACCAATATCCCTGCCTTAAATTCCTTCCAACCATACTCCGCTGAGCAAATTGAAGACATAATAAAGGGACTCCTCTACCACCTCCCCTGCTGATCCATGCCCCTCCCACTGGATCAAATCAGCATGTTCCGAATTAAGTCCTCATATCTCCAAAATTGCAGACCTCTCTTTCTCTAAAGGCTTGGTTCCATCACCACTTAAAACCGCTACCATCAGACCCCTCTAAAGAATCATAAATTGGACCCTTAAGACCAAATTCCTATCATTCCATAGCTAGCCTCCCCTTCTTGGCTAAGATATTGCAGAAGACAGTCCAACAACAAATCCAAGACCATATTGATTTCTACTCCCCATTGGATCAACAACAGCATGGTTTCCAGCAGTAACATGGTATTGAAACCTTGCTCACCTCACATTTTGATAACCTGGTTAAAGGAATGAATAAAAAAACAAGGCTTCAATTTGATTTTCCTAGATATTGCTTCAGCCTTCGACACAGTCTGTCACAGCCTCCTACTTGAACAACTACAGCTAAAGGGCATCAAGAACCTAGCACTGGAGTGGTGTCGCTCGTATCTAATGGACCGCCAACAACTAGTTCGCTTAGGTACTCAAACATCACTGAAGTACCAGCAAACCCAAGGATTTCCGCAAAGCTCCTCCTTATCAGCGTTATTCTTCAATTTATATATTCAACCAATTTGCACGATCATCCAATCCTTTGACATACTCTACCACATCTATGCTGATGATGTGCTACTCTACTCCCCATTCTCTACAAGCAGCCCTAACTGCACGAAAATCACTGATTGCTTTAATGCAGTTACTGACTGGTTAAACTCACGCAACCAACTACAAAATGACTGAAGTTTTATTCATCTCAAAGGTTCCAACCTTCATACCACCAGCTACCCTTCAGGTCAAGGATGCTGAACTGAATACTAAATGTGAGGTTTGATATCTAGTGTCACCCACCTACATACCCCCGAAGACAAAGGACCTGGGGGTTTCAGTGGGGCCTCTTCTTAATTAGCAGGGACAAGTAATGCCCCCTGGGAGTTGAAGTCCCACTAGCTATTCAAAAAAGAGTGTAGTCGTGGATGAGTAGCTAGGCTGTTTTTAAAGAGGTATTTTATTTCCCTTCCCGGGAGAACTTCTGCAATCAGGAATCAAAAAGGAAATAAACCATGCTTCTGGCATAACACAAATTGAACTAAAAAAATTACAAAGGAATGCTCCTTTTCAGCTAAGGAAAAACAAAAGTGAAAAACAGTGCTTGTATCTTACAGCAGCTGTGAAATTGAAATCTGTTCCTCTAAACAGATTTCCTTTCTACACAGTTCAGCAGAGAGAGGTCACACTATCAGCAAATACAAGGGTACAATCCATTTGGAAATCTTCCGAGTTTTCCACACAGTAATCACAGTCCATGGCCTCATGAGCTTTCCTGCAATTCTCTTCTGTGGGATTGGAACTTACCCCAGTATTCAAGAATCCCTCCTCTCTCTGGCAAGGGCTTCTCTCTTCCTCACTAGCAAGGTGAAGTGGAAAGCTACCATGCAGTGTAGACTTTTCCTCTAGAGGGCCATACACTTCAGGACAAGCGTATGTAAAATCCTGCTTTTCAAATGCCGCTCTACTCCAGGGAATTGGCCTTTCTTCAGGCTGGCCTCTGCCGGAACGTTTGGAACTGGGAAGCTGAAAATAGCCTTTTTCCCCCAAAAGCTTTTCACTTCCTCTTACAGGACGTGTTTCTTTGGGCCTGGAAATCTCCCTTTGACAACAGCTTCTATTCCCCAGGTACCTGCTTTCCTGGAAATTCCCTCTCACAGCTTCTCTCCGTTTGCTTGTTGGAATCCTTCTGTGTCCCCAACGACCAGACTCTGGTTTAGTGCAGCCCAACTCTCTGGCACTAACCTCAGGTATTCCCTCTTGGGCAAACTCCTCTGAGATGCTGCTGGAATCTCCGTCTGAAGTTTTCAGGTATGTGTCCTGCTTAGCTTTGTCTCTGTAAGCACTCCTGTTAGCTCTCCTGTTAGATCTGCTGTTAGATCTGCTTCTGCTCCAGACTGACTCAATTTTAAGTGCGTCATTCTTGGAGTTTCTCAGAAGCTCAAGTCTCTGCAGCTGTTCCTGATCACCTAATGAGCTATGAGGTAATCCTTTGCTGGGGCGTTTTCCTACACCCTGTGCTATTGTTTTTGTTGGTTGCCTATAGTAACCCTCAGCCATGTGCTTTGAGCTGCCCATTTTAAAACTGCTCTGCACATTTTCTTCTGTTTCCATAGGCACTATTTGCCTTACGCCATGACACTAGGCATCACTCTAGACCAGTACCTGAACATGGAATCGCACATAAACAATATCACCAAGGCTGTTTATCTCAAAATCCATTCCCTCCATCAGCTTCGACCACTACTTGAACCCTCTGACTTCCAATCTGTTTTCCAAGCTCTTATTATGCCTCATTTTGACTATGCTAACATCATTCTATGCTAACATCATTCTATGCTAACATCTCCTAAAGAAGAGCGGGACCTAGGCATGGTTGTGTCTGATGATCTTAAAGTAGCTAAACAGGTAGAAAAGGCGACGGCAAAAGCTAGAAGGATGCTTGGATGCATACGGAGAGGAATGGCTAGTAGAAAAAAGGAGGTGATAATGCCTCTGTATAAGTCTTTGGTGCGACCTCATTTGGAGTATGGTGTGCAATTCTGGAGACCGCACCTTCAAAAGGATGTGAACAGGATGGAGTCGGTGCAGAGGGTGGCTACTAAAATGATTAGTGGGCTTCATTATAAAGCATATGAGGACAGACTTAAGGATCTTAATATGTGCACCTTAGAGGAAAGGCAGGATAGAGGTGATATGATTGAGATGTTTAAATACCTCCGTGGCATAAATGTTCAGGGAGAGAGCCTCTTTCAATTGAAAGCAAGTTCTGCTACGAGGGGACATGGGACGAGGGTGAAGGGAGATAGATTCAGGAGTGATATGCAGAAATATTTCTTTACGGAAAGAGTAGTGGATCCATGGAATAGTCTCCCAGTGGAGATGGTAGAGATGAGGACAGTAACTGAATTAAAAAAAGCATGGGACCAACACAGAGGATCTCTAAAGGTAAAAAGTGGACTGTTGTAGTTGTTGTTATGGAAGGACAGACTAGATAGGCCATGTGGTCTTTTTCTGTCATCATGTTTCTATGTTTCATTCTTCACGGCCTTCCTGTCCACACACTCCATCCATTACAAATGGCCATGAATACTGCTGCATGAACCATCTATGGAGTTTCCAGATACGAGCACGTAACACCTCTCCTAATGCAGCTTCACTGGCTGCCTATAGCCGGTCGCCTCAAGTACAAAGCCCTCCTTATCTCATTCAAAATCCTCCACCAGCTCTCTGCAACCGCCTTAGAAGAACTCCTACATTGGACTCATGACAGCAGAATCAGGAGGACAAATATGGCAAATACCCTTGCCATTCCCACTCTGGCTAGTAAAACCTCCCAATATATTTGGCATAGAGCTTTCACCTTATTTGCCTCTCTGCTATGGAACTCCCTCCCTGCTCCATTTCGTACTATCACTGACCTTTCCTCCTTTAGAAACGCAATAAAAACACATCTCTTCCAGCAATACTTTGACCATGTAACATAGCCCACTACTGCCTCACTTCCCTCCAGTGCCCGATACCACTCTCCCCTTACTGTTTGTAAATAGTTTACTGCTAGGGGTTTCTTAAACCTAGGATCACCCTGCTATGAAAACTACTGTTGCCATGTTCTAATTGTTAAGCTCTGTTATGTTACTGTTCAATGTAAACTTGTTCAATGTAAACCTGCTCTAAACCTGTTCTATGTATTAAGTTGTTATATTGTAAACCGCACTGATTTAAAATAGCGTGGTATATAAAACCAAATAAATAAATAATACACTAGATTCTACAAGAACAGGGTTGTGCTTCGCACCCACCCGAAGTTTCTCCCGAAGGTGGTCTCCGGCTTCCGCCTGAATCAGGAGGTAGTCCTGCCTACCTTCTTCCCACGGCCCCATGCTGACTCGGCGTTGGCCGTTCTCCAAATCCTGGACTGCAAACGGGCCCAGTCCTTCTATCTGCAGTGGATCCAGGGCCACTGTAAGGCCTCACAGCTTTTCGTCTCCTTCAACCCCAGCCATATGGGGCTGGCTGTCACCAAGCGGACCATATCCATCTTGGTGGCGGACTGCTTCGCCTTCACTCACAGTTGAGCCGGTGTTCTTCTGGAGCATCGAGTCACAGCGCACAATGTCCGGATGATGGCGACCTCAGTCAGCAGTCTCCGTTTGGTGCCCATGGGGAACATCTGCTGGGCTGCCACCTGGTCCTCCATTCATCCGTTCACACTTTTTCAGCCCACTACTGCTTGGAGAGGGAGTCCCGATGGGACAGCACCTTCGGCCAGGCTGTACTCCATACCCTCTTTGGGGTTTAGGCAACTCCTGACCTCCGACCCTTCTTGTTCAGGCTACCGGAACCATGGCTCTCCCTGGACACTGTGGTCCTTCGAGTCTGTCATCAAGATTCGCCTGTGGCTGCCCACGGCCAGGCCATGCCCCTGTTTTATGCTGGTCCTCGGTACCCTGGAGCTAGGGAGTCCCATATGTGAAGACTGACTTCCTGCTTATTCCTGGAGCAAGCGTAGTTACTCACCTGTAACAGGATCTCCAGGGACAGCAGGAATCAGTCCTCACCTCCCCTTAGGGTTGCTGTTCATTTTTGGCCGTCTTGGTTGGGCTCTAGCTATGGCACCTGACTGAGCAAGATGGCACCCTTGGGTGGGAAGGGGACCACGCATGCTTGGTGTTATCTCCCAAAGGCTTTCTTTGAAAGCTGGTGAGATGCTTCGCTCAGGGTTCCATCAGCATCGGCGTCACCCATATGTGAGGACTGATTCCTGCTGTCCCTGGAGAACACCTGTTACAGGTGAGTAACTAGGCTTTATGGTATATCAAATTTTAATAAACCATAAACCATAATCAAGTCACAAAAATACTCAGCCCGCGACAGTCAGTGTTTTTAAATCGCCTGGCTGCCATGAGTAAAACTGAAAACAGACATTCAGCACCGGAATCTACATATCCTCTGGTGCTGAATATGTGGTGTCAGCGCTTACCAGAGCACTCTCCAGATAAGTGAACCGCATAAGGTTAGGAAAGCTTTTTGTCTGACCTAACACCATGCAGCCACTTATCAGTTCATTAACTGGATAAGTGCTGGGACTATCCTCGCCCACCCACAGACTGCCACAATGCTCTCTGGACAGTATCGGGGCAGTTAGAGAGGATAATCAGTGGCCACTGAATATGCCTCTCAGAGGGCTTTATCCAGTTAGCAGGTCCTGCTAATCAGATAAATGTTTTTGAATATCGGCCCCTGAAAGTCTAATTCCAAAATGCCAAATTTCTGTAAAAGTTGCACATTCTTGTGAGAGAGAAAGAGCCCTAGCCATGAAAAATTCTATTGTGGACTCATGCCATCCTTATGTTAGCTATTCCCAGATTCTAGATTTGTTAATTCCTTTCAAAAGATTAAGACCTACTTTTTCTATCTTGTGATATTTGCAAACAGTGCATCTTAAAACTGAAAGTTAAAAAACATAATGAAAAACCTAAGAATCCCCAGAAACAAAAAGAAAAGCGTGCATACCTAAGCTGTACCTATCAGCAATACAATGTATAGTTATTCAATTTATGTGTATCATGTTTGTTAGGGGTCTCTGGTGTGCATGCTCAGGTAGGCACACATAGCACAATCCAATGTGCATCTACCTATCCACTGTTCAGTGGTGCTAGGTGAGGGCAGGCCTGTGAGATTCCTAAATCAGTTATTTTGCACATCCCAAGCCAGAGGAGAACTGAAGCATTGAAAACACAGGTCAGGAGGCCATCTGAGCCTGTCATCTGTGATGGTCTTTTTTCCACTAATTGTCCAGTAATAGGCCATTGTGGAAGCATTTGATTATGTAGCATAGTAATGAGCAGGATAGAGAGAGGATTCACCCAGAGGTTTCTTTGATATGAAATCAAATAAGAGTCTCTCCAACTTTATTCTAAAGTGGTAATGACTCTACCAGGATTGTAAGTTATTATTCAATATTCAACCTTCGTTTTATTTCAGAGTTTTTGGAAAAGGTGATTTATCTCCAACTTTTAGACTTCCTAGAGAAGAAAAATGCTTTGAATCTGAGACGACCAGATTCCATCCTCAACACAGTACTCAGACAATTCTTGTCAGACTGTTAAACTTTGTTAGAGCTAGTTTAGACAAAGGATAAGACAGGATCCTGATTTCACTCGGTATTTTGGCAGCTTTAGACTCTGTGGACCATACTCTGCTTCTCCACAGACTTTATGATCTTAGGGGTATGTTTACTAAAGCGCGGTAACGTTACCGGCATTAAGTGCAGTGTTAATGTGAGCAATGCCATATAAGGAAGTGGCATACCGGCGTCAAGGCGTCAATGGCTGTTTAATATGCGGTAAAGGGTGCCTTGGCCAGTTATCGCACATTAACGGGACATTGCACGTTAAAGCTGACAAAGCACATTACAAGGCTGACAAGGCGCTTTATAAGGCGCCTTATAGGGTGCCTTAACGTAAGGTGCCGTATAAGGTGCCCTAAGGATGTTAAGGTGACCCAAGATATGGTACCCAAGGGCAGTAAGGTGCCGCAAGTTGGCCTTACATTTCAAGGAAAGGCAATGGACAAGTGATGGAAGGAAGTAGAGGTGGGAGCTGATGGACCTTCCAAATCTGCGTGCAAACGATGTGGCAGCCGGTAAAATGGACAAACATATCGGAGGCAGCTGTACCGATGCACAGGGTGTTGGCAATGACAGTGACAGTGGGTGGAAGAGGATGGGAATACGTGTCCTCCAGTGGAGGTAGAGGTGGCAAGATATTTGCAATGATAGGAGGACAGAGGAGTAGTAGTGCCATGCAGAGCAGACACAAGAGAGGCAAGCATGAGGAGCCACAATGCAGAAAAGGGTACCAGTGCAGAACATGGGGTAGCAGCCTGCACATGAAGACAGGACGCTACACAGCTGACAGATGCAGATAGATGGACAGAAGGATGGCTGGCAACTGTGATGAGGGTATTATGTGCTGGCAGCACAGATCTGTAGAGATATGACTGTCACAGGAATGAAAAGGACTTGCCTTGGACAGGCTTAATAAAATGAGACCACTGAGGGACTGAACCCATGACCTCTGCCTAGGACGTCATTGTATTAACCAGTGGGCTATACCTCTATGGCTTCTGTCTCAGCAATGGCTGGCTGCAGAAAGACTGCAGGTCACCGCACAAAATGTCTGCTGTGTTTACCAGGATAGGGTAAACCCACCAGTACCCATGATGCAATGCACATGCAGAACAGCTGTCTACATCTGATCACCAGATGGGGTATGCACTTCTCCAGCACCTCAGCTTGGTAGGAGGAACTGACCATGTGTGATACTGGCACAGAGTAGCTACAGACCATGCCATTGTGCGAGTTCTGTGCTCACCCTGAGGGTGAGGTGGGGCGCCCAGCACCAGGTCCGCAGTACCCGGATTGGTTGAGATAGCCTTTGCTGCAGGTCCCCATCAATGCCAGTGTGTGACAGGTATTCCTTGCAGACACACCTAGGATAATCCCGTGTCCATCTGTATTCCCCAGTCACGTCTAGCCCTTGTGGACCATGACGCACCCAGAATAGTTCATATCCAGTGTGGTTGGCATGGTCACTTGTTATAAGAACAGGGAGGTGTTTGGACTCACATGCAAATTATGTAGCATCACCTATCAACCCGCCCTCTCTGGATAGAGGTGGTGGACAGGATCTGCCCCAAACAGACCCACACTCTACATCTTTGCAATGGAGGCAGTAAAGGGACATGTTGAAGGGCTGTGGGCCCATCAACCCCAGTCCTGCTGGCGAAAGGGTGCCGTCCAGGGCAGTTGCTGCAGGTCTGTACTTGTCACAAGGGCACTGGCAGACAGGCCTGGAAAAGCTCAGCTGCCCCCCACCACGATCTGACATTCACCAGCAGAGGGCAAAGTCAGTCTGCACCTGCTGCACCCTGCAAGGTGTTCCAGCTATGTACATGCTAACTGCAGACAGTCCGCTAGCCAGTCCATAGTGCATGTTCCTAGAGGAACTATGTGCACCCAGAAGTGGGATGTAAGCACAGACACCAAGCAGGTATCTCAGTGATTGGGCCCCTGAACATGGAACACACAGATATCATTTGAGAGAAACACTGTATAGCACTATGTGGGAACCTAGACATGCCATGGTCACTGCTCAGTGAGAGGACCTCCGAGCATGACATGCTGTGGCCACCCTGTCCATGCAGGTGGTGGTCGGGCACTACAATGTCCCAGCCATTGCCCCACACCCTGTGCAGATGCATCCTGCCCAGTCCGCCCTGTCCGGGCCATACCCACAATGCCTTGCTCCTCATTATGCACATTGGCAGGCTAACGCTGGAAACAGTGTAAGCATTGTGGGCCCAGTGAGGAGTAGGCAGCCACAAAACAATGGATAGACATACACATACTTCCACTCCTATTTCAGCATTGTGCAAAGATAGGGGTGTTTGGCAGCCCTGCCCGCCACACTAGTCCTGAGCACAGTGCAGGCATTGCTAAGGTATGCAGGTACTAGTAGTAGTGCTTTGGTGGTAACTGCTGCTCCGTGCCGGGCCCAACAGCCTGACACTCCATGAGGCTTTGGATAGTGGAGCCTGTGTGTGTGGGTGTTTGTGCCCCTGTTGGCCGATGCTCTAGGGCAGGGGTTTTCAACCCAGTCCTCGGGGAACCCTACGCCAGTCAGGTTTTCAGGATTCCCAGAATGAATATGCATGAGAAAGATTTGCATGTTCTGCCTTCATTGTATGCAAATCTATCTTATGCATATTCATTGTGGGAATCCTGAAAAACTAGGGAACTAGGGTTTCCCGAGGACTGGGTTGAAAACCTATGCTCTAGGGGAGTGCACATGTTTATGTTGTATGCGCTATGTAGGGTAAAATGTTGGGACATGGTCTACAGGAGCCACAGCTGGGACTTGAACCTGTGATCTTCTGCCCCAGGACACATTGGCTGTGTGTACTGCACCATACTGTTGCCACAGAGGCAGTTTAGTCCCTGGGGATACCATGACTGTTCATCAGACAGACCTTGTCTGTTGCACTGCACACCACCCATCTGAACAGGGCTTGGCCTTGGTCTGCTGTGGACAGATGCCACTTCCTCCTCCACCACCAGCAGCCCTATCCCACCATGCTGACATGCCCATATGCTGGTGGTGCTGGTGGTGCGCAGTCCCAGGCCATCCAGTGTGCAGGTAGGCGGCTGCCTAGGGTGTGGGGTCTGGGGTAGGGGTACCTACATAGACATCCATGCTTCCCCCCGGCACTGCCTGCCAATGTTATGTGCCTGCCATTCCGGGGGGAGATGGCTCGGGGGTGTCAGGTTGGTGATCTAGTCACTATTGTCTAGGGTGGACCTGGTAAATGTAGGTAGATTGTGTTATGCCAACAGACTGTGGACAGGCTAGAGCATGCAACTCCGGTATGGTGTACCCGGTTTAGCCTACTGGGTGTAGATAGTTTCAGACAGTGTGTGGTCAGACCCTGCAATGCCTTCCTATGGGCTGCAGCAAAGGGTGTTCATTTACCTGGGTTTCTGACCTGTTTGGGACGCATCCTGGGGAAGGTCTGTAGACCGTTGTTCGAGTGGTCCTCAGATGTGCACTGATTGCCCTATTATAGGCATTGTGGTACCTGTGTGACCTTTGGGGTACCTGCTGGGTAATGTCCCCTATGGGACACAGACTCCTGGGCATGTTTGACCTTGGTCAGTTGCCGTCTTGCTGATTTCCAGTTTCTGCGTTCCTGTGTACCACCTAGGCATCTGTCTAGTCCACCCTGTGCCCCAGCTGCCCCACTGCATGTCCCATCTGCAGCCCCCTATGCCCCATTTGCAGCATCACCATAGTGCCCTTTCATACTTGGGCAATATTCTGTTGCGGCACATGTAGCACTACTATCACCTTTTTTGGGCTCCCTGCCTATGCTGTACATTGCTGACACTTAATGGTTTCTCTCTCTGCAAATGTGCATCTAATGACAGGTTTTCACTCGCGGTAATGTTCGGCCCTTCAGTTCCCCGCGTTAGTGTAGCAGGAGCCTCTCCCCACCCATTGACCGCTTCTCTCAGCCCTCTCTCCACCTTCTGCGGGACTTACCGTGGCCGGAGATGTTAATGCCCGTTAACGTTGCATCTGGTGACGTTAACGCACGTTAACATTACTTATTGCGCGTTAACGTAACTGCTGCTACGTTACCGCAGTTTAGTAAACATGCCCCTTAGTCTTCAAGGTAGAGTGCTTCATCAGTTTTGTTCATATTTGGAAAATATTCTCCCTTGCTGTGTACAACAGGACTCTATTTTGGCGTCAACTCTTGGCACCCTGGTTCAGATGCTTTGATTCATTAGCTTCTTTTTGCTGATGATATTCAGTTATTGGCTAATATAGATCCCTATGACTTCCACGCAACTCATAACATTTCACCAAAAATGGAAATCATTGGAGATTGGATAAGTATGAATGGACTTAAAATGAACATACTGTGGCAATTAGTTTCTCTACATGTAGTGGTCCATCCCTTTCCAGTGCACTTTGTATTTCAGGCTCAAGAACCATGATAACGCAATCCATTAAAATTCTGGGTGTTACTTATAGATATTCAGTTAAATTTTTGTTCACAGATTAGTAAAGAAATGCTTGTATACTCTATAGTATATTTTTTCTATTTGCACTGTGCTTCATATAATGGCTGTTTGTATCCACCGATGCATTGGCAATAAGCAAGACTGGCCCAACCTTTCAGCCAACTAGGCAGTCACCTACGGCAGCAACTTTTGGGGACGACAAAGAGCAGGCATTCAAAGTTAAACACTTGATTTTGACAGCCAGGGGATCATAAAGCTTAAGGTTTGCCTAGGACATCAACATCTTTTCTGCCCAAACTCTGCACCAGAACATGTTTGGAACCACGCACACTTTTACACATGTAACCCCTAGATTAATTTTATAAGAACTCTTTTACATGCAAAAATCCTTTATAAAATTACCCCTAAAAATCTAGCCACAAAAGGTGACCACAAGATCCCACTCAGGCTGTCCTGTTGACTTGAAAATTTCCAGACCCAAAATGCAGCCATCTTCTGAGATAGGCCTGAGGACAAGGCATCATCTTCAACCCCTTCTAAAGTTCATGAGAAGCAGAGACATATCAGCCTGAAAGTTTCTCAAATGCAAACCTGCACAATAGTCTCCAGGATAGACTACTACATCAAATCATCAGTGCTAAGATATGCTAAGTCATCTTTAATAATGGTTTATGGACCTTTCCTCCAAGAACTTGTCCAAACCTTTTTTAGACCTGGCTAAACTAACAACTTTTACTACATCCTCCAGTAACGAATTCCACAACTTGATTGTGCATTGAGTAAAAAATATTTTCTCTTATTACTCTTAAATAGGTTACACTGTAGCTTCATTTTGTGTCTCCTAGGCTTTTTTTCCTTTTGATGGAGTAAACAACCTATCTACGTTTACCTATTCTACTCCATTCATTTATTTCTGGTCCTTAGTGTGGAACATAACATGTACTCATCCCAAACACATTGTTCCCTACAACGTATGTCTTTATGCTACTATGAGGAATTTGTGCTGCGATGCCCTACTGATCTGCACAGATTGCACACTTTAAGCCTCAAGGTATTGTTAAGATTCAGAATCACAGATCTAAACACAGTGTACAGCACAGGTAGACAACTGAAACATGGAGCCTGTCATCAACCCCCCCTGGTGGCCAGTGGCTGTAAGGGTAGGTTGAGCATATTATTATTTTCTGGGAGTAGAGGGCTCTTTTAAGGCCAAGGGTATTTTGGTCTTTGTAGTCCTGCTCCTTATGTGAATAAATTGTGTATGCCAAGTAGAGGGTAAATAAGGCTTTTATTTCCCTTTTAACGCAAAAGGTTCGCTGAGATACAGAAATACAGAAAGTCCTTCTTTTCAGGCTTCCACCACAACATAAGTAAAGAGGTAAACTGTTACAAACTTCACAGTTGCTTGTAGGATTTAACCCAGGATTCTTTCAAACTTTAGAGCAAAACAAAGGCGTGAACATTCCTCTTTCATTCAGCACAAACATGAGTATTCTCAAAGCAATGTCTGTATAACTCACAGTTCAGGGAGTGATTCAAAACTGCCCGCAATACAAATAGAGACAAGAACTTCCCGGGATGATAAGCCTTTTTCTAAACCTCTTCTAAATTGGGGCCAGTCTCGGCCCAACACCAACTCTTGGGGTAATTTGGGTACTACTGCGATCAACATTTCTTTCTCAGTTCCCAAACCTCTCACAACCAGGTTATACACTGGGTAAAATGTTGCAGCTCCATGAATACATTTTATCTTTACCTTCCCTTCTGCTTGATCTGGCGCGGATTCAGCTTGCTCCTTGATCACAGACCAGAGCATGCGAGAGATCATGGTCTGATCCGCGCCAGAGTCAAGAAGAGCTTTGGCAGTAACCCCTTGTACCGTTACCTCTAACACAAACCCTTCACGTGACTCTTTCAAGTTCTCACCTATGAGGGCAGTACGTGTCTGACACTCACTCTTTACGTGACCCAGTTTCCCACAAGTAAAACATCTCCTAGAGTGATTCCTTAAGAGAGGGCTAACATTTGTCAAATCTCTAGTTTTATAACGTGAGAGACTTCCTGATAACTGCTTTATTGCACCCGCTGCCGTCTTTGGAATTGCCTCACATTGTTGGGTGGCCAATTCCGCCTCCAAATATCGCTCTGTTAGCATAATGGCTTCGGCGGTGGTTTGACAGTTATGCAGGATAAGGAAGCTCTGCACGTTTCTAGGTACCGCAGACATAAACTGTTCTAACACTGTTACATCGATTAAAGTGTCCACAGTTTTCTCTTCCGGTCTTAGCCATTTCGCTGCTAAGCTTCTTAGCCTATGTCCTAGAGCTTTTGGTGTCTCGCCTATTTTAAGGTGAGTGGCTCTTAGCATGCGATTATATACTAGAGGAGTCAGACCCAGGCGATCCCTGATGGCCTTAGTTACCTCGGTATAATTATTTGCTAATGTCATGGGCATCGCCCTGTAAGCTGACAGCGCTTCCCCTGTGAGAGAAGCTGACAGGCGAATTGCCCACTGTTCTTCCGGCCAGCCCGCCGAATGTGCTATTCTATCAAATGAGTCCAGGAAGTCATCGATATCATCTGTGGCACTTAACTTTCCCAAAGTTAAAGCGTTATATGACCATTGTACTACCGGACAGCTACCCAGTCCCAAATTCTGTCCTTGACGACTAAATGCTGCTTCCTGCGACTTTTGCTGATGGGCTAACCAAGCCTCCATCATCTGCAACATGGGCTTCTGTTGCTCTTGTATGGCCAATACTGCTTGCTGCTGTGTTTGGCAAGCCAGTTCTCTCTGTTTGTCAAACTGCATGGCCATCCATGAAAACATCTCCTTTTGTTTCATGGCGATGGTATTCCTGAAAAAAAAAATCAGAGAGAAAACCAAGTGTGGCCTGATAACCAAATCAGTTCCCTCTCCCCCTTTTGTTTTTCCTCTTTTTTTTTTTTAAACCTCACACCCACATCCAGCACCAGTCATGTCTATCTACATTTTACCTGATGCAGGTGTGAGTCCAGCTTTGAGAAAAAGTAGAGGCGACTGCTCCGTCTTGTAGTACTCTGCTACTGCTGCCAGCAACACCATGACCTTCCCCTCCGTGTTTCTTCCACTCCGGGTTTTCCTTTTTTCTTCTCCAGGTTTTCTTCCTGTAATTCTTGGCTCAAATCCTGCCAACTACGGCATTTATGTCATCAACCCCCCCTGGTGGCCAGTGGCTGTAAGGGTAGGTTGAGCATATTATTATTTTCTGGACGTAGAGGGCTCTTTTAAGGCCAAGGGTATCTTGGTCTTTGTAGTCCTGCTCCTTATGTGAATAAATTGTGTATGCCAAGTAGAGGGTAAATAAGGCTTTTATTTCCCTTTTAACGCAAAAGGTTCGCTGAGATACAGAAATACAGAAAGTCCTTCTTTTCAGGCTTCCACCACAACATAAGTAAAGAGGTAAACTGTTACAAACTTCACAGTTGCTTGTAGGATTTAACCCAGGATTCTTTCAAACTTTAGAGCAAAACAAAGGAGTGAACATTCCTCTTTCATTCAGCACAAACATGAGTATTCTCAAAGCAATGTCTGTATAACTCACAGTTCAGGGAGTGATTCAAAACTGCCCGCAATACAAATGGAGCAATCCATTAATTCGTCTTGAGATAAGGGAATAGGGTCCTCACGCGCTATCTGCATGGGCTCTGGGTCATTGTTATCTCCCTCTGACTTGGAGCTTTCCCTGGCCGCTATAGTTTGCCAGTCACTGTTTCTGTTCCCTTGTTTCCAGTAAGGCTGTTCTAGGGCTCTCAAATAAGCATGGCTTGTTCCTATGCCCTTACGTCCTGGCTTATAAAACTCTGGCCTACTTCTTTTCCTTTCAAACTGGATATCTGCTTTACAAGAGCTTCTAGGAGCTGAGCTTCTCTTTATGAATAAAGTGTCACCATACCTTGGCTTCCTGTAGCCGGTATAACTGGAGTTTCCCTTCTCAGGTACTTCTCTCAGGACACAGTCTCTTTGGCAGACTTTCTCTTGGAAGCTTCTAGGCACTGCTTGACCTTTCTGTAGCCTAGGAAAACCTGGTGAGGAATCCAGACTTCCTTGCTTCCTGGTATAGGTAACTCTGCTATCAGTACCTTTCTTTCTGGAGCCTTTCAATCCTGTTTCAGGGTCTTCTGGTGAGCGTAGGCCTCTCTCCAGGTATGGCTCTCTCCTTCTGAGCTCTTTACCTCTGAGGTCTCCTGCTACCAAGTCTTTCTCCGGACTGACTCTCCACGGCCCGTCTTTCTCTCTGGCTCTTTCTGCTCCTCTTCCAGCTCCTGCTGTCCTTGTCGTGCTGCTTGTCTTGGCTGCACTGCTTGACCTGGCTGGGCTGCTGTTCCTGGCTGTCTCAGCTCCCCTTCTCCTCCTTCTCCCCTCTCCTGCACTAGCTTTCTGCTTATAAAGGCATTCCCCGTTTGAGTTCCCCGGGCTACTTTTCAGGTGCAGCTGATTAACTTCTGCAGAATCATCAGCTGGGTGTGTTAACTCAGCCTCTGTAAGTTTTCGCCTGCTCCCTCTAGCTGCGCTGCAGGGCAATTGCATCTTCTGCACATCATTTGTTTTGTGAAAGACAGCGTTTTTTCCTAAGTCTTCACTTTCATTAGCATCCGCTCTATGACACATCCCCCTTCTTAAAATATTATGGGCTGAGTCTTCATCTTCTCTACAGCACGTAATTCGTGACATTGCATCCGCATTATAATGCAGTTCCCTATTTTATGCTCTACCTTATATTCATATGGCTGCAATGCCATATACCTGGACACCTTTCTGGTTGATGTCATCAGAGCTAACCTTGCATGCCAATGTCGGAGGACATTTATGTGGTATACCTGGTTATGCCCCTTTTTGTTTTGTATCAAGTATGAGGCTGGACCAAGTGGTTTGACCACTGTATAAGGTCCCCTCCACTGGGCTTCAAATTTTGGCGTAGGCCCGGCCACTAAGACTATGACCTGTTCACCTACAGTTAGTTGCCTAGGCTTTGTATCTCTATCATAATATTTTTTTTGCTTGTGCTGGCTATCTTTCAGCTTTTCTTCCGCGAGGCGGGAGGTCCGCCGTAGAAGGCTACTTAGGTTTTTCAAAAATTCTGGTATTCCCAACTCATTTTCTATTGGTTCAACCCATTGCTCACGCAGGATGTCTAGAACTCCCCTGGGTGATCGTCCGTACATTAGTTCGTAGGGCGACGTGCCTAAGGAAACCTGCGTTCGTTCCCTGCAAGCATACAATATGAATGGGAGCATGGTATCCCACTCTGTCATTTCTCCATCCAAAGTGCGTCTCAGCATCTGCTTTATGCTTTGGTTCATCCTTTCCACCAACCCGTTACATTGGGGATGATACGCAGCCGTCTTGAGATGTCGAATGCCAAAGGCGTCCCACACCTGGGCTAAGTACTTGGACATGAAGTTACTTCCTCTGTCCATTAATACTTCTTGAGGAAATCCCACCTCACAAAACAGCTTTATTAGTTCAGTAGCGATGGATTTTGCTGACAAATTCCTTAAGGGAACAGCCCATGGAAAACGTATGGCCTGGTCCACGATGACGAGTATGTATTGAAAACCCCTAGGCGTTTTTATGAGAGGCCCTACTATATCCATTGCCAGCCTTCTGATAGGTTCCGCTATTACCGGCATCGGGCGTAAGGGTACCTCGGGCGGTCGTATGGAAGTTATTCGTTGGCAGGAGGCACAAGACTCACAAAAACGTGAGGTCTCTCTGAAAACTCCTGGCCAATAAAACCGAGCCAGTATTTGGTCAAGGGTCCCCTGTACTCCTTTATGGCCTCCTACTGGGTGGTCGTGAGCTAACCTCATAACTAAAGATTTAAAGGTATTTGGCACTACCAGCTGCTTACGGATATTTCCAGATTGGGGGTCTATACTTTCCCTGTATAGCACCTCTTCCTCTATAATAAACCTTGGAAAGGTATCTTTCTTCCCTTGCGCGTGCTGAAACGCGCGGGCCAGCGAGGGATCATCTCTTTGCTCTTTTTTAAAAGAGGGGAATTTCTCCACTAACTCAGAAGGAACCCAGGGCATTTCTCTCCCTGCCTCCAACTCGGCCCTGCCTTGAGAGCGACACCTCCTCTCTTTGCGTTTCTCAGCTTTAGACTTTCTTTCCCTCTCAGCGGGGACATTTATTAAATCTTCGTGAGCTGGGAGGTCATCTAAAGTCGCCTCTCGGGAACAAAAGGGCTTTTCTGAAGCTTTTGTCTGTGTATGAGTAGAGACAAGAACTTCCCGGGATGATAAGCCTTTTTCTAAACCTCTTCTAAATTGGGGCCAGTCTCGGCCCAACACCAACTCTTGGGGTAATTTTTCCTAAGTCTTCACTTTCATTAGCATCCGCTCTATGACAAGCCCAAGATATATGTTACATTGCTTTGTATTGTTACCTCATTATTACTAGTTTCACACTCATACTCTCTCACTCAGTATACTCAACTAATACCAATTATAATTCATCAGAACAGATTCAGAATAGCCACCCTACAGTGCAAATCCAATTGGACTGATCATCGCAACACCAACAGGCTAATATATATCCCTACACACCAGCAAACAGTGCACATAGACACAAACTATAGAGCTCATACAACTATATCAAGATGCTGCCTAGTGAATGCAAGGTCAATAAAGAACAAAATTCCAATAATAGTAGACTTTATTCAAAATACCAAACCAGACATTATGGGGGTTATTCTGTGCTATGAATAGCGGCTCCTGCCCCCGACTAACTATATACAGTAACACAGCAAGAGAGACAGAGCTTAGTAAATGGGTGGGAATAGGATCAAAGGCGCAGGCAGTGAGTTTGAAGGAGGAGATATGGTTTGCAGTCTCTTCCTTGGTGACTTTAGAAAGGAAGAAAGGGTTGCAGGGGTTGAAGGGAGATTTGTGCAGCGGCGGCCAAGAGAGCAAATAGAATGCTAGGTATCATAAGAAAAGGAATGGAAAATAAAACAAAATCTTGCCTCTATATCGTTCCATGGTGAGACCGCACCTTGAATATTGTGTGCAGTTCTGGTCGCCGTATCTTAAAAAGGATAAAGCGATATTAGAAAAGGTTCAGAGAAGATCCACCAAAATGGTAAAGGGGATGGAAGGATACTCCTATGAAGAAAGCCAAAAAGGTTAGGGCTCTTTAACCTGGAAAAGAGACGGCTGAGGGGAGATATGATAGAAGTCTATAAATTAATGAACGGAGTGGAACGGGTAAACGTAGATCGATTGTTTACATTATCAGAATATAGAAAGACTAGGGGACATGCAATGAAGCTACAGGGTAAACTATTTAAGACTAATAAAAGAAAATATTTTTTCACTCAATGTGTAATCAAACTCTGGAATTTGTTACCGGAGGATGTAGTAGAGGCTGTTAGTGTAGCTGGGTTTAAAAAAGGTTTGGACAAGTTCCTGGAGGAAAGGTCCATAAACCATTATTAAGAAGGGACCCAGGATATCAATGCTTGACCGAGTACAAGCATTGTGGAACCTGTGTCTTTTGGGGAAACTGCTAGGTACCTATGACCTAGATTGGCCACTGTTGGAAACAGGATACTGGGCTTGATGGACCTTGGTCTGACCCAGTATGGCATATGTTTATGTTTATTAAAATACTTTTTATACTGCCCCATACCAGTGGCGTCTAGGCGGTTTACAAAATTAAAAATATAAAATTACAATACAGGCTGTTAGAAAAGTTAAAAAGAACGCCAAATTAAAATATTAAAGGATAGGAGAGAAGCAGAGAAAAGAGACACAGCGAAATATAAGAGGAAAAGACATCAACTTGGGGAAAGAGAAGAAGACAAGGACGGGGGTGGGAGGTCAAACGCTAGACAAAACAGATGGGTTTTTAGTTGTTGCTTGAAAGCTTGGTATGATTGCTCTGCACGGAGGGGGGGGGGGGGGAGTGAATTCCAAAGCCTGGGACCCAGAAAGTAGAAAGCCGAGGAACGTGTGGACTCGAGATGAGCTTGGGAGGGTGAAGGAAGGGCCAGACAGTTGACATGGATAGAACGTAGCAGGCGATGGGGAGTGCGGAAATGAAGGAGGTCTGCAAGGTAAAGTGGGACACCTGTGTGAGTTACCCTATGCACAAATATGAGAACCTTATACTGAACACGATAGGAAACCGGTAGCCAGTGGTGGTGCAAAAGTAAGGGGGTGACATGATCATAACGGGAAGCACAAGACAATAGACGGACAGCTGCATTCTGAACACGTTGTAAGCGGGAAAGTTGAGAAAGTGGTAAGCCAGCCAGAGCGACATTACAGTAATCAAGTCGGGATATAATAAAAGAAAGAATAAGGGTAGCAAAAGCAGAGGGTGAGAGAAAGGGGCGCACAGGACGGAGTTGTTTGAGAGACAGAAAAGAACGTTGAACGATGGAAGAGATGTGTTCTTTAAAGGAAAGAGAAGAATCAAGAATAACACCAAGGTACTTAAGAGATGAAACGAGAGGGATGGGTTGGGAAGAAAGGAAGGAACACAAGTGGGGGAGGAACGTCCAAGGGTAAACCAAATAGCAAATGACTTAGTGGGATTGACCTGCAGGAAATTAGAAGTAAACCAGGAAGCAACGGCGGAGAGACAGCGATTAAGAGGAGAGATATCGGGTGTGTGTGAATCTGTGTGATGCAGCAGAATGATATCATCCGCATAATAGTATGCGGAGATACCAAACTGCTGGATCACAAGTGCAAGAGGGGCCAGGAAAACATTGAAAAGGAGGGGAGCAAGAACAGATCCCTGAGGTACACCACAAGGAAGAGAAGTGGAAGGTGAGGAAGCAGACCCGACAACCACTGAAAAGGAGCGACAGGAAAGAAAGGAGCGAAACCAGTGGAGAACAGTACCAGAAAGGCCAGCGTCTTGAAGACGGGCGAGAAGGGTGAAGTGGTCTACCAGATCAAAAGCTGCGGAAAGATCGAGAGAGACAGCAAGAGTGAAAAGACCGTGATCGTGAGCAGCATGCACCTCGTTAAGAAGGGAAAGAAGAATAGACTCTGTACTGTGACCGGGGCGGAAACCAGACTGCCGAGGGTGAAGGACAAGAGAAGCCTCGAGGTGAGCAGACAGCTGAAGAAAGACAAGTTTCTCGAGAAACTTAGAAAGAAAAGGAAGATTGGAAACAGGGCGCCAGTTAGAGAGTGCGGTAGGGTCAGAAGTGCGGGATTTTAGAATAGGATGAACATGAGCGTGTTTCCAAGGTGTCGGGAAAAGACCAGAGGATAGACTAGCATTAAAAAGAGAAAGAATATAAGGTGAGAGAGATAGGGAGGAATCCAACAGCCAACGGGAAGGGATAGGATCAGCAGAACAAGTGGTCTTCCTGATAGAAAGATAAGTAGTATGAAGAACAGCTGGGGAAATCATCTCAAATGAGGACCACGAGTGAGATAGGACAGGTACAGAGGAGAGAGGAGATAAAGATGGCAGAGGAGAAAGCGGGAAAGAACCCACTACGGGGGAAAGAGGGGAAGGACAAGAAGGGAAGGCCTGGCGAATGGTCTGGACTTTGGAAAGGAAGAAGGAAGCAAGGGAGGAAGGGTCGGGGCAGCAGAGGAAGGGGGGGGAAGGGGGGGAGAGCGGAATGGGACGCTGTTAGGGAACGAAAAATAGTATAGAGTTGCCGAGAAGAGTTTGTTGAGGAAATAAGCTTAGAATAGTAGTCGCGCTTCGCAGAGTGAAGGAGAGTGCGATAGTGATCGTGACAGGAGCGAAAGTTAAGGAGAGAGGAGGGGGAGGGATGCTTACGCCAAAGGCGCTCAGCCCTACGAAGATATTTACGGTGCAGGAAAAGACCAGAGTGAAACCAAGGGTGCCGAGAGGAGTGATGGGAAGGTAGATGGGTGCGAAGAGGGGCAATGTCATCGAGGGCAGCAGACAGAGAAGAGTACCAAAGGTGGGCTTGGGCATCAACGGAGAGTGATGAGAAATTGTCAGGGAATAAAGACACAGAAGAAGGAAACCAACGAAGTGTCTCAGCAGTGAGCTTGCGAGTTTGCGGGGTAGAAGAAGAGCCAGAGCCAGGAAACAGATGAGGAGGCAACGATGAGGGGCCTAAAGAGCCTGATAGGGGGGCCTGGACAGAGATGGTGAATAGAAGGCAGAAATGATCAGAACAAGGGAGGGGCAGCGAGGAAAGAGAAGAGGGGGGAATAGAAGAAGAATCTGATGTAATGAGAAGATCCAAGGAATGACCTGCAACATGAGTAGGGAAGGTTACATATTGACGCAGAGACAAATCAGATAAGAAAGTGAGAAAGGAAAGATCCCTTGTTGAAGATGGCAAGTCAACGTGAACATTAAAATCTCCCAGGATCCGGAGATTCGGATAGAGAAGGGAAGCCTCCGAAATAGTGGCAAGCAAAGAATCCCATAAAGGCACCGATAGAGAAGGGGGAGCATAGATGAGAAGAAAGTAACAAGGATGGGGAGGAGAATCTAGACGAAGGAGCAAGGATTCAGGGTAGAGCAAAGAAGAGGAGGCAGGAACTTCCGTGATGAGGAGATAGGAGCGGTATACAACTGCAACACCCCCACCACTCCTACCCCGACGTGATGTGAATAGAAAGGAATATCCGGGAGGGAGGCAGCGATTTAGAAATGATTCCTCACCTTCTCTTAGCCAGGTCTCAGTGAGGAAAAAGAGATCCAGAGTGTGTTGTGAGAGGAAATCATTGACTAAAAGAGTCTTAGACCGGAGAGACCGACAGTTCAATAGAGCGAGTTGTAGTAACATGAGAGAAGGTGGAGATGAAGGTGAAATTGAAGCTGACAGACGCGATGACGCCGACAAACAATAAGTAAGGTTAGAAAGCTGACGTGTTGTGGAGCCGGAAGAAACAGTAGGAAACGTAGCAGGGCGCCAGCCCCAATGAACAGGGATAGCAGACATAGCAGAAAGGAGAAACAGTAGCAGATAACAGAGACGTACGTGGAAGCCTCTAAAGTCTCCCCTGAAGGATGGAACACACAGGGGAGGGGAATAGTAACCAGTGCAAGAGAGATTTACAGATAATGTCACAGAGCTCACAGTACAATCGGCTGGGCAGTCACAGGACATATCTTATGTTCTTATGATTTGAGAATGAAGCATGGGAAGGGAGAGAAGAAAAGCCTGGTGGAGTTCTCAAGACTAATCTTGTGAACCTTATCATGGAAGTAGTCAACCAAAGTCTGGGCAGAAACAAAGACCTGGCACGCCAGTCACCAAATGAACTTCTCTCTATGTTTTCCTCTGCTTTCCTCTTTCCTCTTTTCTCTCCTTTTTAATAATTTTGATATTTATTTGCAAAAGGTGGTCTAGAACAATTTTCAATAAATTAAACTAACAAATTGGCTAGCATCCTGCATCCTGTTCTGTTATGAACAAACTGTTTCTTTTATAATGGCTGAAGTGAAGTCTCATCAGATCAGAGCCACTGTAGCTACTGTGGTTCCCCTGAATTCTGTTTCACTGGATACTTTTTGTAAGACAGTGACCTGTTCCTCATTTCATACCTTTACTTCACACTACTCTTTAGACCAGCCTACAATAAGAGCTTGCACTTGGCTGAACTGGGCTGGCCAACCTATGTGAGCATGCAGGGCTCACACCTTTATGATTTGTGGGTTGCTCCTGAAAAAAAAGGGCAGTACATAGTTGAGAAGCCCTGCACTTGAGTCACCCACTTGTGTGCCTGACTCAGTCCTGCTTATTGGTGGAAAAAGTATTGTTGCTCACTTGTAACAGGTGTTTTCTGTAGACAGACACACAGTCTCTCCCACTTCCCTGAGAGTTGCATTAATTCTAGATCTATGAAGCTAAATGAGGAACTGAAGAGACTGTTGTGTGTCAGAACTATGTTCTGAGCTCTGGAAGAGTTGTCTGGCCCATCAGTGTGTGATGCTGGTACCCACCTCTGTACCTAATAGGTTCTGCTGTCTATGGAAAATACCTGTTGAAGGTGAGCAATAGTACTTTATACATATCTATGCAAAGTTATAAATGTATATTCATTAGCAGCACTTGTATGATTAGGGCCATTGAATATACATATAGTAGCTTTATGGAAGTAATATTCTAAAGTCATTTTCATATGTATGTGCCCACCTATGTGTGTAAAAGGCCTGTTATAAAATTTGGACTGGCATAAAAGTATGCATGTTGACTTGAATGCGTGCACTTTGCTGGTATTTTTTATTTTTATTTACAGTCTCTTTTATACCACGCTATTCGGCATCAGTGTGGTTTACATATAACAACTTACACATCTCATTAGCTGAAACCGTGTTTACAATGAACAAGGTAGGTATAATCAGGGATGCAGTGTGAGCAGAGTTTGCTCCATCCTGCTGGAACGCACTACCAGCAACTATCAGAACCATCAGTGAACTCTCCCAATTTAGGAAGGCACTGAAACGTCACCTCTTTCTTCATCACTGCGATGTTGCAGTCTTCCCCCCACACCCACCCACTCTCACATCTCAATACAGCACCTCAAACTCATGCACGTCACATTCACAGACTGATCACTCGCAATCACACCTTCTCCTCCAACCACCATGAGAAACGTATGCAGTGCCGCATAACTCATTATATTGTTGCATAAAGTAGACTGTATTTATTCATCGTGTCTCCTTGTTAAGGGACTGGTTATTTATACCCTATTTTACCTGTTATACCTGCTTAATGCATACCCAAGTTTAATTTTCCTGTTTAATGTATACCCAAGTTATTATACCTGTTTCACTGTAAGCACAAATCATGAAATTGAGATGTGCAACTCTTATGTTCATTGTAAACCGCACTGATGTCGAATAGCGCGGTATAAAAGAGACTGCAAATAAAATAAATAAATAAATAAATAAATAAGTACACATGTTGATTATGAAATACTTTAATCTATGCACATACATAATACATATTTTATGCCTCTTAATTTACACCTACTCTTTAGCGGGTGTAAATGTCCGCACCTGCATTTAAGGTACAACCTCTACTTCTAAACTACTTGAACGTGCGGTTCACCACCGTTGCCTCAACTTTCTCTTCTCTCAAGCCCTTCTTGACCCTTTACAATCTGGCTGTCATCCTTTACATTCTTCTGAAATGGCTCTTACCAAAGTCTCCAGCGACCTGTCCCTGGCAGAATCCAAGGGCCTTTGCTCAATCCTCATCCTTCTTGACCTTTCTGCTGCTTTTGACACTGTTGACCACAACCTTCTCGTAGATACTTTGTCCTCGTTTAGTTTTAAGGGCTCTGTGGTATCCTGGTTCTCTTCGTATCTCTCCCATCGCTCTTTCAGTGTTTCTTCTGGTGGATCCTACTCTACTGCTATCCCACTCTCAGTTGGTGTACCTAAGGATCTGTCTTACGTCCACTCCTTTTCTCTCTCTGTACCCAATTCCTTGGTGCACTCATCTCTTCCCATGTCTTTCAGTATCATCTTTACATTGATGACTTCCAGATCTACCTCTCTGCACTTGAAATCTCTCTGGCAATCCAGGCCCGGATCTCTGCCTGCCTTTCTTTTTTTTATATATTTTTAATTATGCAATTTTCAAAATAATCCGCAAGATACACTCTTGTTACAGAAAAGAATGTAAAAAAAAGAAAAATAATTCCACCAAAACAGCATAAGAGAAAATCCCTTGCCTAATTCAATTACCAAACACAAAACATTCACTAGCCCACCAAAAAAAAAGGGGCGAGCATGACACATATCTAAAGAAAAAGTTACAGGAAATAAGACACAAATGATGCGATATAAATTTATTCCCGAATCACTACTAAGATAGGAGAGCACTCCTACCGACTATGAACTGAGTTAGATGGGAGGGCTCAAAGAAAGTATAACTAACACCCTGATATTTAACTAAACATCTGCATGGATATCTAAAAAAGAAAAGCCCACCAAGCTGCAAAACCTGGGGGCGAAGCAATAAGAACTGCTGCCGACGTTTCTAAGTGGATTTAGAGACGTCAGGATACATCCTAACTATACCCCCCATAAATGACTCATTCCAGGCTTTAAAGTATAATCTCAAAAGGAAATCACAATCAGAGTCAAACGCAACAGTCAGCAGCAAAGTTGCTCTCGGGACAAATCCCGGATCAGTGGTCTCCAAAAACCCAGTCAGATCGAGTGAATCCATCGGAGGTGAATGTGCAGGTGAAGAAGCACCATGGGTCTTGCGCTTGGCTGTTGGCAAATAAAAAATCTTGGCCAAAGAGGGAACAGATTCCAGGGGGATTTTCAAAATAGAAGGAGCATAGGTGTTGAACAAATCCTTCGGCGAGGTGACAGGAACCCGGGGAAAATTCAACAAGCGCAGTTTCCTCTTGCGAACTGAATTCTCTAGCATTTCTATTTTCCCATGAACTGCTGATAAATCTTTCAAAACAGTACCTGGAACAGTAGCAACGTCCTCAATTTTTTTCTTCCAACTGAACCACCTTAGAAGAAATATCAGCAATCTGCTGCTTCTGCTGAGTAACCGATTGAGCCAGGGAAGGAAAAACCTCATAAAGAGCAGCAAACTGAGAAGTAAAGGAGGTTTCCAATGCCCTAAGACCTTCCCATAGAGTCCAATGTCACAGTAGGAGGGCGAATAAGAATCGATTGAACAGGTACCTTTATGAAAATCATTTTTATTGGTTTCTAATCTCATACATAACCTCTATAAACAGACCAACATGACAGACCCATATCATCACATTCAACTGAACATATTGGCAGCTGCATATAATATAACATAGAAAATGTCCCTTATTCTCACAGCTGGTGCCTAATCCATACATATCATTTTACCTTAGAGAATATTTAAACATCCATTACCCCCCCCCATCCCTCCCTCCCTCCCATCCCCCTCCACCCCTCCCTCCCTCCCCCCCATCTTGCTCACTACTAGGCCTTGACTCTCTCACCCCTCATCCATGGGAGCTGTAACTGCGTACGGGGCTCCACACTCTGATATAGCATTCCCAGGCACCCCCGGCTAACAGCCACGCGGTACACTGCTCCATCTCCATCAACTCTACCATTGCCCGCCCCCACTCCCCCACTGTGGGGTCGTTTCTTTCAACCAATGTCGCAATATACATAGTTTTACTATCACAAAGCCTTTTGTACAAAGCTTACGCTCGCTCTCACCTAGGGGCTGACCTCCCTCGTAGGAGCCAAAGAGGCACCACTCCGGAGTTATCTCCACCTGTCCTCGCAACCACCTCCCCAAGAGCCGCCCCACTCCCATCCACAGCCCCTGTATATGGACACAGTACCAAAACCTATGTTGTAAACCTCCCTTGTCCACTTTACAGAGACTACACACATCTGTCGCCGCCAGACCCACCCTGGCCGCCCACACATTATGCACATACGCCCTCCATAGAAACTTATACTGGATTTCCTGCAACTGAACTGCTTCAGAAACAGACTTTATAGCAACGAACGCCCCTCGCAGGCGCTCCACCATGCCTTGCTGTACCCCGTCCTTTCGCCATTTCCCCTCTAGTGTGATCAATCTTGCCCTGTCACCCTCTGGATATAGGGCCACCTCCAGCGTTCTGGACGTTATCTTCCCTTCCAAGCTGCGAAACAGCTCTAATATTCCTCCCTTCGCTAATACCCTCTCCTTTCCTTTCCTCAACGTAAGTACGTAGTGACGCACCGGAAAGTAAAAATATTGATCTCGGGGCCCTAGATTATATCTCTCCCGCAACGAGGAAAGGGAGTCCACCTCTACCCTCCCCTCCATGCGCAAATGCCCGACATATCGGAGTCCCCTGGCCGCCCACTCTTTTGCAACTGATGTCCTCAGTCCCGGGAGAAAAGCCGCATTCCCCACCAAGGGGATACAATCAGTCCTATTCCATCGAACTTCTCTACACCTGCAGAGGGCCTTCCAGGCCACTCGTAGCGCACTCCAAAAGCCTGACTGTTTGCAGGCCCTTGGGATATTCCCTTATGCCGCCTGCACTACTACCATTCTGTGCTGCGGAGCCACTATTTCATCCATAATTCTTAATGGGACTACCTCCGACGTTCCCTCCACCATATCTCGCAAGACTCTCGTCCAGCACACCATATTATACCGCCGCACCGAGAGTAGCCCTGCTCCACCACTCAGTTTAGGCTGCATCAGGGTATCCAACGCTATCCTTGCCCGCTGACCTTGCCACAGGAATCTGGACAAATGACTCTGCAGAAGCCTAACATCTCTCCGCAAGAGCCACACTGGAAGATGCCGCATTACGTACACCCACCGGGGGAACTCCACCATATTGAACAATGCTATCCTGCCACTCAGCGATAACGGTAACTCCTTCCATTTCCTCAGCCGTCCTGCGGTCCCCTCCAACAGAGGCTTAATATTCACCTGGTACAACTGATCCAGCCACTCGGGAATCTGAATACCCAGATAACGTATTTGCCCCTCAGCCCACACCAGCGGGAAGTTGCCATTCCAAGACCACCGACTACGCCCCCCCACATCAAGCCCCAAAGACTTAGCTTTATTAACTTTCAGGCCCGAAAAGGTACTAAAACATTCTATAATGTGTAAAGCCCGTGCCAGGGAGCTCTGCAGGTTTGTTAAACAAAGCAGCATATCATCTGCAAATGCACTCACTTTCATCCCGCCAGCCTCCCACCCGATCCCTGTCACCTCCTCCTGCTGCACCAGCTTCGCCAATAAGGGTTCCAAATGGAGTATGAAGAGGAGCGGTGACAAGGGGTATCCCTGTCTTGTCCCCCTCTTCAAGACAAACGTTGAAGAGGTCTCTCCCCCTAACGTAATAAACGCCCGCGGTTCGGAATATAGAGCTCGCACCCAGCCTACAAACTGTCCTGCAAATCCGAAGCGCCTCAAGACTTCAAACATGTAATCCCAAGAGACGCGATCAAAGGCCTTCTCCGCATCTAAGCTGGCCAATAGCAGAGGCGTATCCTGCTGAAGGCATCTTTCCATGCCAAGCAGCACTTTAACTATGTTTCGAGCAGCCACTCTGCCCTGCACAAAACCTGCTTGGTACTGCCCTATAATACGGGTCAAAACATCTTGCGCTCGTTCGGCCAAGACTGACGTAAGTATCTTCATATCAAAGTTAATAAGCGAGATAGGTCTATAAGATGCGGGGTCTTCCGGGTCCTTCCCTGCTTTGTGTATAAGCGATATCGAAGCAGTCCGCATGTCCCTCGGAAATTTCCAGTTTCTAAGACTTCTGTGTACACCGCTGCTAGCATAGGGACTACCTGCCGCTCCAATATTTTATAAAACTCTACACCATACCCATCGGGGCCCGGCGTCTTGTGTAGCTTCCCTGCTTTAATAGCCTTCTGAATCTCTGCACCAGAGATAGGCTGATTCAAAGCCTCTCTTTCTTGTGGTGTCACCTGCCGAAGATCCACGCTATCCAAAATGTTCTGTTCCTGCTCCCTGTCTTCTTGCTTTGGGGTATACAGTGCACTATAGAAGTGCTTAAATACTTCCGCTATTTTCTTGGGCTCCGTCTGCTTGTCTTCCTTCCTATCCCGAATCACCGCCACCAAATTGGTGCCATTCCAATCCCTCACAAGTCGTGCCAGTAATTTCCCCG
This sequence comes from Ichthyophis bannanicus, assembly GCA_033557465.1. Lineage (NCBI taxonomy): Eukaryota > Metazoa > Chordata > Amphibia > Gymnophiona > Ichthyophiidae > Ichthyophis > Ichthyophis bannanicus. The sequence continues at coordinate 366,814,277 of CM066034.1, forward strand.
AATGATTTCCGAATCAGAAAAATTGATGCCGATAATATTGGATATCATATATCGCCCTCTCTTGCAGATGACTATTCATTTGCCTCTGAGTTTCCAGATATTCCTGCATCGCTCCCCCTCCTGGCCATCGCAGGGATTCCTTTTTTTTTTGTTGAAGCTTGTGCTCTAACCACACCAGGTCTTCGCTAACTCTCTTCCATTCCTTAGCCACATAGGCGATAATCTGCCCCCTAACTACCACCTTCCCCGCCTCCCATATCTCGGCCACTGAGGATACACTCCCCTCATTATCCTCTAAAAACTCTCTCCATTTCGCCCGTACAAATTCCTGGAACTCACTCCTATTCCATATATGCCGGGGGAAGGACCATCTACCACCCAATACATGGCGCCCTTTCCAAGCGACGCTCACCATTGCATGGTCAGACACCAGGATCAGACCAATTTCTGCTCTGCTGACTCTACCAAAATCCGCCTGCGTTACTAAGATGTAATCAATCCTGGACCAAGTCTGGTGGGCTCTCGACAGATGTGTATAGTCTCGCTCTCCCCCATTCAAGATCCACCATACATCAAGCAGCCCCCCCATCTGGCATAGGTAGTTCACTCCTCGCGAAACCCAAACTCCTGCTCCTTGCGGCGGGGTCAATTTGTCCAGCAGAGGATCATGCGGACAATTAAAATCCCCAGCCAGAATTGTCGGTACTTTAGGTATACTGCCCACCTTCTGCACCAGGGATTTAAAAAACACATGATTGTACACATTAGGGGCATATACATTCCCCAAAACCATTTCCTCCCCATTAATCCGAACATGGACCCAGAGAAATCTCCCCAGGGGATCACTATCCTCACTTATTATCTCCACTTTGATCCGCTTATTAAACAAAATTGCGACCCCTTTTTTTCTCCCCCTACCTCTGCCGCTGCACATACCTGTCTGACCCAAGCTCTTTTAAGCTTGGCGTGTTCTTTCCCACTGAGGTGCGTCTCCTGTAGAAATGCCACCTGCGCTCCCTGCTTTTTCAGCGCCTGCAACATTTTAGTGCGCTTTACTGGCGTGCCTAGGCCTCCCACATTCCATGAGATAAATCTCAATTCAGTCCCCATTAGCCTCCTCCCCCCTCTCTCTCTGCTTAGCAAAAACCTACATTGTTGGTCGTCTAACTGAGAGCCGCCCAGCCTCAGCTCCCAGCCGCAGTCTCCCTTCATCATTCCCATTAAGCCCCCACTGACAAGGCCCCCCACTTTGAGACTCACACAGCTCCCTACCCTTCCCTCCCAACCCTTCCCCCCATCCTTCCCCCCTCTCTATCTCTGTCCACCCCCTGTACTCCCTCATCCCCCCTCCCCCTTACCCCTCCTCCCCTCCCTCCTCCCCCTTAAAACAACCATGCGTACTACCCCTGGCCCGCTCCGCCAGGCTCGCGTCCCACCACCGTGCGCTGCAGGGCTGTCCCGCCCCTCCCACCTCAGTGTCTCCAAAATCCCCACATTTTCAAATTACAGCGACATCTAAACACGCACACCTGCTTATACATATTTATACCTACTTATACAAACTTATATATACTGATACATTCTTCTGGTCCCTCTAAACTTCAATCCTCACAGTGCCCTTAAAGCCCGTGTGCAGCCACACTCAACCCAACATCAAATGCAACATAACCATCTTATAGCATCATATATCATCTTATAACATCATATAATATCCGATAACATAACATAGGTCCCCACTCGCTGTTCTACTATCCACTTTCTTCTCTGTCCTTCTTTTCCAGGCTCCGGTGTCCTCTCCGGCTGGTGTCAATCAGTATTCTCCTCAGGACACTAGGCCACTCTCCGACCCATTCTTATCCAGCTCCTCCACAAATTTCTGCACCGCGGCTACTGATGTCAATACATGATTTTTCCCTTCATGCTGCACGCGGAGCGTTGCTGGGAAAGTCAAAGTGAAGCGTAGTTGCTTCCTAAATAAGACCGCTCATAGCGGCGAGAATTCTTTCCGCTTCGCCGCAACAGGCGCAGAATAGTCCTGGAACAATAAGACTTTCTGATTGTCCAGCATCAGGTCTCGCTTTTTCCGAAACGCCTGTAACAACTGCCATTTGTGCTGGAAGTTCAGAATCCATGCAATGATCACTCTGGGCCTCTGTCGGTTCTCAGTCCTAGGCCCCAAGCGATGAACATGCTCCACTTTCATTTTGCCAACCAGGCCATCTAATCCCAGCTCTTGTGGCAGCCAATTCTCCACGATTGTCAGTAGCATAGCATCTGTCTTTGACTCCGGGATACCTACGATTCTCACATTATTCCTTCTGGAACAATTCTCCAAATCGTCTACTTTGTCCAGCAAGGCCTCCACCTTCTTGCGCAACAGATCCATTTCCCGGGCCTGCTTTCCCTCCTCGTCCTCTATCTCCGCCACCCGATGTTCCAGTTCATCAACTCTCTGATTGAACTCTGTTAGCGTCTCCCCCACCGTCTCCAGCTTATTCAGAATCAGGTCAAACTTGGGTTCCAGGAGCTTCGCCACCTCCCGCGCCAGCTCCTCGGATCCCGCTTCCACGCTCTCACCACCCGGAGACCACAGCTGCGCCATGCTGGTTGCCTGCCCCGCTATAGAGGAGGCCCCGGTCTGCTGAGCTTTTTCACGCTCCCTTCGCGTCGGGAGGGGCATTTTCGGTCTGCTCTTTCAGAGGACACTTCCACAACCACACTCCCTTCTGATCATGTGTTTTGCGTTATGTTGTGATGGGGTAAGCTCTTCAAATTTCAGAATAATATCGGGGCAGCCCCGGAGCGAGCAGAGATACCTCTTACTCGCTCATGCATCACATGGTCCTCCCGAACAGGTACCTTTAAAAGAGTGGCCAGTCCAGCCACTTCATCCACTGCCATCGTGTGCTCACCGGTAGTAGCTGAGACTGTCTCCACGCCAACAAACACCGCAGAAGAAACACACGCCTCTGCTGAGTTCCCCACCAGCATCGATGCACCGGCAACGAGTCTCTCTGCTCTCTGAGACTCTGCCTCCGCTATTCCCACAGCTGGTGCTGCAGGCTGAGCTGGCGGTCTTCAGGCATCCGGGCTAAGAGTGACCTGCTTTTCAGAGGGGCATGTAAGGCCTCCTCACTCCTCCATTGCCCCCAACGAACTCTGCTCCGGATGTGAAATTGCACCAATGGGCCTCACGAAAGCATCGAGAGGCCCAGTATTTTTTATTTTTTTATTTATTTAACTATTTTCTTTTATACCGCCCCTTCCAGAGATCAAGGGCGGTTTACATATAACAGTTTAACAGTCTTGTACACATTTGTATACATTTTACATAGAACAATAGAAGGCAACTATTTACATTGAACAATAAATTTAACTTTGTAAGTATTTAAGCAAAACAAACCAACAGTAGACGCCGTCGTCGTGCGCTTGGGAATTTCCCAATGCTTAGCCTTCCGCTTACGAGGCATATCAAAGGTAAAGTTATTGAAGAAATAGAGGAAGGCAAAGCATGATCTGACAGCAACTATCGCATGTCCGCCATCTTGTTCCGCCCCTCTGCCTGCCTTTCTGACATTGCTGCATGTATGTCTCACCATCACTTGAAATTGAACATGGCCACCAAAATTGATCATCTTATTTTTCCCCCTAAACCCTCCTCTCCCCTTCTTCCTTTCACAATCTCTACTCCTCCCTGTTTCCTCAGCTTGCAACCTTGAGGTTGTCTTTGACTCCTCTCTCTCCTTCTCCACACCCATCCAACTGATAGTTAAAACCTACCATTTCTTTCTCTGTAACATCAATTAAATATGCCCATTCCTTTATGAACACACTACTAAGGTACTTATCCACTCTGTAGTCACCTGCCATCTAGACTATTGTAACCTACGCCTTGCTGGTTTCCCTCTGAATCATCTCTCTCCCCTTCAATCTGTTCAACACTCTGCTGCACAGCTGATCTTCCTCCAGCCTCATCATGCTCATATTAGCCCTCTTCTCAAGTCACTTCATTGGCTCCCTATCAGTTTCTGCATCCAGTTCAAACTTCACTCTGCAGCTCCTCACTAACTTTCCTCTCTTATCTCTCCCTACACCCCTCCTTGGGAACTCTGCTCTTCTGGCAAATCGCTTCTATATATGCCCTTCTCTTCTATTGCTAACTCCAGACTATGCTCCTTTCAGCTTGCTGCTCGTTATGCCTGAAACAAACTGCCTGAGTCTGTACGTCAGGCACCTTCTCTGGCTCTTTTCAAATCCAGGCTGAAAACTCACCTCTTCACTGCCACTTTTGGATCTTGATTCGAATAATCTCCTTTATGTTTCCTTACCTTTCCCCTAGATGTATCCCGTGTCTACAACTGCTATGTTGTCTGTCTTGACTAGATTGTGAGCTCTGATGAGCAGGGACTGTCTTTAAATGTGTCTGTGCAGCACTGCATATGTCTTGTAGCGCTATACAAATGTTCAGTAGTAGCAGTAGCTACTCTTGAACTTTATAAAGACATATAAGGGAAAGGGATTTAGCTCATGCCATTTCCCAGGCATTGAAGGCAAGTTACATTCAGGTACAGTAGGTAGTTTCCTGTCCCCAGAGGGCTTACAATCCAAGTTGATACCTGAGACAATGGATGGTTATGTGACTTGTTCATAATCGCAAGGAGCAGCAGTGGACTGCAATGGGTTCATATATTGGACCCGGGGGCCGGACCAAGAGTAGATGGACGGTGTATATGTGTGAATTAATATAAATTAAATTTAAATTTGTAACATTAAATGTTTAGATTAATTTAAGGTAGAAAAGCATAAAAAGAGTTATTTTACAAAACTTTTATGCAATGTATTTTTTTCATAAAAGAGTTCCTTCAATTTTAGTGGCCGTAGTTTTCCCATCCCTGCACTAGACCATGCCTCCCTACTTCCTTCTGTGGGTGGGTCTTTTGGTTTCTGAAGCGTGGTAGCCAAAGTGGGGGCTGTCCCACCCGCTTCATCCGAAAAGATGGGATGGGCAAGATATTAGCGAGATTTAAGATTCTGAATCACCTCACATGAATCTGCAGTTATTGTGTGCCGAAGCGTCAGGAAGTGGGATATCCAGATCCTCCCAAGTGACCAGCCCATTTCCTGTCCTAGCCCCCCCATAGCCCATTATCAGTCCTAACCCCCCCATAGCCCATTACCAGTCCTAACCCCCCATCACCCCATTTCCAGACAGCCCCCATCAGCCCACAGCCCATTGCCAGTCTTAACCCCCCCATAGCCCATTACCAGTCCTAACCCCCCCATCAGCCCACAGCCCATTACCAGTCTTAACCCCCCCCATAGCCCATTACCAGTCCTAACCCCCCCTCAGCCCACAGCCCATTGCCAGTCTTAACGCCCCCCCATAGCCCATTGCCAGTCCTAACCCCCCATCACCCCATTTCCAGACAGCCCCCAACAGCCCACAGCCCATTTCCAGTCTTAACCACCCCCCATAGCCCATTACCAGTCCTAACCCCCATCACCCCATTTCCAGACAGCCCCCATCAGCCCACAGCCCATTGCCAGTCTTAACACTCCCCCCCCATAGCCCATTACCAGTCCTAACCCCACCCCCATCAGCCCACAGCCCATGGCCAGTCCCCCCCCCCATCGGCTCACAGCCCACGGCCAGTCCTAACCCCCCCCCCCCCCATCGGCTCATGGAAAATAAAAAAAAAAAGCTGGCCGCTGCCGCCGCAGCAGCATGGAGTGTCCCGCGGGGCCCCCTCTGCCCGGCTGAACTCTCCCGGCGCGGCTGAAGCCCTCTGCTCCGGCTTGCAGATACGCGAAGGGAGAGTGTCTCCCTCGCGTCTCTGTTAAGCCCACAGGGGCTGATGGGAAGCAGGGACTGTTGGGAAATTTCCCATCTGCCCCTGCGGGCTTAACAGAGACGCGAGGGAGACACTCTCCCTTCGCGTATCTGCAAGCCGCACCGGGAGAGTTCAGCCGGGCAGAGGGGGCCGGATTAAAAGGTCCGTGGGCCGTAGTTTGCCCATCCCTGTTCTAGCCCGTAGTGCTAACCATTAGGCTACTCCTTGTGCCGCCTACTTGTCTGCATAAATTATGTGCCTCTTACAAACTTATCTTCTGTGAGAATAATTTTATAAGAGAGCACCTAGTTAGAGTACATTGTAAGGCACCTATATTAAGCCTATTTTAGAAAGACAAGTAAGCATCTACTTATCTTTATAAAATATTAGCAAGTGGAAAAACACTAACTTACATTGCAGGCATGGACATTTACTCCAGCCCTAGAGCTGGCATAAATGCTGATGTCTGTATTTATCAAGTACATGGGTGAATTATTGTATTTTATAATCTGCACATGCACTTGCGTGCTTCACTCAAATTCCACCCAAGTACACGCCTACCAGCAAAGTATGCATTATCACGTCAATGCACGTACTTTTAAGAGGCCATTCATACACATGTTTGGCCAAATATTTTTATTTATTTTATTTTATTTTATTTATTTATTTATTTAACAGGTTTTATATACCACTTTTATCATTTCAATATGCATGTAAATGAAGAAAATACTACCAAAGTAGGTGCGTACTTTATTCAGAGTATTTGCTTCCTACTAAAATTATCCTATATATGGCTAAGTTATCCATGTAAACTTAAATGGGTACTATCGTGATAAAAATGTACCTCTGTATTTTTAAAAGCAGTCAAATTTAAAATGTATTCATCAGGTTCTAGTTTTCAGTAAATCTTAAGTACAATTTGTCAAAACTGGACTGCAGTTTTAAAGAACTGCCATAGTAATTTTATAAGTAACTTCAGTGTGTAGAACAGTGTTTTACATGCTCTAACAGGAGCTTGTAAAATTGCCCAAGACTACAGAAAGCACAGCGCTACTTTCATGCAGTACAGAGGTAATTTTATAAAGTATTCCCATATGTATATGGCCACATATGTGCATAAGTGGCCTCTTAAAATACTGACCAGCTTCAGCATCAAGGTGCATACTTTGCTGGTGGGCATGCACAGGGGTGGAATTTGGGCAGAGTGCACATGTACATGTATATTTTATAAAATACAGGTGTATGTGCATAAGATACACATGGACATATACACCTGCTCTGAGGCTGGTGTAAATGTCCACACCAGTAATGTAGGCATATGTTATGTCACTTATGCCTGTATTTTATAAAGACAAGTAGGCACCTGCTTGTCTTTATAAAATAGGCTCAATACGGGCATATTACAATGTGTTTTAAGGAGGCACCTCCTTGTACAATTACCCTCCACATGTGTAGGTCTTCCTGGCGGCGGAAAATGAGCGGAGTGGAGGAGGGATTAAAACATATACATAGGCATAGGTTCCAATTCTTACTGGCACATACACACACAGAGTTACTCTTGTTTCTGAGCAGAAGTAACCGCGTGGCAGCTTCTAATAGACTATTTTTTAAAAGCAGAAAGTCTTATATGTTACCTCTATAAAACAGGTGCAGCATATGCACCTATGAAAGTAATTTTAGAACCCTTAGTCACCATTTGCATGTTTAAATAGCAAACTCGTATGTGTAAAACAGCATATACTTGTATGTGACAATTTTACAAAGGCAATACTTCCTTACTTTGACTTTTGTACTGTAATCTACCTTGAATTTTATGTGGTTAAGCAGAATATAAGTATCCAAATTAAATTAGATAAGTGAACTGCATTGTTTTAAATGTACAGAAAGGCAGCATGCTTTTAGTGGTCCTTCAAAGTATGTATATTCTGTATTTTATAATGGCAGTACACATATTCCTTGGCATTTTTACCCATTGGCATTTGCACCTACTCAGCATCATGCATGGCCTCCAACTAAGTTGTCTTTTGAACCTGAGGCTTCGAAGAATACATAATGGTTGAGATGTGATTTCCTCTGTGTAGCAAATCTGCTTTCTGAAGAAGATTCATGTTCCCTGTGGCTATTGTGCATGTATGGTTATAAAATATTCCACATACACATGAGTGGCATGTATACAAGTGTATGTCACCGATGATTATAGCTCTGCATGAATATATATGGCCCCCATGTGATGCCATCCTTTTTGTGAGCTTATACTTTTTAAAATGGTCCTGTCTCTTGTGTATGATGCCACATATACAGTACAAATATCATCAGTAGTGGTATGCATATTTTATGATGGACTTGGTGCTCATCAAGCCTTTATAAAATATTGCTGTGATTTTAAATGGCCCAATTTAGACATCCATTTCCCCACCTACACGACCTATACAGCTGCCCCTTTGGGAGTAATTTCTTAACAGAGCAGCTATAGAAATGCTTCAAAATGTGTCTATTTAATTACTGTTTTATAAAGAATCCATTCTTATATCCAGGATACATCTCAGCCGGCTGTTGACATTTGCTTTCACCCCTTGCATACACAAATACCACAGAACACTGCTTTTAGTATAATTATGGTTCAGGACATACTGGAGATGGGACAGAGATCAAAAAGAAATACCCACATATTTTTTGATATTGAAGAATAACTACTTTTGGTTTGAGGGACACTTGAACAAATTCACGGAGTTACTATGGTGGGGGTGACATTATAATGCTGTGGACAGGTTCAAAGGAGGATTTATTTTGCTTTAATGAATGATTGAATACACTAGCGATAAATTTGAAACTCACTATGAATTGCCAAGAATCTGAGAATGAATTCTTGGATGTGTTAATTTTGAAGACAGATGATCACTTCAACACAACACTATATAGAAAGTCAGTAGATTGGAATAATTATCTGTGTTTCCATAGCTGTCAGTTTTTATGGATCCATTGATACTGCTCTTCTCCTATCAGCTTTGCCAATGAGCCAAGCATTATGAAAAATCAGTTTGTTACATAGGTACCCAAGAGGAATTATAAATAAAGCACACAACATGGCTAGGCATACTTGTAGAGAGCTACTGCTAACTCCTATTGACAGAACTGTTAGGTGTTTTGCCCTGTTATACATTGTTTCACCAGATTGTGAAAATTATCTGCACCCATTGGCACGTGCTAATGTAATGCAATATTCTCAGTTATTTTCCCATTATTTGCATATTGTGGAGATAAATGTATTGGGGAGAAGGTGACCCATTTTATACATAAGAATATCTCAATTAATGAAGCAAAACAACATGTGGCATGTGGAAATTGTTCTTGGTAGGTTAACACTTGATGGAATGACATGAAGCACCCTATTGATGGAAGAGAGTTTCAAGTCTGCCATCAAACAGATTGTAATTCATCATTTGTAATACATGTATTAATTAGCCCATGCCCATATATATATACATTGATCATATGAAGCAGAAGATGCACTTGTGGTTTAATGAGTATACAAAGTAGAATTACTGTATGACAGGAAACAATTCAGCCCCCGATAGTAGAAAACTGGCTGGAGAAATGTCATGCAGTTTTTGATATTAGATCAAGAATAAATGATGTAGCAGCAGAAGACTGGCGATGGGCTAATCGCGAGCAGTTATTGACCTATAAGGAGCAATTCTGGATACTTCATCTTAACACTGTTACTACAGATGATCTGAATCAGTACAATTAATGGATGTCATAAACGTGAATTACTTTGCACATTGAATAAGTGATCTTTTAGGAACTATTTGATTGGTTACCCAAATCATGTGATGGGTTCTAAATAAGATGCTGGTACCATGTTTGTGGGTTTAGAACTATATTGATACAAACATGTGAATGGAAGATAAAGTGCAATAAGTGTTTTTCCCTTATGCATACTTAATTTCAAAACATAGTGCTATGTTGAAAAATGAAGGAAGAACTGAATATCGGACATTGTGACTATTAAATTAGTTCTAAAAATATGTACAATATTGATATGGAAGTGGAATGATCATATAGAAAGGAGGTTTTGCTTTAAAATCAAAATATCTTGTGGACTGATGATGAAATTGAGAGGACAGTGATAGTAACACTTCCTCCTATATCACTTTTGTGTGTTGGAGGTCCACCTATTTAAAATTATAAAAATGTATCATTAATAACAAAAGGTTTGGGAACGATTTATTACTATATAGTTTTGACATAATGATTCCAGATAGCAGCTTTTTTTCTGTGTTCTTAATTCATAAAGGCAATATAGACACCTATATGTGTTTTTTTTTCAAAACCTTTTATTGACACTGAACAAGCAAACCTCCAGAGAGTGGGTATTCTGACACAACACTGGAAGTACAGCACAACACAATCATCAAATTCAACATTTTAAATTTTATATAAATTCACCACAGAACCACCCTCACTCCCCACCTCCCATCAATCGACTCAAGACACAGAGCACTGAATCCCCATTAATCCATAACAGCCACGCATCTTATCCTACCCTGGCCTTCCCTAAAGAAGCAAAGAGAAAAGTAATAAATCATGCACCCAAGATCCATAAGAGACATACCCCACATACACAAGATCCATATGAATCCCGCCTCCAGCCCCCCGACCCCCCTTTCCCTCTCCCACCCACAATCCTCAAACCCCACAACAATCACCACAGGACGTGCAGAACCCTCTCCCCCTACTCATTCCTCACCAAACATACAAAACAACAACGTCCAAACTCCTAGAAAGTCAACAACTCACTATGTGCTCTAGAAGTCTTACACTGTATATATTTACCCCAGAGAGCTAGAAAGGACTCTCATCTGTTCCTGTTTCTTTGTACATCTATCCTCTCCGTCAGCATCAGGCTATGAAAGGTATTCCACCACTCCCAAAAGAAGGGAAGATCACCCTCCTGCCAATGCTTCAAAATACATTGCTTTCCCACCAAACTAGCCTTCCACACCAACCGGCGCATCCAGCGCCCCTTGGACCTATACACCAGGATCTCATCCCACATAATTAACTCTGGAGTCAGTGAAACATCTTGGTAAAGTAAGCACCGTAAGTATCCCTGAATCCTTCCTCAGTATCTCTGAGTTTGCTCACATCCCCACCACATATTTCCCAATGTGGCTCGTCCTTGTGATCATCGAGGACAGGACACTTATTCTGCAATCCTCGCTTTGAATGCACACAAGGGGGGAAGTACCCCTGACAGATCACTTTGTACTGTATTTATCTCAGGTGGGCACTCAAAACCAAATCCAGAATTTGAGGTACCTCCCTACACACACTCCCATGGGGGACTGAAATCCCAAAGTCCACCAACCACTTATCCTCCAAATCAGCATCCCCACAGATGGACAACCGTCCCGCAACTTCCAATGGAAAAGCAATATAGATACCACCCCTCTATCCTCATACTCAAAAAACTGTTCCAATTTCTCCATCTGTGAGCCCTGCAGTCACTCCCCAAAGAAGAGAAATAATGCCGTAGCTGTAAATATGCAAAAAAATGTCTATTCTCTACCCCAAATTGTTCCTTGAGCTGCTGAAAGGAAAATGCCCTCCCCTGATGATCGACTACCTGCTCAAACCTACACAAACCCCCTCGCTCCCAAATTTGATAAGGGCCTGCCTCCACACCAGGGAGAAAACTACAATTCCCTCGCAGCTGTAAAAATCCTCACTTCCGGCCTCAACCCCCACTGCCCACAAATCGTCTGAACTGGTCATATGAGCACACTATGCCGCACTTGCCTTGAAGCATCTTTGCCTCAGCATTTAAAACTCCCAATACACTACAGGGGTGAACCATTGTTTCTTCCAGCTCTCTAGAAGTGAACACCAAAGTAAACCCCAGCCAGTCCCTCAGATGATGAGTTTGAGAAGCCACATTGTACAACGAAATGTCTGGCAACCCCACCCCACCTTGGTGCCAATCTCTTTTTAAAGGAACCAACGCTACTCTTGGTTTCTTCCTCCACCAGAGGAACTGCCCCTATTCCTTCTCTAAGTGTCTGACATCCCTCTTCAACAATCAGAGCGGGGGAATCTGAGCACCTATAAATTTTGGGGAACAAGGTCATTAGAAATGCAGCCACCCTGCCCAGTAGGGACAGAGGCAAAGTCCATAATCTCTGTTTATTGCAGACAAAGCTCAATAGGGTAGAGACAGTTAGGTGATACAGCTGACCTGGATCCTCCGGCGTTAAAATTCCCAGATACTTGGCATAGAGGGAAGTCAGACCCCCACCTGCCCCATAACATTTCCAAAACATCCAGCACCTCAGCCTTGTCTACATTCAACTTTAAGCTGCAGAAACCCCAAATCTCTGCAGTTCAAGGACTGCAGGTGGTTCGTCAGATGCACTAATAATTCATCGGCAAAGACCGAAACTTTAAACCTTCCTCCTCCTATAGGAACTCCCCCAATATCCCCTCTAGCATGTATCCACCGTAAAAGAGGATCAAGGGACAAAACAAATAAAAGAGAAGACAAGGGTTAAACCCTGCCTTGTCCTCTTTTGTAGCCCAAAACATTGAGATAGCAACCCATTGACCAAAATGGAGGCCTTGGGATGCGAATATAAAAGCCAAGCACAATTCAGAAACCACTTCCCCAGGCCATAGGCGGACAACATTCTGAACAAGTATCCCCAAACGACTCTGTTGAAGGCCTTCTCTGCATCAAAGCTGTCTAGCAGGGAAGGTTTCTTCTCACAGTGCATCCATTCAAGGAAAGATAGGATCTTGCGCAAATTCAGTACCATGTATCGCCTCCTGACAAAACCCATCTGACAGCCATGAATCAACCCAGGTAGGAGCAAAGCCAAATGGTCTGCTAAGATCTTAGCCAACAGTTTCAATTCAAAATGTAATAAAGATATAGGGCGATATGATTCCTCCTTCAATGGGTCCTTTCCTGGTTTAGGCAAAACATAATATATGCCCTATTAACATTGTGAGTAAAAGTCCTATTAGCCATCCGCACCTGAAACATCTCTATCATAGGGGCAACTACCTTATCCGACAACAATTTATAGATATCATTACTACAGCTTGTTTGGAGATTATTCATAAAGATGTGATGAACAGCTAAAGTGATGGCCTTGCTAAATAGCAAAGAGGGTGTTTTATAGGAGGGACAAACTATAGAGAGACATTTTCTTGGTCTAAAAAAGTAGACCTGTTCATTTATAACAGTAGATATTGATATATAAGACTGTTCATACCATTAATGTTTGTTATTACTCATCTCATGTTGCATCTACTTTTATACTGACTCCCTAACTACCTTCTCCACAGAGCTCAAGGGTGGTCTTTTATACCTTTAGCTTTTCAATGAAGTCTTGATTTTTTTTCCTTCACCAATCTGAAAATGGTGTCCTACAGTATAAGCAAAATCTAGTAAAACTTTCATGAAATGTGCTATTTGCTCATAACAGTATGATGGACAGTAAATTATGGTGGTATTTGATTGTAAGATCTACTTCCTGAGTGAATCTTTAGAACTCTCTTATCAATCTATAAATTTAAACTACTGTGCACAGTTGTGGTATACTACAGTATGCTGGAAGATGATGTAAGCCAAATCCATTTCCTGTCTGACAGCATTTGAAAGACTGGAGCCTTCTTTAATAACTAAAGGGACAATTTTAAATAGCCTATATTGTTTACAGTATAAGCAGACACTTTGAGCCCTTGTACATTGCGGCTCACTTTCAAAGGGAAACCATCTCTGTTGTTTCAGTTTAAAAATCTGCAGCTTCAAAGTGCTCATGCTGAAAGCACCCATCTACTTTTACATCAGTTGGGAGCATAATAGTATAAATAAATTTTAACCAGGCAGAAGGGAAGTTTTCATATAGGACAATCATTTTAAAAATTGCCTTCCACATACTTGAGTGATTGTTTTAAGAACACTAGAAAGAAAAGAGACTTGAGGTCTAGGCGGGGTGAGGTGGGATTTAGCCGATATTCAGATGCTTTATCTTGTCAGTAGTATTTTAAGCATTCACCAAAGAAAAGAGACTTGAGGTCTAGGCTGGGTGAGGTGAGATTTAGCCGATATTCAGATGCTTTATCTTGTCAGTAGTATTTTAAGCATTCACCAAAGTGTCATTATATGATCATCAGTTGTATTATTCTTTGTGTTTTTCTGCAGGTGACTTCAGTTGCAAGGGGATGACAGAGCGCATTCACAGCATCAACCTCCACAACTTCAGTAATTCTGTGCTCGAGACCCTCAACGAGCAGCGCAACCGTGGCCACTTCTGTGACGTGACGGTCCGCATCCACGGAAGCATGCTGCGAGCCCATCGCTGCGTGCTGGCCGCTGGCAGCCCTTTCTTCCAGGACAAGCTACTGTTAGGATACAGTGACATTGAAATCCCCTCAGTAGTGTCAGTTCAGTCCGTGCAAAAGCTCATCGACTTCATGTACAGTGGGGTGCTGCGGGTATCGCAGTCAGAGGCTCTGCAGATCTTAACAGCTGCCAGCATCCTACAGATCAAGACAGTGATCGATGAATGCACACGGATTGTTTCACAGAATGTAGGCGGGATTTACCCTGTGATTTCAGACTCTGGTCAGGTAACACCTAGGGGTACCCCAGAGTCAGGGACTTCCGAGCAAAGCAGCGATACAGAATCAGGTTACCTGCAGAGCCACTCACAGCACAGTGTGGACAGGATTTATTCTGCCTTGTATGCCTGCTCCATGCAAAATGGCAGTGGAGAACACTCATTTTATAGCGGGGCCCTAGTCAGCCATCATGAGACAGCTCTGGGTCTCCCTAGGGAACATCACATGGAAGACCCAAGTTGGATCACACGGATTCATGAGCGCTCACAGCAGATGGAGCGGTACCTTTCTACTACACCTGAGACCACACACTGCCGCAAGCAACTGCGCCCAGTCCGCATCCAGACCTTGGTGGGGAACATTCACATCAAACAGGAGATTGAAGATAATTATGACTACTATGGACAGCAGGGGCCACAAGGCTTGGAACGTAATGAGTCAGAGGAATGCACTGAGGACACCGATCAAGCTGAAGGCACTGAAAGTGAACCTAAAGGGGAAAGCTTTGATTCTGGAGTCAGCTCATCAATTGGTACGGAACCTGATTCAGTGGAGCAGCAGTATGTGGCAAGCATTGGCCGAGAGGGACAGCAGGAGCCTTCCCAAGTGGAGCACAGTGATCTACCTGCTGAGTCTACCCAAGATCAGGATCAGCAGCAACACTTAGATACCAGTTCTTTGTCTCCAGAAAGGAACAAAGACATTGAAATGGACAGCACAGTGATCAGTGTTAGTGACAACACCGAAAAGGGGGTCTTGCAGACTACTATCAACCAATCCATCACTCAAGCATTGCCAACAACCCAACTCTACTTACGCCAGACAGAAACCCTCACCAGCAACCTAAGAATGCCCCTGACCTTGACCAGCAACACACAAGTCATTGGCACAGCCGGTAACACATACCTGCCTACCCTTTTTACTACACAGGCCGCTGGTAGTGGCTCTAAGCCTTTCCTATTCAGCCTTCCCCAACCTCTGACTGGCCAGCAGACTCAGTTTGTGACAGTACCCCAAGCTAGTCTGTCTACTTTCACTGCCCAGCTGTCAGCACCACAGGCTTTGGCACCCTCTGTGGTTCACAATTCAGTAGGTGGGCAGGGTGAAAAAAAGCCTTATGAGTGCACTCTCTGCAACAAGACTTTCACCGCCAAACAGAACTACGTGAAGCACATGTTTGTACACACAGGTGAGTGTGGGTTGGAATAGCAAAGAAAGTCTGTGACAGAAAAGTGTATATAACTTTTTGTTTTATGGATAGCAGGAAGAATGAATTTGCTGTGTAAAAAAAATACCACTTTTATTAGCAACAGGAAGAAAAATTCCAGAGGTCTTGCTTACTCTACAATTTACATGCCAACATATATGACTCATATTTCTGCTAATTGTTAAGAGAAATTATACTGCCTGAAACATCACAACATATCACTCTGTTGATTGAACTGAGTAATATACCATTCGTATATGATATATTATGGTTTGGTATATCTTTTGATTTATCTAAAAAAGGCCTATTTGGATGATGAATATTACCACTATCCAAATAGGGCCACCATAGACTGCAAAAACCAGCTACTATCCAGACACTGCCAATGAATATCTGGTAAAAACTGCCTGCAGCCGACGACCACTGTAGACTGAATGTCATCCCATAAATATACCATGAAAGCCAGAATTAAAATAGGATGGTGCCAGCATTTCTATAGATAGGCAGCCACTGTATACAAAAATCTTGACATGTTTTTTGGCAGTATTTATTCTGACATGATCCAGTTAAACCAAATATTTTACAGTTCCATTTACAAATATATATGTATTAGCCAGGTCTCTTGATTTAGGGGCATATATTGTGCTAAGCAGATAGCATGGGGTTTAGTGTGCACTAACCAGCAATATTGCGCTTAGGATGGTGTACGTACAGCCACGTCAATGGGTGGCATTGATTATACCAAACAGCTTAGCTCAAGGGGTGGTGCAGGACCATGCTAGCAACATGGGGGCAAGCCAGGCACGCTTCCATTTTTTATGTGGGGCAAGTGCCACTTCCATGCTTATTTTTGGGGCTGAACACGTGATGAGCATCCATGTTTTAGTAAGCATGCCCCAGGTGTAAAGGTGTCAAAACGGTAAGATAAGTCACTACATAAAGCTCAGGCTCTCATTTGTTAGCCTGCATCAATATAAAGTACATTAACATGCATTAATGCAAGTTAAGCACATAAGGGGTAATTTTATAAAGCATTTTCGGTATGCTGAAAACATGTTTTCCATGAAGACAATGACTGTTATAAAATTGCATGGGCATATACATGCATAAAGGGAAGGTACACAGAAAGAGTATACCTACTTGTATGTAATCTGCATGTAAGTGTTTACAGGGTATAGTTTAGGAAAGAAGGAGTAGAATCCATGCATAGAGTACACAAACATATTTATCCCTTCCTTGGGGAAGAAGTAAATTTGTGCGTGAGGATTTGTGTGCTATTCGCTGTCTCCTTTATAAAGACACGTAGACACCTTGGTGGATGTGGACATAGGTAACCTTTTATGCAATTACCCCTATAAACTAAAAAGACCCGAGAATAAATAGGCTTATATTAACTTGTATAAATAGATGAATGCAGGTTAGTAAATGAGGGCCTGAGATAGCTATTTGTTCTTGTGAGGCTCTTCTCTGGTGGTTCATTGATATCTTTTGCTTTACTATCTTAAAAAATTAGGTTTTGAACAGTGAATTAGAAGTCGTAATGCTTCTGATTTACTTGGTGAAATCCAGTTCGGAGAAAAACTTACTGAGTGTTGCATTCTTTTGCAAATTACTTTTTGCATTTCTGGACTTCTTTAAATTCATTTGCGCATGTAGATATTGTTTTGCACTGCAGCTTGGCAAATTGCTTTATACACAAATTAGCAACAATATGCACCGCTTTGATTCTTCTTCAAAGTAAGATGAGTAGTTTGTAGCCATTTGATTGGAGGTAGCTGGATTTCAGATACTATACTTTCATGCCAGTGGTCACCAAAGATTGGTGGTTGCCCTGAATGAAAGCAGGGCTGGCCCAAGAGTTTCTGCTGCCCCAGGCAGAAACCTCGGCTGTGCCACTTCTCCCCCTATGCCAAGCCATCCAATGCCAAGCCATCCCCCATCGAGCCATGCCACCACCTGCTACTGCCACTGACTCCGTCTTGGAGAGGTAGGGGACAGCGTCAGTATTTTAAAAGCAGCAGCTTTGTGCCTCTGTTTTGTTGCCTGTGGCAGGCCATGTGTTTCAACACTCATGGCCAGCCGCTTCTGACCCCCCTCCGACAGTAAGTTGTGTCGGAGCGGGATCGGAAGTAGTAGGTCATGTGTGCCGAAGCACATGACATACCGCAGGCAACAAAGCGGCGGCACAAAGCTGCCCACCTGGATGCGTAGCTCACCTAGTGGACGGGATGGCCCTGAATGAAAGTATATTATTCTCTAAAACTTTTCTGAAGAAGCTGCCTAGTGTTGACAAAACCATCGGTCAGGGTCAGAGCTGAAAATTTGAGTAGAGGATCAGCATAGCTGTGCACAATGGGGAGAAGACAGCTGGGGCACAGATAAGTCTATTTATGAGATACAAATGAAAATATGGAGACATACAAATTTGGAGATATACAAGAGACTTGAAAGCTAATTTGTTGGAAATATAGGGAAGTGTTTATGTATGGAGCAATGATAACATAAATGATATAGCAAGCAATACGTTTAGTAGGCTGATAAGACCAACCATTGAGCCCCGAACACATTTTAAAGTGGTTAAGTCCATGAGGACAGTGGTGGCTACCATCACAAGTTTTGATTACTTGTGACAGGATACAGTTTTTCCACATTGCTGTTGGGGTTGTTTTCACTTAAGTATCCACCAGGTGTGTTGTGGTACCTTGGATGTGGCAGAAGAAGTTATCCAGATAGTAGAATTGCCAGAATGTTTCAGATATCAAACTGAGTAATCAGAATGAAAATACTTTAATGGGTATGAATCTACCAATACCATCTGCTAGCGTACAAAATATACCAGAAATGATGTCTCTAATTATTAAGGGTCAGGTCTGGCCATTATCAAAATAAAACAAAGTGAAGCCAGTTAAAAAAAAATATATATATATATATATATATATATGGATCATCTGATTCTTCTGTTGGAGTGAATCAATGCTGAAATTCTAGAAACAACAAAAAACAAAACAAGGTTTAAGCCTATGAACTCTATTATTCATATCGGCCTGGAAACTCTACAAAACGTCCAGCATCAAATGGAAAAGTTTATTCTAACACTAAGATTGTAGTTGAAAGCAAACCTGAGCTGGTCATACTCCTATGTAGGAAATTCTCAAGTAAAATCACTGTGCTAGTGCAGTGGGCATGCAAATCGCATGCGAAGGACTGAATAGAAAATTGCTCCAATCTTAAAAAACTGTGTTGAAACTTAGCACATTTTTTTTTTACTTTTTCTTTAAAATTGAATATGCCAGCTCAGGGCTGGAGTAAAGATGCAGTGTGGAAGCAAAGAGGTCATATGAGGTGTTGTGGGAACATCACCTCAGATGACCCAAGATCCCTGGTAGCCCAGTGGGCTGCCAATCCTCCAATCTGCCCAGCACTCTCCATTGCATCCCCAGACAACTTCGGCGGTACATAGGTAGTTCCTGTGGAGGCAGGGCAGTTCTGTAGAGGTATTGGGGGTGGGGGGGGGGGGGGAGTTTCACTTGGGCCCCCAGTGCATTTTGTATGGAAGAGGAACAGGGTACTGGGGTTACTTAGTCCATCAGGAAAATCTTCCAGGTGAGAGTAAGGTGTTGGAGTTGAGGGATCTATGAGCTATCAGGGATATTTGTGGGATCAGGCAAGCCTGGAGACTTGGGGGGAAGTGTCAGGGAATTGTGGCATTGGGGGTACAGTGGGGAATGTCAAGGGAATCGGGGGGGTATGAGACCCAATGGGTCACCATTGCTTTTTTTTGGTGGGGGGGAGTTGAGGTAGCGGGTGGGAGTCAGAATCTCTGCTTTGTTTTGTATGTCTCCCCTCCTTTCAGTGCATGAGCCAGTGACAGGAAGGGATACTGATAGGAAGGGGAGACATTTTACTTACCATAAAGCAAATAGTTACATAGTACCACAGCAGTATGAACGTTTTAGGAGGGGATGAGTAGCCTAGTGGTTAGAGCAGCAGCCTTCTACCCAGGAGACATGGTTTGATTCACACTGGCACTCCTTGTGGGCTTGGGCTAGTCACTTTAACCCTCCATTGCCGTGGAAGAAAAGGCCTAGCAATCTACTTCTGGTCATATTTTGCCAAGAAAACCCAGGGGCTGCTGGGTTGCCAGGAGTCAGCATTGACTTGAAGGCACTTAAAAAAAGATGTGCTTTTTATGACAGTACACACTTTTTAATGCAGTGGTAATTTCCATGGCAATAGTTTACTGTATCAAGTTTAAAAATATTTTTAGCGCCTGCGTTAGAATGCTGTGCACTGCACAGCATTCTAATGTCAACATGTACTGCATCAGAGAGAATTCCATTTTCTGCTATCTTCTCTTCTCTCATCTGTCACTCAATTTATTTCTAATTCAGTCCACCACCTAGGGATCCATCCGAAGACTTCTCAGTTTGTCCTACCATTCCTTCTCATTCCACTGGCACCCTATGCAGGACTGTATCAAAAGCTTGGCTAAAATCCAAGTTAAAATTCATTTGACACAATTGCTGTCTGGTAAATCCATGCTGTCTTGCATCCTACAACCTGCTGACTTATAGATACTTCATTATTCTTTCCTTCACTAAAGTCTCCATTGGTTTTCTGACCACTGAGCAACTTATTAAAGAAACATTGAGTGATAAAACTTGTTCAGTTAAATTGAGATGTTTAAGCTGTCTTACCCATGACTACTAAATGACTTATAAGTTGTCCTGTCTTTCCATATAGGGAAAATAATATACAAAATTCCCAAATGCATTCTTTATAGAGTTTACATCAGGCAATAACAGGGCATCAGCAGCTAATAAGAAGGAATTTCTTTTATGATTTCTGTTCTTGAAAGAATGTGCCCCATGACTTGTATTACAATCTCATGGTGAAGTAGTTTAGATAGCTAAAAAGTATAAACATTGGGATATGCTTCTGATATTTGTAGCATTTGTCTTTTATATAATTTTGGTCCTTGAAAACAGGCATCAGAATGGATAGGCCACATGGGCCCAGGACCTGGCCCTACTAATTTCCAACCTCCTCCTCCTACCTGCTCTCTGCCACAGCAATTATCTACAGAGCAGCTAGAGCTTGTTCCTTCTCTCCTACTCTGTCTGCAGCCAGCCAGCTCTAGCTTTTAGCACTATTTGGGTGCTGCAAGAGCAGGTACTTCCTTTATCTTATAAGTATCCATGAAAAGGCGGTTGAGGCTAACATGGAAACTAGGGATGGGAGAAGGGTGACAATGCTAAAGGCATATAGAAGATGGGGCCTGAGAAAAGAGGGCTGACATGAGCCTAGGGATGGAAGAAGGGGGCTGACTGGGGGGAGTTGTAAGAAGGGGGCTGATGCTGGGGCTAGTGCTGAGAGAAGGGCTGATGCTGGCAAATGGTGGAGGAGCAGGGATCTGGCCTTGGAATATGGTGTGTGTGAGAGAAGGGGGCTGATGCTGAGCTGGAAGTAGGGAACTACAGGCTGGCATAACCCTGGGAATAATACTGGGGGATGAAGAAGGGGGCTGATGCTGGCAGGTGGTGGAGATGGGAGAAGGGGGTTGATATTGAGGGCAGCTGGGAGGAGAGCGGTCAATAATGGGGCTAGAGCTTGGAGGAGGGCTGATGATGGCAGATGGTTTGGGTGGGAAAATAGGGATGATGCTAGTGGAGTGAAAAGGAAGAGGAGGAGAAAGGCTGTGTGCGGGGTGGAGGAGAAGCAAAGATATATGCAGAAGGTGGAGATGGAGGCGCAGAGGGATGGATGTTGAGATGAGGAAGAGGAAATGCAGGGTAAATGAATAATGGAGAAGAAGGTAGTAAGGTGGATGCTGGGGAAAGGGGCAAAAGAGGCAGAAGGCTATGGAGAGGTTGTTTATGTTTATTGTTACTTGATATACTGCACCTTCAATACAGCAGGGCAGTGTACCATCCAAAAAATTACGGGGATAAGCAGAAAGGAAATAGAACGCCATTGTACATAAGCAGGGCCGGCCCGTCCATTGAGCAAGAATGTTTTTTGCACAGGGCCCCGCGTTTCAGGGGGCCCCGCGCAAAGAACATTCTGCTTTTTTTTTTATTACATTTAAAAACAAAAACCTGGCTCTAGCTGCTGCCGCTGCCGCCGCGTCCGTCGCAGCAGCGGCAGAATGGCGTGTCCCGCGGGGCCCCTTCTCCTCTTCGAGCCCTCTGCAAGGGCTTTCAGATTCGCGAAGGGAGAGTTGTGCTCCCTCGCGTCTCTGTAAAGCCCGCAGGGGCTAATGGGAAATTTCCCATCAGCCCCTTTAGACGCGAGGGGCTGATGGGAAATTTCCCATTAGCCCCTGCGGGCTTTACAGAGACGCGAGGGAGCACTCTCCCTTCGCGAATCTGAAAGCCCTTGCAGAGGGCTCGACGTGGAGAGGGGGCCCCGCGGGACACGCCATTCTGCCGCTGCTGCGACGGACGCGGCAGCAGCTAGAGCCAGGCTTTTGTTTTTAAATTTGCCGGAAGGGAAGGGAAGGGAAGGGGGGGGGGGCTGATGGAGGCTGTCTGGAAATGGGGTGATGGGGGGTTAGGACTGGAAATGTGCAAGGGGGGGGTTAGGACTGGAAATTTGCAAGGGGGGGGTTAGGACTGGAAATGTGCAAGGGGGGGGGTAGGACTGGAAATTTGCAAGGGGGGGGGTAGGACTGGACATGGGCTGGGACTGATGGAGGCTGACTTGAAATGGGCTGGGGGGGGGGGGGTTAGGACGGGAAATGGGCGGGGGGGGGGGTTAGGACGGTAAAAGGGCTGGGGCTGATGGAGGCTGACTGGAAATGGGCTGGGGAGGGGTTAGGACTGGAAATGGGCTGGGGGGGGGTAAAGACTGCTAATGGGCTGGGGCTGATGGAGGCTGACTGGAAATGGGCTGGGGGGGTTAAGACTGGTAATGTTTTATGTTTATGTTTATGTTTTATTTCACTTGATAAAAACCGCCTTTCATGGGCAAGCAAAGCGGTGTACAATAAAAACCAATAAAAACTTTGTTTTTAAAAAGGCCGAGGCCAGTGAAAAGGAAAAGAAATACACTTTCTGGACAGAAAAGCAATAGAAGCAGAAGAGACAAAGCTAAACCGTAACAAAGACAAGTCACAAGGAGAGCAGAGGATAATACAAATGGGAATCACACAAAAGGAGAGGGGATATCAAACGCAAGGGAAAAAAGGTGGGTTTTGAGGTTTTGTTTAAATGTGGGGTGGTGAGGGTCCAGTCGGAGTGAGGAGGGGAGGGAGTTCCAGAGGGCGGGGGTTGATGGAGGCTGACTGGAAATGGGGTGATGGGGGGTTAGGACTGGAAATGGGCTGGGGGGGGTTAAGACTGGTAATGGGCTGGGGCTGATGGAGGCTGACTGGAAATGGGCTGGGGGGGTTAAGACTGGTAATGGGCTGGGGGGGTTAAGACTGGTCATGGGCTGGGGGTTGATGGAGGCTGACTGTAAATAGGGTGATGGGGGGTTAGGACTGGAAATGGGCTGGGGGGGGTTAAGACTGGTAATGGGCTGTGGGCTGATGGGGGCTGTCTGGAAATAGGGTGATGGGGGTTAGGATTGCTAATGGGCTATGGGGGGGGGTTAGGACTGCTAATGGGCTATGGGGGCGCTAGGACAGGAAAAGGGCTAATGGGGAGGGGTTAGGACTTGAGGTGGGCTGATGTGGTTAGGACTAGTAATGGGCTGTGGGCTGATGGGGGGGGTTAGGACTGGCAATGGGCTATGGGGGGCTGACTGGAAATGGGCTGATGGGGTTAAGACTGGAAGTGGGCTGATGGGGGGTTAGGACTGGTAATGGGTTATAGGGGGGGCTTAAACTGAAAATGGGTTGATGGGGGGCTAGGACTGGTAATGGGTTGGGGGATTGCTATGACTGGAAATGGACTGAGTGGACGGGGAGGCTTGAACTGCAAATAGCTGATGGGGAGGGAGCTTGGAATGGAAATGGGCTGTGAGGGAAGGGAGCTAGAACTGAAAATGGGCTGATGGAGCAGCTAGGATAGGACTGGAAATGGGCTGTTGGGGGGAGCTAAGATTGGAAATGGGCTGTGGTGGGGGCTTGAATTGAAATGGACTCATGGAGGGGCTAGAACTGGAAGTAGGCTCATGGGGGGGCTTGGACTGGAATTGGGCTGAGTGGAGGGGAGCTAGGATTTGACATGGGCTGATGGTGGGGCTAGGAAATGACTAGAAATGGGCTGATGGGGGGCTAGGATTGGAAATGAGCTGATGAAGGGACTCAGACTGAAAATGGATGGGGGAGCTAGGACTGGAAATGGGTTGATGGGGGGCTAGGACTGGAAATGGGCTGATGCAGGGACTAGAAGGGAATGGATGCTGGGTGAGACTGGAACTAGAAGGGAGCTGATGTTGGGGGAGGATTAGAATGGGATGGGGCTGGGAGAGTAAAATGGAGAGGGGAAAAATATTTTGTGTGGGAGGGATGAAAAATCTACAATTGGCCGGGTATTGGGAGAGTAAGTGGGGATTGAGGATGGAGGGGTAAAATTTGTGTGGATGAAATAAGAATGAGGAAAGAGCAAAAGGATAAAGATTAGTATGTTAAAGCAGATGTAGAGAGAGAGGATGGAAAGAAAACTAGAAGAGAGAAGAAAGGACAAATGGACAGCAGACGATGGAGAGTTAGCAGAAAACATGAAGAAACCAGAAGAAAGTGGCTGGAGCAATTGCAACTGAAAAAAAATGCACAAAAGGTAGAAATATATCTCTTTATTTTGAATTTATTAACTGGAATATGAAAGTTCTGGGAAATGTGCATCATTAACGTCTGCGCTTTGTTTGGTACAAGAGGAAATTGATTTATAGTTTTATTTCTACAGTGTTGTTGTACATTCCAAGTTTGGCTTTTGGGGTTCCCAGTTTAAATTATTGCCTTCCTGTTTCTAAATTGCGATTCCTTGTTTGGTGATGGTCTATGTTCTGCATGTGTAACTGAGCTGAGGTATTCTGTTTATGTAATTCCTATTTGACATTGCCACTTGTTCTCTTTCCCCAGTATTCTCTGAAATGTACTGGTTTAATATTTGCAGTGTTTCCTTTTGATAGGTAGGGACTGGTGCTTTGTGAGTCCTGGTAATGCTGTCAGGATACAGCGGGTTTGCTATGGGTTCTAAATGGGCAGCGTTTGTAGTAGTTCCTAATGTGCCTGGCGGTTGGCACTGGATTATAGTAATGTAGAAATCTTTTAGTCTTTCTTTATCCATACACTCATTAAGAGACATGTTTACTAAAAGTTAGTGTATGGTAACATTATGCAAATATTTATGCAAATAAGGCCACTTATGCAAATGAGGCCCCGCACCGAGTCTCCGCACATGGCCCCGCACCCCCCTTGGGCCGCCCCTGTACATAAGAACATAAGATATGTCACACTGGGTCAGACCAATGTCCATCAAACACAGTATCCTGTTTCCTACAGTGGCCAATCTAGGTCACAAGTACCTAGCAGTTTCCCCAAAGGACACAGGTTCCACGATGCTTGTACTGGGGCAAGCAGTGGATTTCCCAGGTCCTCTCTAATAATGGTTTATGGACCTTTCCTCCAGGAACTTGTCCAAACCTTTTTTAAACCCAGTTGTACTAACAGCTTTTACTACATCCTCCGGTAACGAATTCCAGAGTTTGATTACGTGTTGAGGGAAAAAATATTTTCTCTTGTTACTTAAATAGGTTACACTGTAGCTTCATTGCATGTCCCCTAGTCTTTCTATATTTTGATGGCATAAACAATCGATCTACATTTACCCGTTCCACTCAATTCATTAATTTATAGACCTCTATTATATCTCCCTCAGCCGTCTCTTTTCCAAGTTGAAGAGCCCTAACCTTTTTAGCCTCTCCTCATAGGGGTATCCTTCCATCCTCTTTACCATTTTGGTGGCTCTTCTCTGTATTTATTTATTTATTTATTTAACACTTCTCTATACTGTGCTGTTTAAAATCAGTGCGGTTTACAATTAACAATTTTGTACAAAGCAGGGGGGCCTGCTTCATACTTACATTGAACGGGTAATGTAACTTGGATTTATAACTGGGGTAACTATATACAGTATGAGCAAGATGTCACTAAGCTGTTGTTGCAACATGGCATGCCCTAATAACTATGTACAGGGTTGTAAGTTATTTACAGGATTGTAAGTTATTTACAGATAGATGGTTGGGCTGATGGGTGGGGTTATGGTGGGCGAAGATGTATTGTTGGTCTATTAGTAGTATAGGAGAAAAAGGTGGTGCTTTAGTGCCTTTCTGAATTGGGCGAGGTCAGTGATCGCTCAGATGGTAGTTGGGAGCTCGTTCCAGCGGGTAGGTGCATAGAACATAAATGCTCTGATCTTTGTTGCCTGAGTGCATTTTGTTATTTCACTGGGGATTATTAATGTGTTGGTGGTGAAGGTCCTCCTTGATCTGTTTGCAGGAGTGGGGTGGAGGAGGTCCATTAGGGATGTGGAGGATATTTTGTTGATGGCTTTGAAGGTCAGCAGTACTACTTTGTAAGTGAGCCGGCAGTCGATTGGCAGCCAGTGCAGGTCTTTTAAGATTGGGGTAATGTGGTCTCTTCTAGAGGCCACATGTAAGTAGCGGGCAGAGGCGTTCATTGCTAGCTGTAGTGGGTTTAGTGTGTTCTTGGGGAATCCATATAGGATCACGTTGGCGTAATCGAAGTGGGGGATTACAAGTGCCTAGAAAATTGTCTGGAAGTCGTCTGTTGCAGCAAGGGTCAGAGATGTTGAATTGTCTGCATCTTATGGTAGATGGCCTTGATGGTGTTGCCTATATGCGCTTTCATGTCGAGATACCGGTCTAGGGTGATGCCTAGGTAGCGGATGGTGGATCTGCTTGGGAGCTCAGCGTCTCTCGTCTTCAGTGATGTGGGTGGGGAGAAGGATTGATTTCTTGTGATGAATAGAACATCTGTCTTGTTGAAGTTAATCCTGATACTCTGTGATTGGAGCCAGTCGGTGACGGCATCAAAGCATCTTACTAAGGATAAGACGTCTGGTTGGTCGATAGTGAATGGGGTGAAGAGTAGTACGTCATCAGCGTAAATCAGGCAGGAGATGTTGAAGGAGCGGATGATTGCACATATGGGCTGCATATATATATTGAACAAGAGGGCAGAGAGTGAAGAGCCCTGGGGAATGCCATGTTTTTGTTGAAACGTCTCGGAGGTCTTAGAGCCTGTTCGTACCTGTTGCCATCTGTCTGTTAGATATGATTTGCACAAGCTCCAGGCTGAAACCATGGATTCCCTTCTCCTGGAGACGTATCAGGAGTTGTTTATGGTTGGCTGAGTCGAATGCAGCGGCAATGTCCAAGAAGATAAGGCCATATCCTCGTCTGATGTTGTCGATCCCTGTGTTTAAGGTGTTGAGAAGCGTGTTGAGTAGGGTCTCAACACCGTGAGATTCTCTGAAGCCATGCTGGCATGGGTCGAGAGGGGCAGTGGAATCGATGTGGTCCTGGATTTGACGTTGGACGACCTTCTCAATTATCTTGGCTAGTAGTGGGATGCTTGAGATTGGTCAATAGGATTCTACCTTCTGGGAGGTTAGTTTGTTGTTTTTTTAGAAGGGGCCAGATTAAAGTCTGTTTGAGGCATGAAGGGAAGTGTCCAGTGGAGAAGGACAGGTCTATGATCTTGGCTTATTATTGGGCTGAGTTCCTTGCACAGGGATCTTATCCAGAATGCTGGGCAGGGATCGTTTGGAGCTGTGGTAGAGTTGATGGCTGCTATGGTGTCCTTTATGCCTCTCTCTGTTGGTGGTGTGAGTGAGGTGAGCGGCATTAGTTGGTGTGGACTTTTGTGGCTAGGGGTGGACTTTGAGGCGGTGCTGACATTGCTGGATTTGGCTTGTAAGTAGTCTGCATATTCCTGCAGGTGTAGTATACTTGTTTGGGGGGGGGGGCGAAGGTTCTTTTGTCAGAGTCTTCACTATGTTGAAGAGGTCATGAGGTTTGTTTAGAGAGCGACACAGGAGTTCGGAGTGGTGTTCTTTCATTTTCTCTGAGATTGAATCTTGGTGTGCCTTCAGGTGGGAGGTGTAGGCTGCTTGGTCAGCTGGGGACCGGGAGCATTTCCATCTTCGTTCTAGTTTCCTGAGAAGAAGTAGTGAGGTCCGTAGTTCCGCGGAGAACCAACATGCTGATTTCCTCCTTCTTGGTGGCTTATCTGGGGCAGGTGATTTGTCTGAGTCAGGTAGGCATGTGAAGGATCTCAGGCTTATTCCATGTGTCTATCATTACATCCAGGTTAGGCGACGCTGGCATGAGGTTAGGAAGGACTTCATTAAGGAATGCCTCTTTGTCGAAGGGTCTAAATCGTCCTATGGGTGCTAATGAGTTCTCGGTTGCTTAACTGGGCAAGTTGCTATCGTGATGCATGGGTAACTGGAATTTGATTAGATTGTGGTCTGACCATGGGACCGGGGTGATGTCTAGGTTGAAGTTGTAGGTTGGGCTTATGTCTGGTCGTTGGATGAAGGCGAGGTCTAGTTTATTTCCTTTCCGGTGGGTGGGTGCATCCACTATCTGTTCATAGCCCAATTCGTTGAGTGCTTCAAGGAAGGCTTTGGAATGGGTATTGTGAAGAGCTGGTAAGTTAAAGTCTCACAATACCCAGTTTGGTCTGTGTGTGTTCTTGGGGTTGCAGGCAAAGTCAATTATGGTTGAGAGGTCTTCAGGTGAGGAGGATGGGGATCTGTAGATTAGGTTGATGGTGCTGTAATTATTGGTTATGGTAATTGTATCCAAGTGTGTTGTGCTATTGGAGATGAGCAGCGGGAATAGGAGCTCCATTTTTACTAGGAAGAAGGCACCACCTCCTCTGCGGTTAGCTCTGTGGCAGGTGTGAATTGAAAAATTGAGGGGATGAGTTAATTGATAAGGACTGAATCTGAGTCGGTGAGCCACAATTCTGTGACTAGTAGGATGTCTAGCTCAAGGTGTGTTATAAGGTCGGTGATGGCTGGCCATTTCTTGCGGACCAACCATTCATTTATGAGTGCACACTTCAGGTTGCGTGGGTTTTGGGACTGCGCCACTTTGGACTTGCAGGGTGTTGGATCGGTATGTGGATTAGGTGTGGGTGTAGGTCTTGATAGGATTCTGTTGGTATATGGCATGTGCTGTCGCAATATCTCCTTCCTTGGCTTTGTAGGATTGGAATAGGGTTGTGGTTGGAGGCAGAGGCAAGAGAGCCATAGAGTGCATTGCTGAGGAGGTACAAACTGGTGAGGGTTAGTATGGATATGGCCATTTTGAGCCATGGGGGCAGTGATTCCTGCGTGTGGCAATGGTTACTTTGTACAGCAGTGGCTAGATTGATCAATAGTGGCTAACTTGTACAGCAATGAATACTTTGTATCCTAATGAATTTGTACTGCGATGCATACTTTGCACCTTTTCTAATAACGCTATATCTTTTTTAAGATACAGCGACCAGAATTGCACACAATATTCAAGATGCGGTTGCACCATGGAATAATACAGAGGCATTTTATATCCTTTGTTTTATTCTCCATTCCTTTCCTTATGATTCCTAGCATTCTATTTGCTTTCTTGGCTGCTGCTACACACTGGGTGCAGGGTTTCAACGTGTTATCCACGATGATGCCTAAATCTTTTTCCTGGTGGTGGTTCCTAATATGGAACCTTGCATTGTGTAAGCATAGTTTGGGTTGTTCTTTCTTAGGTGCATAACTTAACTTGCACTTGTCCACATTAAATTTCATCTGACATTTGAACATCCAGTCTTCCAATTTGTCAAGGTCCTCTTGCAATTTTTCACAATCCTGTTGGATTTTAACAACTTTGAATAATTTTGTGTCATCTGTAAATTTGATTACCTCACTCGTTATTCCAATTTCCTGGTCATTTACGAAAATGTTAAAAAACAGCAGACCCATCACAAATCCCTTAGGTACTCCACTATTCACCTTTCTCCATTGGGAAAATTGGCCATTTAGTCCTTCCCTCTGCTTTCTATCTTTTAACCAGTTCCTGATCCACAATAGTACACTGCCTCCTATTCTATGACTTTTTAATTTTGCCAAGTGTCTCTCATGGGGGACCTTGTCAAAGGCTTTGTAAAAAAAAATCTAGATAAACTATGAGGTATGTTTACTAAACAGCGCTAATGTCGCAGAGGCAAGTGACGTTATCACACGATAAACCGCGCGATAACGTCTCCGGTGGCATTAAAGCGCACAGAGGGTGGAATAAGGCTTCCCAGAGGGCGGAGATAAGGGGTCAATGGGCGGAGAGTGGGCGGGGAGAGGCTCCAGGCACACTAACGCTGTGAAATCAGGGTCTGAAAATTGACGCCAGTGAAAACCTTGCGTTAGAGGCACATTTGCAGGAGAGAGAAACCATTTCAGTCAGCAATGTACAGCAAAGGCAGGGAGACCAATAAAAGTGATAGTAGTGATACATGTGCAGCAGCAGCATAGTGCCCAAGTACGAAAGGGCACTATGATAAGGCTGCAAATGGGATACAGGGGGCTGCAGGCGGGACATGCAGTGGGGCAGCTGGGGCACAGGGTGGACTAGGCAGATGCCTAGGTGACGCATAGGAATGTAGAAACGTAAAACCAGCAAGACAGCAACTGATCAAGGGCAAACATGTCCACGAGTGTGTGTCCCACAGTTCCACAATGGACATTACCCAGCAAGTACCCCAAAGGGCACATAACATTGGCAGGCGGTGCCGGGGGGAAGCTTGAATGTCTATGCAGGCACCCCTACTCCATATCACGCACCATAGGCAGCCGCCTACCGGCACACTAGATGGTCTGGGACTGCACACCACCAGCATAAGAGCATGTCAGCATGGTGGTGGGAGGGGTGCTGGTGGTGGAGGGGGCAGTGGTATATGCACTGCAAAAGACAAGGTCTGTCTGACGAACAGTAATGGTATCCCCAGGGAATGACCTTCCTCTGTGGCAACAGTTTGGTGCAGTACACACAGCCAGTGTGTTCAGGGGCAGAAGGTCACAGGGTCAAGTCCCAGCTGTGGCTCCTGCAGACCATGTCCCTATATTTTACCCAGTACTAAACCATTGTAATAAAGAAGGAACCTTTGTTGCAGATAAAATAAACATGCCATAAACGCCTATATTTTATCCTACAGAGCACCAAAGACATGTGTAGTCCCTAGAGCAGAGGTTCCCAACTGCAGTCCTGGAGGGTCAAACACCATTCAGGTTTCATGCTGTCCCTAAGAAATATGCTTGAGATGCATTTGTATGCACCGCCCCCATTGTATGCAAATGTATCTCATGCATATTCATTAGGGACAGCATGAAAACCTGAATGGTGCTGGGCCCACCAGGACTGGCGTTGGGAACCTCTGCCCTAGAGCATAGGCCAGCAGGGGCACAAACACCTACACCCACAGGCTCCACTATCCAAAGCCTCATGGAGAGTCAGGCTGTTGGGCCCTGCGCGGAGCAGCATCTACCAATACTAGCACCTACATACCTTAGCAATGCCGTCATAAACGTTGGAAACACGTACCACATATATCAAAAGGTTGCTATGATCAATGTCAGATAACAGATCCTACATTAAACACAATTTAACAGAGATTCATCATAGCAACCTTTTGATATATGTGGAGTGTGTTTCATATTTTGTTACTGACAGTGTTTACCACCCCGGAGAGTGACCCCAACAGTATTGAGTACCATAGCAATGCCTGCACTGTGCCAAGGACAGGTTTGGCGGCCAGGGCTGCCAACCACCTCTCTCTTTGCACAATGCTGACATAGGTGTGGGAGTGTGTGTAGGTCTACCCAGTGTTTTGTGGCTGCCTACACCTTACTGAGCCCCCAATGCTTGCACTGTCTCCAGTGGCAGCCTGCCAATGTGCATAATGAGGAGCAAGGTATTGTGGGTATGGCCCGGACACAGCGATCTGGGCAGGATGCATCTGGCATAGGGCAATGGCTGGGACATTGTAGTGCCTGACCACCACCTGCACGGTCAGGGTGGCCACAGCATGTCATGCTGGGAGGTCACTCCCATAGTGCTATACAGTATTTCTCTCAAGTGATATTTATGAGTTCCCTTTTCTGGGGCCCAATCACTGACATACTTGCTTGGTGTGTGTGCTCCCATCTCATTTTTGGGTGCGCACAGTTCTTCCAGGAGCATGCACTATGTACTAGCTAGCAGACTGGCTGCAGTTATCATGTGTATGGCTGGAACACCTTGCAGGGTGCAACGGGTGGAGACTGAATGTGCCCTCTGCTGGTGAATGTCAGATAGTGGTGGGGGGCAGCTGAGCTTTTCCAGGCCTACTGCCTGTCTGCCAGTGCCCTATGTGATGCGTACAGATCTGCATTGCCTGCCTGTAGGGTGCCTATTTCTCCAGCAGGACTGGGGTTGATGGTCCCCTCTACTGCCACCATTGCAGAGATGTAGAATGTGGATCTGTTGGTGGGAGATCCTGTTCCCCCACCCTGACCCACAGAGGGTGGGTTGGGTGGTGCTACAGGATCCACTTTTGGGTCCAAACACCACCCTTTTCTTATAGCATGTGACCATGGAAACCGCACAGAGCAGTGGGTATACCCCTAAACAAAGGCATGGGGAGAGGTGACCTGCACTGAGTGTCAGGTGCACCCACTCTTGCTGCCTTGCTGGGCAGACTAGATGGACCGTACTGGTCTTTATCTGCCGTCATTTACTATGTCACTATGTACTATTCTGGGTGCATCATAGTCCACAAGAGCTAGACGTGACTGGGAAATACAGATGGACACAGGTGTATCTTAGGTGTATCTGCAAGGACTACCTATCACACACTGGCACTGATGAGAACCTGCAGCACAGCCTATCTCAGCCATTCCATGTGCTGCGGACCTTGTGCTGGGCACCCCACCTCACCCTCAGGGTGAGCACAGGAACCGCACAATGTCACGGTCTGTAGCTACTCTGTGCCAGTAACACACACGGTCAGTTCCCTCTACTAGGCCGGGGTGCTATAGAGGCGCATACCCCATCTTGTGATCAGATGTAGGCTGCTGATCTGCATATGCGGGTGGGTACGGGTGGGTTTACCCTATCTTGGTAACCACAGCAGACAGTTTGTGTGGTGACCTGCAGTCTTTCTGTAGTCAGCCAGTGGTGTGTTAGATGCTATAGCCCACTGGTTACTTCAGTGACTGTGGAGGCAGAGGTAATGAGTTTGATCCCACAGTGGTGTTATTTAATAAGGCTGTCTGAGGCTTTTCCTTTTAATTTAGATCAGTGCTGCCAGCAAAAACACCCTCACAGTGTCATAACCTAAGGTGCCTCATAAAGCGCCCTATAGGGCGCCCTATAAAGCGCCCTATAGGGCACATTATAAGGTGCCTTGCCGGACAGGGCACTTTATAATGTGCCCTATGGAGTGCCTTATAGGGCGTCTTATGCGGCACCTTAGGTCACGGCAATGTGAGGGTGTTTTTGCTGGCAGCACAGATTTAAATTAAAAGGAAATGCCTCAAACAGCCTTCTTACATGACACCACTGTGGGATTGAACCCATGACCTCTGCCTCTGCAGTCATTGCCATAACCAGTGGGCTACATCTTTATAGCTTCTAACACTGCGCTGGCATGAACGTAGGGTTCACGTGCATTAGCGTGCCACGGCGCCCACTATCGCGCGATACCAATTCCTTGCAACCTTCCCTCTGGAACGCCCACTACCTTATATGGCATTCTTCACATTCACGCTGCAACTAGCGCCAGTAACATTAAGACGGTTTAGTAAACATACCCCTATATCAACCAACTCACTTTTGTCTACCTGTTTATTCACACCTTCAAAAAAACATAACAGATTAGTAAGACAAGACCTTCCTTGTTTAAAGTCATTGTAAGATAGGAAAGTTATACATTCATACCAACAGTAGAGAGAAGAAGACAGGGCAGGAGTAGGTTTAGGGGTCAGGTTGAGGAAGATCAAAAGCAGTGCAAAACAGGTGTGTCTTGAACTGGGCCTGAAACTGTATGAGAGACAAATAAAGAGGACAAGTCTTCGGACAAGGTGAGAGAAGATGGAGATGGGTGAGAAAAAAGGGAGATTGAGAGCCAGATTTATAAAAGAAATTGGATGTTGAAAAGAGATGAGACTCAGAGAAGGAGCTGAAATTGGTGATGGATTGAAAAGCAGAAGTAGATGATACCGGGAAAGAGATCAGTACAGAGGGTAGAAATGGGGAACTAGAAAGTGGGTGAAAGATGGAGAAATAGGAGGCTGGTGAAGAAGTGAGAGACACAGATGGAAATAGGAAGACTAGGAAAGTAAGCATAGGAAGCAGAAAACTGGAAGAATAAGATCTAGCTGTAGGAAAATAAAAGGCAAATGACAGAAACGGAGGTAAAAAGATGAGACAGAAGGATCAATGTCAGAGACAAATATAGGAGAGGAAGGCAAGAAGATAAGGAAATGAGATCCTGGAAAAAGACTTGGGAGAAAACGATCCCGAGGCAGTGGTTAAAAGAGACCAGCACCAACCAAACTGGAAAAATAAAATAGACAACAAAAGTACAAAAATTTTATTTTCACATTTAGAAAATGAAATATGTCAATTTTGAAAATATGCATTTCTTGTATTTTGTTCTGTACAGGAGGAAATGCATTTCTGTTTCTCTTTTTTCAGTGTTTCACGATTCACAGAGTCTGGTTCCTGTGATTTTCCATTTCATTCACTGTGTGCATATTTCTTTCTAATTTTCAGTCTCTTATTATTTTCCAGGTGATGGTATGTGTTCTATGTATAGACAAAGTGAGAGAATCTGTTAACATTTACATTCCGTGTAGGAATCCGTATCATTGTGGTTTGTTCTCTTTTTCCACTGGTGGTGTACTGGTGTTCTAGAATATTTGTAGTGCTGACTTTTCATAGATAGGGTTGATACAGCTTGAGTTCTTGATGCTAGTACAGTATGATATGGTAACCTTCTGAGTGTCCATTTGCAGGGTTTTGTGTTAATTCATATAATATCTGGCAGTAGAAGGAATTTGTGTTGCTGTTACTAATGTGACACTAGAATTTGAATATCTTCTTTTTGCTGATAATATTTAATTGTATGCAGGATTAGGTAGGGATTAAGAACTGGGGCTACAAAAACTGAATTAGTGTTTAAGAGAAACTTTGAAACGGATGACTCTAAATAAGTTAAAGGTAAATTCATCCAAAATGGAAGTATTGTGGGTACATGAAAAGATGGTAATAACGAAATGTTCACAAGCAACAAGAAACAGAGCCTATGCACCCACATGCTGGAACACCCTTCCACCCGCCATTCGGGCCATCACTGACCTCGCCCAATTTCGGAAGGCACTGAAACACCATCTCTTCCTCCAGCACTACTCCCATTCAAATGACATATCACAACCAGCCACACTCAACAACCATGACATCACCCCTAGCACACCCATACCACACGATAGCACCCCCTAGTTCAACGATGCACCCAGAATGTTGAATGTGTTTATAGTGACCTAACACTGTAAACAATACCAATGTGTAACAGATGCCAATGTATATATAGCCACCTAATATCTGTACATCCGCAATCTGGGCAATTAATCTGTATATAGTTAGTCATCCTGTAAATAGTTGCCAGCTGACCCGGTCACCTGTGACCGATCATTTAGCCTGTACATAGTTACCCTCGTTAGTCCCAAGTTGTAACACCTGTTCATTGTAAGCCCAGTGTAGGTCCTGCCTGCACTGTACAAATTTTGTTGACTGTAAACCGCACTGATTCCAAAGAGCGCGGTGTAAAAAAGACATTAAATAAATAAATATTTCTTACACCAGCTCTGAAGCTGGGAGATCATGTTTTAGATGGGAAGGGCCAGGTGAGAAATTTAGAAGTCATTTTAGATTGTGGATTAATCATGGAAAGGCCGAGCTGTGAGAATCTCATGCAGTTGCTATTTTCATCTAAAGCAGTTGTGGTATTTTGGCCCCTTTTGGATTAGGAGAGCTTTGCTTTAACTTTACATGCAGTAGCAATTTCATGATTAGATTATTGTAATGTCTTATTTGTGGGTGCTATAAAAATAATGAGAAAATTACAAGTCATTCAAAATGCAACTGCTTGGTTATTGACTGGGAACATATGACACCTGTATTAGTTAATCCTCACTGGCCTCCCGGTAGAGGCCAGAATTCAGTTCAGGGCTTTCAGTATAGTACATACAGTATTACATGACCAGGGTCCAAACTATTTGGAAGAAAAATGGTAGGTTTATATACTTTATATACTTAAACGTGCATTATGATCCCAATCTCATTGTTAATGGAAATTCCAGATCTTTCTCAGGACTGAAAAAGGCACTTCAGTAAGTTGTCCCAGTATGTTGCCAGGCAAGATTTGCACAGCTGAGTCAGCGGAGAGATTTAACTGTCTTTTTTATGCACGTAAATGACCTCTTATAAAATACTATCATAAAAGTACATGTGGTTATTTGCATTCCTCGTACTTTCACTGTAGGCATGCACATGGGAGGAGGTTGGCTGAAGCATGTTAGTACATGCATCGATTATAGAATAGTATAACTTACATACGCACTAGCAAAACGTAGATATGGTAAGGGCTGATGTAAGTCATGCCTTAAATTAAGGCATGTTTTCTGCTATTTACACTAGTATTATATAAAGTTATGTACATGTATACTTGACTTTATAAATTAGACGTGAAATACATGCATCATAATGCAAGTTAAGCAGGCATGACTTTATAAATTAACTCTCTAGCCTAAAAAGGATTAATGCACAAGAAGCAAACCTCTTTGAAGGGAAGGGAAGTTGTAGACTTGGGGTCACAACATGAAGCTCCAAGGGGGAAGATTCTTAAGACTAAAGTTAGTAAATATTTTTTCACAGAAAGGATGGTGAATTCCTGGAAAGTCAAGAAGTAGTGGAGGAAAAAAACCAACAGAATTCAAAAACAGTGAGATAAAACACAGACAGGCCCATATTTAAATTCTGCAGTCAACATTTTTTTAAGTGCCAGCTGTGGGGTTTAAAGTGAAACTGGATATTCAGCACCAGAATCCGTATATCCTCCAGTGCTTAATATGCAGTTTCCATGCTGATCACCAGCACTATCTGGATACTAGTGATATTCAGCCAGTATCTGGATAGCAAATCACGTAGAGCTAAGCCTGCCTTTTTTGTAACCTAACTTCATGTACTTGCCTTCTGGTTTTGTGGACTGAATATCACTACTAACTGCATAACACTAGGAATCACCCCGGCACTCCCCATACAGTGCCATGGCAGTCAAAGGAGATATTTAGTAACACTACTCAGATAGAGCCATTTACTGGCATTTATCCAGTTAGGGTTAGGATTATAGTTATGGCTAGAGTTAGGGTCGGCCCATTCACTAGGCAGGCTAAGCAGCCGCTTTGGGTGGCAGACCTCGGTGGGTGGTATGGCATGGCGCTTGTGGCAGACCGTGTGCTTCGGCACATATAGCCTGACTCCCTTCTGACAGTAAGTTGTGTTGGAGGGGGGGGGGGGTCAGAAGTGGCAGGTCATGTGTACTAAAGCACATGGCCTTCCACGGGCTACTGTTGTGCCAAGCCAAGCCATCTCCCCCCTCCCGGCCGATGAAATCGACAGCAGCGGCATGACTCAGAAGAAGGAGACGGTGTGGCTCGGAAGAGGGGACTGCTCAGAAGGGGGATGGGGCAGCATGTCTTGGGCGTCTGCCTGGGGTGGCAGAAATCCTTGAGCCAGCCCTGGTTAGGGTTAGGATTGGGGTTAAGATTAAGTGCCTTGGAATAGTGGGCCCAGAGAATCCATAATGGTAAGAGGATAGAAATAAAGAACACTGGAGATAACCTGCTCAGAACAGCAGTTCGGTTACAAACCCAGAAAGCAGACACATGATTGCATTAGGGCTTCATAAAAGTATATGAGGAAAGGTTTGAGAGGTCAGGTGGAAGACATGTGCCAGAGGGAAGTTGGTACTAGACTGGAAATTTTACATGCACATCTAACAAGGATTAATTTAGACTTGATGAGCTAATTTAGGGGCTGATACAATAAAGTTGGGAAGGACTTTGCACAGTTTAGTGCAGCTTCTGTGAACAGTTTTCTGTGCTACTGCCACTGCCCAGGGCTAAAAGGTGTTTAGCACATGAGAAACTGTGTGCAAACACTTGTGCTGATACTTTTAAACTCGGATAAAAAGAAAAAGAAGACCTCAAGGCCGAGTAGAAAGATTTTTAATACTGGGGCTTTAATGCCAGGTCTGAGGAGAAGTAAAAGTGAGCTCATTGTTCTGCTGGTCAGCATTAGTGAGGATTTAATGCCTGTTTTTGCTCTTTACTGTGAGCATGAAGTACCCACAACTTTTTTCTGGGTTTATTGAGGGTAAAGGGTCAAAAAAATGACAGCAGCTGGAAAGGAGATATGTTGGACTGCTGACATAACACAATGCATGATATTTCTGCGCAGAATAATAGTGATGTTTATGCACAAAATAGCATTTCACTACATATGTATAACATATATGCATTAATATCACATGCAGAACTACAATTCTCATGATACCAGTTTTATTTATGCGCAGAATAATATTCCAGAACATGTACACAAGTGCCGACATGTTTTTTTTGTGCATGAAATATAGCTGATGATATCACAAACCCGTGTGTGGATGCTTTCGGCCTCCTTTCCCATGTTAGTGCACATTTTTTGGTCACAACATATTTGTATATTGTTTAGTTACTGCACTGGGGGGCAAAATTATTTCTTTATGCTTGTGTTAGAAAAACATACATTTGAGCTTTAGTACATGACTCTAACAAGCTTACTACATCAGCCCCTTGATCTTTATCACCTATCATTTCTTATGTTAGTATAGTTGAAACTTTCGTTAAGTATTATGAGGGTAATTCTATAAACTTCTAAACAGTTAACACTTGTTGCCACACACATATGTGGGGCCAATTCTATACAAGAAGTATGCATATACTTTAATTTATGGATCAGAGGTGTCCGATGTGCCTAAATCTAATCATACCTGGCTCTAGCTTTGGAGAAACACCCGTAAATGATAATATTCTATAACTTGCGTGTGTAAATTTAGGTCCCACCTACACTCCACCCATGCTCCGCCCCCATGCATACCTTAACCAAAAGTATGCAGGGTGGGACTTAAGTGCGCACTTATAGACTGGTAAAGCATGCACACAAATGCTTTAGAATAGGGACTTACACATATACTAGCACATAACCTTCCGCACACCCTTTATAGAATCAGCCCCAAAAAGCAAATAACTGCAATGCCTCTTGAAATTAAGATTAGAAATACCAATATACAATTCTGTGATGAGAAGGTTGAGAAATTGATGATTTTTTTTGACAATACAAGTAGAATATTCAATCTCGCCACAATTTTAAATCATTGCCAATAGCTGTAGCACCATAAGAACAGAGTTTGTTCTGTTCCTAGATGATTGTGAAACAGACAGAAAATAATGCCTCGGTGTTTACACAGCTTCCAAAATAATTTCTCCAGCATGTGATTGCACATTATCAAGCCAAGAATTACTGGGTCATAGCTGAAAAATGGCAGTTACACAAGCAGTTCCTTAAAATTAAATACTCCAAATAGCCAAACTTAGAGCTAGAAAGATGCATTTGTTTTATATCATGTAGGTACAATTTAATGGTTATGGGAGAAAGATCCAGCAGTGTCATATAGGACATATACATTTTGGAAGTAACTTTATAATTACATATATGTTTAAAATGTCTGTAAGTGCAGACTTGGAGAGAGAAAGTATACCAACACTTCTGCTTTGAAAGTTACTGCAGGCAAGCTATGCCCTCACATTTACATCTGTTCGTTGATATGCACAGATTTCAGAGTAAATGTAAACCTTTCCCCAACCCCACCCCCCAGAAATGCCTCAGTTCAACCCCAGCAAGCATATGCATGAACACAGAATGCACAAAGAGAGGCGGTTTTACAGGTGAACAATCTCTTATAAAATTACCCCATGAGCTGTGCATATAAAAGTACTATGGTGCAAAAAAGGTGTACTTTTGTATAGATGAGGTGGGTCGTACTTTGGATGGAGTCCGGGCAGAATCACAAAATATGTGCATTGTTTATGAAATACGCACCTATGTGCATACTTTACTCACATACATTTCCACTTGCTCCCAAGCAGGTTTAAGTGTATTTAGGTACATTTTAGCCGCAATTTTTGCTAGACTTGTGAGAATATTTTATAAAGACACATTGGTATCTATATTGTCTTTACAAATAGACTCCAAATAGGTGCTTACTTGTAATTCCAACTTATGCAACCTATTATGGAGTAATTTTATAGCAGGCCTTCTATGTGTGAAGGCCAAGTTGGCACCTATTTTAAGCTTATTTTATAAAGACACACAAGTGTCTTGTGTGTTTTTAAATAAAATACTAGGGCAAAAGTGTCCAAATTCAGATCTAGATTTAAACCACAGATATTTACTTCTGCTTGGGGTGTAAATGTTTGTGTGCTTTTATAAATAACATGTGTACAGTATATAATATCTTTGCCTGCACCCCACCCAAACTCCACCCCGCAACACACCTATATGTAGGTCGCATAAAAATATGCACCTTCTTGGCAGCTCATGTACTTTTATGCATGTAACCACTTAAGCTAATTTTTAAAAGTCCTTTTATGAGTTTTAAAAGATTACCACTACAATGTTTTCCTCTCATTGTATATGCTGCAAAGGGCATATACATGTAAACAATATGCACATGGAAAATATTCGCCTATTTTTATGCAGTCTATGTGAAGGCATTCCCAGGGATGTAGTTTAGGCAGAGCAGAGACATGGATGCAATATATGTGTATTTTATAATATAGGTTTGTACACATGTAGAATAAATGCACACATTTATATCTTCTTCCAAGCAGGTGTAAATTTGTGCATCAGCATTTGTATACTATTGGGGCAGGAGCTGGGAGCCTATTTTATAAAATGCACATTTTACAAAAGATGTCCAAGCTAGAATGCCTAAAAAAAAGAAGGCACGTACAAGTTCAAGCACAATTTCACAAATGTGGATGTGCCCAATATGGACGTCTACACAGATGTTTTAAGGCCAAAACAGGCACTTTCCTGGTTCCTATTTGTGCCTGGAGTAGGTTTAAATGTGGGTGGGGTTGCAGACGTCCCCGATGTTTCTGAAATCGAGTGGGGATGTCTAAGTTCATTGCACTTCCCCACCTCTGCCACACCCCCTGCATACTTAGACATCCCTGCTAGGGAGACATCTTTAAAAGTCATTTGTAAAATGGCTCTGGGGATATCGCTGTGATTTGGATGTCCAAATCATGATTAAGACTTTTAAAATGACCCTCTGAATGTTTATAACCGCTTCTTTTGCCTTTAAAAAATACGTTTAATATAGGCACTTTTTTAAACGTTTCATATAGGCATCCTGTTCTAAAATTAAGACAGTGAGTTCACCTTCATATCAGACAGGGAAGTTTATAAAAGGCCACTTAGGTGGGTAAAGCACCATTTACCTGTGGGAATGCATTTGGAAACTTCCTTCATTGATATGGCCTTCCAAGGATAACATAAGGGATAACATCACAGAAAGAGTGGTAGGTGCATGCAAAGGATTGCCACAGGAGACGGTGGAGGTAAAAACAGTAACTGAAGTCAAGAAAGTATGGGATAAGCACAGAAGATCTTTAGTTATGAAGAAATGAAAGAAAAAGCTGAGATCATTGGAGGTCTCTGGCATGTTCGGGTATGTTGCCCGCACATAACCCCGTTCTACCATAGGCCCTACGAGCTGCTGTTTTCCTCCATCTGGGAGAAAGTGTAGGATGACCAACTGCATTTTTGAAGTGAACTGCAAAAGCCGCTGCCCGCGGCCCCATCACAGCTCCCCCTCAGCTCAGCGTCAGTCCGATGCAGGCCTCATCCACCAGCCGGGATCATGACTCCTGCTGAAAATCGCAGCCTCCTGTTGCAGCTCACAGCTGCCTGATTCAGTCGTGGAAGCTGCCCGCAGCCAGCAGCACATTTATTTATTTATTTATTAACATTTTTTATATACCGCACTATCATTATCAGCGCGGTTTACATGGAACAAGAAAACTTCAGACAAGTTACATTTATCTGGTTATTACATATAACAGGAAAATTAACTTGGATAACAGGAGCAACTATTTACAATAAAACAACAACAACAACAAGAGCAACTATTTACATACAAGTGTCAAATTGTCTGAAAAGTGTACTATTAATCTGGTAAAGTAGTGTAATGTGTTGTTGAGTCAGGGAAGATTATGTGGTCGGAAGGTAATTATTGCTATTTGGGTGTAACTGTATTTCTTTGTTCTCTGGGAAGTATTTGAGGAAAAGGTGATGTTTCAGGGCCTTCTTGAACTGGATGAGATCAGAGATGGCCCTAATGTGTGCTGGAAGGGTGTTCCAAAGTTTTGGAGCACATAAACTGAAGGCTCGGCTTGCTGTTGTAGAGTTGTATCTTAAAATTTCCTTTGGTACAATCAGCATATTTAGTTCCGCGGTTCTTCTTAGTCTGTTGGGTGTGATTGGTTGGATCATCTCCGATAATGAGGTGGGGGCGAGACCTTTGTATGCTTTAAAGGCCAGGAGCAGAGTCTTGAAAGTGATTCTCGCTTGAATAGGAAGCCAATGTAGTTGTTTTAGAAGGGGTGTTACATGTTCTCTTTTGGGTACTCCAAAAAGCACTCTTGCTGCACTGTTCAAGCCGAGTTGAAGAGGGTTTAAGGTAGATTGAGGAAGCCCTTGTAGTATGGAGTTTGAGTAGTCAAAATGGGGAATGATTAGAGCCTGGTAAACAGTACGGAAATCGTCCGGATCAATCAGTTGCCGGAGATGTCTGAGGGAGCGGATCTTGAAATAAACTGCTCTTACTGTGTTGGATATGTGAGTCTTCATGTCCAGATTTTGATCCAGAGTCACTCCTAGGTATCGGATATGGGATTTTACTTGAAGCTTGGCATCTTGAACTTCCAGGAATGTAGGTGGTATGAAATTCGTGTTCCTTGAGATAAAGAAAACTTCCGTTTTTTTATGTTGGATTCTGAGATTTTGAGTCAGTAGCCAATTTGATATGGAATTAAAACAGTTGGTTAAGGGGGTGAGGTCCATCTTATCTATGCAGAACGGCACATCACTCCCTCAGCTCCGGCCTGAACACCATTTCTGCCAGTGGGGCCGTGGCTGCACAAAAGTGCCAGTCTGAAGCAGGTTGCAGCCTTCTGCGGAGGGTCAGCCTGAATTGTAGCACAGCATTTCTGTTTTTTCTCTCTTTTTTTAAAACCCCAATCATTGCGACTCTGCACAGCATACTTGTGTTTTTTTTCTCCCCGGACCAAAAACATATCCATCCTACAGCTAGCAGACCCTCTATCCTCTAAATAGAGACCCTTTGCAGACTCTGCAGCCAAGTAATAACATTTATTTTTATGGCTCCTCTCTTGGTTTATTTTCTTCTTTTTTTTTCCACTTGGTTATACTGATATTGAAAACATGTCTTGAAAAATATTTTTTATATTGCAGGAGAAATATTTCAAACTTTTTTTTCCAGATTTTCCAAAGTTTGAATTTTTTCCACTTCCGACCTCTGGAAAATAAGGAGCACATTTACTAAGCTGTAAACACGGCAGATAGCGCATGTTATCTGGCCACATCAACAGACATCAAAGGGTGGCGTTATGTGCATCCACAGTGCAGCCCAGGAAGCTATTTGTAATTTTAGTGTGTTATCTGCTGGAAAAATGCAGTACAGCTAACGAGAAACTATTTGTTCTAAAATGCCACATTAGCTGCAACATACTATACCCCTAAAACTTGGAGAAAAGAGGTTTTTTAAACAATTTTTTCTATTTCTTCCAGATCTTCACCTCTCTGGGAGGGTGAGGAATGAGAACTTGGAATCGTTCAGGAATGTAAGGGTGGCTGACTCAAACAGGGTTGAGGTGATCCTGGGCCAGTCATGAATTTTGCACTTCCAAAATAAAAATTTGTGCTGTTATAAAATTAGGATAAAA
Organism: Ichthyophis bannanicus; assembly: GCA_033557465.1. Taxonomy (NCBI): domain Eukaryota; kingdom Metazoa; phylum Chordata; class Amphibia; order Gymnophiona; family Ichthyophiidae; genus Ichthyophis; species Ichthyophis bannanicus. Next base: position 366,858,055 of record CM066034.1, read on the forward strand.
ATCTGTAAAAATCAAATAGTAATTTTTGTAGAACCAGGACTTTCTAGGAAACATTTATTTAAATTAAGGACCCTGAAGGGGGCTGCTAAAGAGTGTGATGGTGGTAGCTTCTTTTCGCTAAATCTCCACCTTCATTTTTTAACTTCCCCCTGAATGTCAAACTTGCCTCTCCTGCATTTTCATATTTTGGGAGTCTCGGAGGCTGTCCTCAAGCAATGTTTACCTATCAGACTCAGAATCCCACAGAGAAATTGGGGGAAAGCACTGATTATTTCAAGGTGAACACCACCATGCAGTACTCTCCAAAACAAGACTGCCGTCCAAAACCAGGCAGTTGGTCACCCTACTCTCAGGTGGAGGAAAGCAGAGGCTGCAGCAGCACTCAGATCTCCAGGTCCCTTTGGCTCTGAAATCTTCAGTTTTTCCCTCATTTGGTGGCTGCTGCAGGGCTGCATGGTTATCGCAGCCACATAAGAAAAGAGAAGCACATTCGGAATGCGTGCTTCAGTTGTGCAACGATTGTTCCTGTGTGCTGCTGCCTGACTGGTGCACATGTTCTTTACCTGAATTCCACTTCAATCCTGGGCTACACATTCCTGACTGAATTTGTGCCCCAACTCCTGACTGATTTCCAACCTGAGCAGAGCCCAAGATGATTCCTAATCCTCCATGCTGGCTGCTGAGGGTCTTGCAAACTGCCATCGTCCTAACCTGGGATTGGGACACCGCTGCTGGGGGTAGTGGGAAGGGGATCGCACTGTGGGGCGGTTGACAGCCCTGACCCAGCTCCCAATCTCAAATTTCTGTCCCTGGGTGTTGAGAGAGACACTCTGACATGGTAGGAGAAAGAATGGAAGGAGGAAGTGGGCAAGGGAAGTGGATAGGATGGCTCCACATTGTACTTAATGGATGGAGTCAAGGACTATTCCAGGATTATTCTGGAAAGAAGGGGATTTATCATGGTTATTGAGTTTGGCTATCAAAATCTTAGTTGGGACCTGCATGTGGGATCTGGCTTCTTGAGGTTTCATTTAAAGTTTTGCCCATATATTTCTATTTTTAGCTTGTGGTCCCTTATTTTATACTTGATGAGGGTCTATCTTAGAGTACGTTTCATGCCAGGTGTTCTGTTAGCATGGAACTTTTATGTAGAAATCTATAGTAATCTGGCTTCTTCAGTTTTCCCAGTAGGTGTATGGATTTTCTAGGGTCCACAGCAATATTTACAGCGCTGTCCTTTTCAAGATAGGCCACTTGTGTGAGCTTTGGAAGTTAGTGCTATTGTGGAATGGTAGATTTGCTGTATAGTCCCATGCTGTGATTCTCGCTTTGTGTTTCCTGTGAGGAGACAACTGTAGAGTGCTTGGTTGGGGATATTGAAATATGGACAGTCGTCAAGATGTGCTATTTTGTGTCCTTGATGCTGTTTGTTTTAAATTTAAAATATTTTGTCAATATGGATTTGAGAAAATCTTCACTGTTGCTGATTCTGGGCTTTTCCAGTTCTGACACATTCTAATCTGGCTTGTGCACCATGATCTTGAATTCATAGCTACCAAGATTTGTTTTCTCGTTTCATATTTTCCCTCCTCATTCACCTGATCATAGCACAGACTAAATAAGTCCAGTATGAAAATATTTATTCAAACGAGGCCCAGTAGATATGCAGATATTATGCAAATGAGGCCCTGCATCAGCCTCAGGCTGCCCCTGTCTGGCATTACACTAGAAAATAAACTAGGCAGACTAATGGGCTTTATCTGCTGTGATTCTCTGCTGTTAGCATTCAATGGAACTCTATCCAGTTAGTTAACTGGATAAGTTATCCTTTAAACCTTAGCCAGTTCTTCCAAGAAGTAATCAGTTAAGTCAGTGCTGCTGAATATTTATGGTTAAAGATAACTGGATAGGTCACCAAGTTATCTTCACGTGAGGCATGGCACACTTTACCTTCAGGGCCCCTTATTTCCCTTTGAATCAGTTCCTTGCTCCCCCTCCCCCACCATACACCATGAATAAATAAATAGACCTTGTCATGTTCAAGTGGGAAAACTGACCACAGCTTTACTGAAACATAACAACCTTCTTTGAATGGGAAAATTTGGCCACAGCAATAATTCATAACAATAACTTGGAATCATAACTCTTGTAACAATAACTCTCGTCACCCTATGAGGGGGTATATTGCTAGCCTCTTTTATTGAGGAAACACCTTTCAACCAAGCTTTCTTTTGTCTGGGCCTGCATAGTGGCCAAAAGGCATTCTCATCTGGCTGCCATTCTGTGCAAGCATGTTTGGCAGAGTTGTCTGCTGCTCTAGCAAGCCAGTTTGCCCCGTTTCCTGTCTGACTCCATATGTCTTCACACAGCTACGTTATTTTATCTCAGTTAATATCCCAGCCCCTCTTTGAGAGACTGGGACCCATTTTTATGGACCTGCGTGCCCTGTGTATTGCACCTGGGCCCCCTTCTGGCACAGGCACACCAGTGCCCACTTTTGGTATCTGGACCCCCCCCCCTCCTTCATTAAATTTTGTTTTTTGGTTTATTGTACCTGGATCCCCAAAAGTGATCTTTGCATCCCTCAACCATCAGTAAGGTCCTGCCACAGGGAGATGCATGCCAATATTTGGCAGCCCCGATCTGCCCCTCCCCTCCTACTACAAAACTAGTCGATGGCTCTTCTTAATTCTGCATTAAAAATATCCAAGCCTATATCTGTGAAGTGTGTGAGTCTCTGTTTTTTTGCTTACCAAAAATTGCCCCCCAGGTGTAATATAATGTAGTCGGGGGGGGGGGGCTGTCTATTTCTTGCCTAGTTGGTGATCGCTGGCATGAGTTGGTCCCAGTGCATTCCCATCTTTCCTAACCACTATTTATTTATTTAACAGGGGTTTTTTTGTACCACCTTTAAGCCAAAGCAGATTACACAGAACAATAATAAACAAACTCAAGTGAATTGTGTTACGTAGAACATGGGGATACAAACTTGCAGTTAAATATGGGTGATTTACAGAAATCAGTAGTAGGTGAATAGGGTTGCCAACTTTTTCACCGAGAAAAACCCGACACCTGTGGCTCGCCATGCTCCACCCATTCTCCGCCCCTAGTCCCACCCCTGCCCCGCCCCCAGCCCCACCCACAAAAATTACCGAGGATACGTGTAGGCTAACTTCCTTGGTCAGATAATAATTAAACTGGGAAACCCCAAAATCCAAACATGAAATGTACAACACTGGAGAAATAAAACTATAAAGTAATTTCCTCTTGCACTAAACAAAAACGCAAAGATGTTAGCAATACACACTTCCAGACCAGACATATTCCAGTTAATAAATTCAAAATAAAAAGTATTTTTCTACCTTCTGTTTGGGCGTTTTATTTTTCAGTTGCAATTGCTCCAGTCACTTTCTTCTGGTTTCTTCGTGTCTTCTGCGAGCTATCCATTTGTCCTTTCTTCTCTTTCAGATGTTTTCCATTCTCTCTCTATTTCTGCTTTAACATACTGATTGTTGTTTCCCTTTTGCTCTTTCCCCCCAATTCATTCCTTATTCCTTTATCATCCGTTTAAATTTCACCCTTCCATTCTCAAGCCCCACTTACTCTCCCAATACCGGCCCATCATAGACTTTTCTTCCACACAAAATATTTTTTCCCCTCTCTATACTCATTCCCCATCCATTCAAGACCTCCCCACAAATCAGATCCCATAAAGTTCTAGACCCACCCAGCATACAGTCCCATCTAGTCCCCATTCTCCCATGCCCCACATCAGCCCATTTCCAGTCCTATTCCAGCTCTTCATCAGCCCATTTCCAGTGCTAGCCCTCACATCACAGGCCATTTCCAGTCCTAGCGACCCACCCCCAATCACAGCCCATTTCCAGTCCAAGTCCCCCATCACAGCCTATTTCCAGTCCTAGGCCCCCCCACCATCACATCCCATTTGCAGTCCGAGTCCCCCCGCACCATCACAGCCCAGTTGCAGTCCCGAGTCCCCCCGCACCATCACAGCCCATTTGCAGTCCCTAGCCCCCCTAATCACAGCCCTATTTCCAGTCCAAGATCCCCCTTCCTCCACCATAGCCCCATTTCCAGTCCAAGTTCCCCCCCCCCATAGCCCCTTTTCCAGTCCCAGGTCCCCTCCACCCCATCACAACCCATTTCCAGTCCATGTCCCCCCCCCCCCATAACCCTTTTACAGTCCAGGTCCCCCCCCCCAATCACAGCCTATTTCCAGTCCAAGTTCCCCCCCCCATAGCCCTTTTCTGGTCCAGTCCCCTCCACCCCCATCACAACCCATTTCCAGTCCATGTCCCCCCCCCCCCTTAGCCCTTTTACAGTCCAGGTCCCCCCTTTAGCCCTTTTCCAGTCCAAGTCCCCCCCCCCTTAGCCCTTTTCCAGTCCCAAGTCCCCCCCTTTAGCCCTTTTTCCAGTCCAAGTCCCCCCCCCCTTAGCCCTTTTCCAGTCCAAGTCCCCCCCTTTAGCCCTTTTCCCAGTCCAAGTCCCCCCCTTAGGCCCTTTTCCAGTCCAAGTCCCCCCCCCTTTAGCCCTTTTCCAGTCCAAGTCCCCCCCCCCCTTAGCCCTTTTTCCAGTTCCAGTCCCCCCCCCCTTAGCCTTTTTCCAGTCCAAGTCCCCCCCCCCCCCTTAGCCCTTTTCCAGTCCAAGTCCCCCCCCCCTTAGCCCTTTTCCAGTCCAGGGTCCCCCCATCACAGCCCATCAGTCCTTGCCCCCCCCCCCCCCCGGACCAGCATCGCGGCTGTCTGAGGCTTCAGAGGGAGCCGGGGAAGCCTGCGCGAGGCCCCGCTCCCCTCTGAACAGCCACCAGCGTGAAGAGCCTTTACCTTCACGCTGGCGTCTGTTCCTGTGAAGCCGCGAATGCTGGGAAAGGTTAAAGGGCAACCTTTAACCTTTCCCAGCATTCGCGGCTTCACAGGAACAGCCGCCAGCGTGAAGGTAAAGGCTCTTCACGCTGTGGCTGTTCAGAGGGAGCCGGGGCCTCGCGCGGGCTTCCCCGGCTCCCTCTGAAGCGGAGAAAAGCCGGTTTTTTGCTCAGGCCGCTCCCGATCTTGCGGCCAGAGCAAAAAAACCGGCTTTTAAAGGGCCGGTTTTGCCTCTGCGCCGGCAGCCAGCCTGGCCGTGGAAAAACCGGCCAGGCCGGCTGAAAACCGGCCAGTTGGCAACCCTATAGGTGAATGAGTTATGATATATACAATTAGGTGAAATCATTAGGGCCAAAATGTTCAACGAAGAGATGTGTTTTTAGTAGTTTCTTCAAGTCTTGTGTGGACTGAGCAGATCTGATGGCTTCTGGAAGTGAGTTCCAAATTGTTGGGGCGAATAGGGTGAATGCTGTATTGTTTGTTTGCTGGGTACATTTGGTCTTGAAGGGGGGATGGCTAGAAGATTCCGGCTTGCTGATCTTCTAGGCCTTGTTGTCGGTGTTCTTGTGATTAGGTCCTCGAGACAGGGAACTGATAGGTTATGGAGGATTATGTAGATGGTAGTTGCAACCTTGTGTTTTATCCTTTGAGCAATTGGTAGCCAGTGTAAGCGCCTGAAAGTTGTTGCGATGTGTTGATGTTCCTGTTAAGATTCTGGCAGCAGTGTTTTGCACTAATTGGAGAGGATATAGTGCCTGTTTTGGCAATCCCTGATAAAGTATGTTGCCATAATCGAGGTGGGGTGTGATGATGGCCTGAAAAACTGTTCTGCAGTCATTGTATTGGAGTATCGTTTGTAGATGTTGGAGGGATTTAAGTTTCAGGAATGCAGTATTGGCTGACTTCTTAATATGAGAGAGCATGTTCAGATTGCTGTCAAGGGTTATATCAAGGTATTTGACCACACTTTTTTTCGTGATCTCTGCATGTTGGAGTATGAGTTTCTCTGGCAGAATGAAGGATGGGTCTCTTGTGACTAGTAGTGCTTCTGTTTTATTATTATTCACTACTAGGTTTAGTTCTAAAAGGCGGTTTGTAATGACTGTAAAGCAGTCCGATATGACTGAGAAGTATGGAGTAAGTGTGTGGAAGGGCATATAGAACATGATATCGTCAGAAAGTGCATGTTCCATTTTCTTAGCAGATTGCAAATAGGCTGCATGTAAATGTTAAATAGAAGGGCTGATAAGGCCGATCCCTATGGAATGCCTTGCCTTAGGCTGAATCATTTGGATTTGAGCGGTCCGACTTTTATTTGTAGCATTCTATCAGAGAGGTAGGATGTAAACCAGTCTATTGTGCTCTTGTGGAGGCCTATGTCTCCGAGTCTTGCCAGAAGGGCGTGCTGTGATATGGAGTCAAAAGCAGCACTGATGCCTAGGAATATCATAATAAATCCTTAGTAAGGCTTATCCAATTCTCTGAATAGTGTGTCAAAGAATGCAGAGAAGAGAGTGTCTATGCCATTCGGTGGGTGGAAATTGCATTGATGGGGGTCCAGGGGAGCATGGGTGTCAACGTATTCTTGAAGTTGATGCTGTACAGTCTTTTTTATTATTTTGGATAAGAATGGGATGCTGGCGATCAGTCGATATGAACTGGGGTCAGTTGGATCCAATGATGATTTCTTCAAGATAGGTTGTATCGAGGTCTGTTTCAGGTCAGAGGGTAGATATCCTTGAGAGAGGGAGGTGTGGACTATCTTTAGTATAATTAGTGCAAACTCAGTATGGAGGGATTTTATCCATGCGACTGGGCATGGGTCCAGTGGAGAGGTCATGATTCTGTGGATGATGTCGGTGAGTTCTCTCCATGTAATTAGTCTAAAGGAATGCCAGATGTGAACTTGGGATGGATTATCTTGTTTGAGAAGAGGTTCTTTGGACAGGGGAGGTGTTGAGGATTGGCTGTTGAAGAGGTAGTCAACTATGGTCTACGGGTCTAGTTGATCATTTGAGTTTGTGCAGTATGTTGATGTAGGGTCGCTGGTGAGGGAGGATACAATGGAGAATACTTCTCTGGGATGGTTGAGCGATTTCATGAGGATATTGGAGTAGTATTCCTTTCGATAATTGTTGATGAGATTGGTGTAATCAAGTTGCTTGGAGATGAATTGTTGCTTGATGGATGTATCTTGTGTTTATTTCCATCTTCTCTCTATCAATCTCAGCTCTCGTCTGATAATACTGAGATTGCGAGAATACCAGTGCGGGTGTGCAGAGTTAGGGGGTTTCGTAGAATGTTATGGTGTGAACACGGCTGCTTTGTTAATTACTGTGCTCTAGGAGTGGATGAGACTGTAAGTCATCCAAGTCAGATTCTATAAGAAGGGAGACATTATCGAGAAAGGATTGCGTGTTGAACTCTTTAAAGTGGCATATTTGGTGCTGTTGTCGGAGGAGGTGTGGAATCTGGGTACTGGTCAGAAGTACAAGAAAGATAATTGCGTGGTCTGATCAGGGCACTGGGTCAATCTGAGGGGCCTGATATTGAATTGGGCAGGCTATATGCCGCTACGGTGCATACCCTGCCCGTCGACCCTTAACCCCGGATATTCAGTGCTGCAGTGATGGAATTGAATATCCGGGGTCGCCGCATATGCCCCAGAGCCGCCAAAGCTAACTGGCAATATTGCTCCACTACCCGGTTAGCTTCTGTGGGTAAAACTAGGCCAGCATTTGCTACGCCCAGTTTTACTTGCCAATCACTAACCAGGTTAGCGGTGCAATATCGTTGCTACCTGGTTAGCGACAGTCTCCACCTCCGCTCTGTCCCGGAACATCCCCAACACGGCCCGATGCTAATCACATAGCATTGGGGTGTGTAGCGGGGTTAGAAGGGGATATTCAACGGCACTAACTGTGTAAGTGCCATTAAATATCCCAGTTTAAGGCATTTACATGGTTTACCTGGCTGTAAACCATGTAAATGCCTTTTGAATATCAGGCCCTTTGTCTTTGCTGTATGTGTTGGGAACCCCAATTATTTGCTGCAGTGGCTTTCTCTGGCCCGATTATCCAAATCCTTATGTGTCTGTTACCTGAAATTACATGGCATCGTTTTAGGTTAGTTAGCAACCACTGCAGTTCTTACTGTATATGTCATGTATCTTATGGACTCCCATATGTCAGTTTTTATTATTTCCTCCCCCAACCTATTTGGTATAGAGATAAGCAACGTCCATCTCTATGTTTTAAGACAGTACCTTTTGTTGGGGGCCTGATTGTAGGTACTGTTGCAAGGCTCTTACTGTGCCCTGTGCAACCACACCGTTATGCCTTTCCCTCTCATTTCTCTTGGCTGTTCTTTTAGCCTGTTAACCTTTGGTTGAATATCAATCTATCCAGCCAAAGCTGACAATTTTCCAGTTAACTCCTGAAGTGAATAAATCATTTTGATTATCAATCCCTATGATCTCTAATGGTCTTAGGAAGCTCTTCCTTAAGGATGCCAGTGGATTCTCAGCATGTCCTGGGTTTATTGGTCAAGTTAGCAATATTTAAGCTCTTAGTTTTGTTCTAATCATTTTGCCAGTCTGAAAATCCTGATGCAGGTCAACAAGGATTAAGTTCCAACTCATGCTGGCATTGGTAGTTACATCCTGCTTTCTTCTAAAGAAAAGCAAAACTCTCATTCCCAAAATGCCTTAGGATGAGGCTTAAAAAATAGAAGAGGCCTTTTCCTCATGCAATGAGCCAGCTGGCAACCTTAACTCACACAGGTGGGAGCAGCTCAGTGCTGGCTCTAGCTTATTTTCAAGAATGCCAGGATGAGTCTACTGCCACCTTGGCTCAGTTCATAACTCGTTAGCGACATCATCCTCCCCCGTAAGCATACAAATCTCCCCATGTTGTAGTTTTACAGCCAGAACAAGGCAAAATAACCTGTCTGGTTTTTCAATGAAGCCTCCATTAGAATCTCTGCATTTTTAAAATTCCTTCGCCACCTGCTGCTCTTAGGAAGCACTGCAGTTATAGTGCAATATTTCAAGCTGTATTTAGCAATGCTATCTATTTTCTCTGTTGAGAGGGCAGAATAAAAATGTATTTTCCTTTCATATTGACACATCTGGCAAGACACGGTGTTATCCTAAAATTCCTTCTGCTCTCCCGTTTTGGTTTGATGTTATTGGTCAGTGCTTTGAAGCACAAAACTTTTAAGCTGCGATGGACATTTTTTGAACAGCACCATATAAAGGTCCATAAATAAATAAAGGCGGGACCCTTTTATTAACACTTGGGGGTATGTTTACTAAACTGCGGTAATGTCATTCGCGTTAGGTTCAGCGGTAAAGGTACAGATGCCCATATAAAGGCGTGGGCGGTGCATCATTACAGCAAGCTGTATCAGCTAACGCATGTTACAAACTAACGCGCGCTACAAGGCGCCTCATAAGGCACCTTACAAGGCACCTTATAAGACACCTTGCAAGGCACATTACAAGGTGCCTTGTAAAGTGCCTTGTTAGGTGCCCTATAAGGTGCCTTGTTAGGTGCCTTGTAAGGTGCCTCATAAGGCGCTTTGTAAGGTGCCCTATACAGTAGGGCTCCTTAGGCTAAGCGCCGTATTAGGCACCCTGGGTTACGGAACCATAGGTTACGGTGGCCTAACAAGGTTATGGTGCCCTAGGTTAGTGTGGCCTAAGGTCTGCAAGGTGCTGCAGGATGACATGCATGACCTGTGAGGAACAGAGACAGATGTAGCCCTAATACTAGATAGAGCACTCAGGAAAGGCAATGAACAGGTGAGTGAAGGAGGGAGAGCTGGGAGCCGCTGGACCTGCCATATCTGCGGGCATCCCATGTGGCTGCCAGTACTGATGACAAACATGGTGGGGGCAACTGTACCACAGCACAGGGTGTTGGCAATGTAAAGTACTGGAAAGACAGTTGGTGGCAGACGATGAGAATACGTGTCCCCCAGTGAAGGCAGAGGTGGCAGGATAGTTACAATGATGGGTGGACAGATGAGTGGTGGTGCCATGCAGATCAGGCAAAGGTGAGGCAAGCATGAAGAGGCGCAATGCAGGAAAGGGTAGCAGTGCAAGACATGGGTGACAGCCTGCACAGGCAGACAGGACTCTACACAGCTGACAGACACAGATAGACGGACCGAGGGAATGTTGGCAATTGTTGCGAGGGTATTATGGGCTGGCAGCACAAATCTGCAAAAATATGACTGTTATAGGCATGCACACTATTTGAGTAGGACAGGCATGAGAGGAGGGAACAATGAGAAATTGAACCCATGAACACTGCCAAGAATGGCATTGTATTAACCAGTAGGCTATACCTCCGTGGTGTATGTCACAGCAATGACTGGGTATAGAAGGACTGCAGGTCACTGCACAAACTGTCTGCTCTGAGTGCCAGGATAGGGTAACCCCACCAGTACCCATGAACCCCACCAGTACCCATGATGCAATGTATATGCTGAATAACTGTCTACAGCTGATCAGCAAATGGGGTCTGCACCTCTCCGGTACCGCAGCTTGGAAAGACGAACTGACAGTGCGTGATACTGGCACAGAGTAGCTACAGACCATGCCATTATGCAGGTTCTGTGTTCTCCCTGAGGGATAGGATGGGTGTCCAGCCCTAGGTCCACAGTACATGTGGTGCTAGAGATAGGCCCTGCTGTACATCCCCATCACTTGCAGTGCAGCTGAAGGTAATTCGGTGTCCATCTGTATCCTGCAGTCACATGTGGCCCTCTGGGATCAGACACCACCCAGATTAGTGTGTACCCCGTGTTAGGGTCTGGCTGACATGGGCACCTGTTATTAGAGCAGAGGGGTTTCCAGACTTGCATGAGGTTTGTGTAGCAGTGCCTTGATAGGTTAAAGTGGTATACACTACATACCCCAAAGGGCTCACATCACCCTTTTTGTAGGTAAGGGACAGGTGCCCCAACCCCCGTGAAGCAACCTCCATCCTGCTGGTATGCGACAGCCCTCCAGGGTTGGTGGGCCAGAGCCATACCTGTGGCAGACCAGCAGCAATGATGTGGTTAGCTCTGGAAAACCACAACTGCCTAACACCACAGTCTGCCAGTCACCAGCAGACAGCACAGTCAGACTGCACTGTATAGGTGTTCTGACCATGCACAGTCTAACTGCAGACAGTCCACTAGTCAGTCCATAGTGCATGTTCACAGAGGAACTATGTGCACCAAGCAGGCATCTCAGTGATTGGGGCTCCAGCATTGGGAACACAACAGGATCACTGGAGGCAGATAATGTAGAGCGCTATGTGGGAACCTAGACATGCCATGGTCACTGCTCGGTCAAAGTGAGTGCCCTCCCAGCATGCCATGCTGTGGCCACCCTGTCCATGCAGGCGGTGGTCGGGCACTACAGTGTCCCAGCCATTGCCCCACACACTGTGAAGATGCATCCTAGCCAATCCGCCCTGTCCAGGCCATACCCACAACACCTTGTTCTTCCCCCCCTCTCTTGCACATCTTCACTCCACTCGGCCCTCAGCCTTCTTTGCAGGCCCTGCCCTTTGGAACTCACTCCCCGCATCCCTCCGACTCGAGACCCACCACCCAACTTTCAGGTGCGAGCTGAAGACCCACCTCTTTTCCGTAGCCTTTGACCTCCCCTCCCCCTCTGTGTGATCTCATTTGCTGTACATTGTTCTGTGTTCTTCCTCTCTTCTGCCTTCCTGTCAAAATTGTAACTTCCCTTTCCTCCTCTCTGGCCTTGTGCCTACTTTAAAGTTTCATTTTTGTATATTGTAAACCACTCTGTTGCTTCCAAAGGGCGGTATATCAAATAAAATAAACATAAACACCTTGCTCCTCATTATGCACATATTCAGGCTAACGCTGGTAATAGTGGGACATTGTGGGCCCGTTGAGGTGTGGGCAGCCACAAAACAATGGATAGACATACACACACACACACTCCGATTGCAGCATTGTGCATAGATAGGGGGTGGTTGGCAACTCTGCCCACCACACTGGTCCTGATCACAGTGCCGACATTGCTAAACTGTGCAGGAGGTAGTAGTAGTGCCCTGGTGATAACTGCAGCTCAATTCTGGGACCAATAGCCTGACTCTCCATGCATCTTTGGATTATGGAGCCTGTGTGAGTGGGTGTTTGTACCCCTGTTTGCCGCTGATTTGGGCTTAGCACGTATTGCTGTTGTATCTGCATTGTAGGGTAAAACATAGGGACGTGCTCTGGGGTCTTAGTAGGGGATATTCAATGACACTAATCATGTAGGTGCCACTGAATATCCCCGTTTAAGGCATTTATATGACTGTAAACTTGCCTTACGAATATCGGGCCCTTAGTTAATTTGTGGGTTTTATACATCACCTTTCAATTTAACATCAAGGCGGTTTACCAGTTGATTACTAATATGCCCCTTACATTTTAAATCAAAGTGCAGTAAGGAGTCAAGATTATTGCCCTGTTAGCATGCTTTTCTACTGTAGCAGGGGTGGACTGGGCATGCTGAAAGTCGGGGCATAGTCATGGTAGGGAGGCAATGCTATGCTAAGCACTGTCAGGCGCACACTAGTAGTGATTGTGCATCAAGTGCGCATCAGACATAGGCAGTGGAATGGGGTGGGCCATATGGGCCGTGGCCCCACCAATATTTTGCCTAACTCAGTATCAGCAATTAGAGAGCTTGGGAGTGAAGATGAAGATTGGTTTGTTTGGTCCCTCCAAGCACAAAGATGTTCCACTGCTCCTGGCATGAGATCTCTAAAGACGCACACTATGTTACCCCCACACTTGTGTACTAAAACCAATGTGCCCCACGCCCCCTAAACAGATGTATGTCACTGAGGCCACATCTCTGTACTCTGTGGAGGGTTTAGAGCACTTGACAGATGCCTGCAGGATAAAAGTGGACAAATCCAGGTAACTGCCACACACCATGGAACCTGAGAGTCCTGACAACAGATATGCCATATAGTGACCCCAGGAGATAGCTTATGTACAAGAGGATGCCACACAATCCTCTTTTGGAGCCACTGGAGGACGTACATGTACAGCAACCTTTCCCTTTGAAGCAAGACTGTGAGCGGTCCAGGGTTCAGAAACACTGAAGAGACACCCTGTCAACATGACACAGTGTGAGCATCAGCATGTGGGTGCACTGATAAACACAGGAACCAAAGGCCATCATCTGTCTATCATCTGATGTGCACATATGGAACACCACAGGAGGCAAAGTACAGAGACACCTACACAAACCCACCAAGAAGATTTCAAAGAGAAGGCATTGTATGCAGAATCTGGCTTAAATCCTTTCATCTCACTTAGAGAGCCTCTGTGTTTGTCTCATGCTTTCTTTAACCTCATCTACACTATTTCTCTTAGGAGGCCATTTCATGCATCTACCACACTTTCCATAAAAAAATATTTCCTTAGATTATTGCTGAATCTGTGCCCTTTTATCTTCATCATATTGTCCCTCATTCCAGAGCTTTCTTACAATTAAAAAAGACCTGCCTTCTATGTATTTATGCCATGGAGGTATTTAAATGTCTCTGTCATATCTTCTCTATCCAATCTTTCTTCCCAGGTATACATAGTGAGATATTTAAGGCTGTCTCCATATGCTTTAGAATGAAGATCACCGACCATTTTAGTAGCCATCTTCTGGACCAATTTGACCCTATTTATATCTTTTTGAAGGTGCAGTCTCCAGAATAAAAACATAAGATATGACATACTGGGTCAGACCAAGGTCCATCAAGCCCTGTATTCTTTTTCCAACAGTGACCAATCCAGGTCACAAGTATCTGGCAAGTTCCCAAAAGTTGCAAAGATTCCACATTGCTTATCCCAAGTTAAGCAGTGGATTTCCCTGGTCCTCTTTAATAGTTTATGGACCTTTCATCCAGGAACTTGTCCAAACCTTTGTTAAACCTTTTACTACATCCTCTGGTAATAAATTCCAGAGTTTGATTACACATTGAATGAAAAAATATTTTCTTGTATTAGTCTTAAATGAGCTACATTGTGGCTTCATTGCATGTCCCCTAGTCTTTCTACTTTTTGAAGGAGTAAACAATGAATCTATAGTTACCCGTTCCACTCCATTCATTACTTTATAGATCTCTATCATATCTACTCTCAGCTTTCTTTTCTCCAAGTTGAAGAGCCCTAACCTTTTAAGATTGTACACCATCACCTCCTTTTTCCTGCTGGCCATTCCTCTCCTTGTGGTCACCACAAGATAATCAGATACAATCACCCTAAGGTCCCGCTCTTTCCTACATGGAAGCACCTCACCTCTATACTGTACCACTTCTTTGGGGTTTTGCAGCCCAAATGCATGACCCTGCATTTTTTAGCAGTCAGTCTTAGCTGCCAAATTCTAGACTGTTCTTCAAGCTTCACTAGGTCTCCCCTCTTGTTATCTAGACGTTCCAGGGTGTCTACTCTATTTAAAATTTTGGTATCATATGAAAAGAGGCAGATCTTACCCAACTGCCCTTCCACTATATCTTTTACAAAAATGTTAAAAAGAACCAGATCAAGGAGTGATCCCTATGGTGCATCACTGGTAACACCCTTATCCTCAGAGTAAACTCCATTTTCAGCTACCCTTTTTAATCTCCCACTCAACCAGTTTCTAATCCAGTCACTTACTTCAGGACCTATCCCAAGGGTGCTCAATTTAGTTATAGGTTGTCTATGCTGAAGCATGTTAAAGGCCTTGCTGAGATCTAAGTAACCCACATCTAGTGCTCTCCCTTGATCTAACTCTGGATACCTAGGCAAAGAAATTGATCAGAATTGTCCAACAAGACCTACCTCTAATAAAGGCATGAACAAAGATCCAATTTGGGAGGGGGGGAAGGGGGGGCAGGGAAAACATAAATGAGATGCTGTGAAGGAGTTGAGAAAATAAATGTAGCCGACCCTCTGCTGATTTGAGTTGAGAGTTGCCACAGAGGGACTACAAAAGAGTATTTATGGTTTGCTTGTTTGTGTCTCCCTGGGGACACACCCAGAGCTCACAGATAATCATGAAGGGCCCTGGCGGAACGGAGGAGATTGCTCTCAGAGCCTAAACTGGTGCAGAATATAAGCAAGCTGGCAAAAATCCAACAAATGTCTACCAATGCTACCTACTCTACTACTCCTGTATATAGTTGTTTACAATTAATAATATAGTTACTCAGAAAAATTGTTGATTTAAAAGTTGTTTGTAAATAATTTAAAATCTGTTCCATGTAAAACCTGTTCTGGTTACACTTGTTATATGTAAACCGCCTCTGATCGCTGGAAGAGGCGGTATATAAGAAAGTTTTAAATAAATAAATAAATAAATAAAAATCAGAACCCCCAAGGCACTTAATCATAAAAAATATATTTGTTAATATGTAATTCCCATAAAAATAAGTATGAACCTCGAACAAGGAAGGAAAACCCCCAAAAGACCAACTGCCAGCTGAATAATAAAGTCCTTTAAGTGCAAAGATGCAGTGTTTCTTTTTAATTCACAGTCCTTAAATCTAGTTGGTTCTCTCCTTCCTCTTTCTTGGATCCAGCAAAGGTACTGGGGTTCTCAGGTCATTTCCTCTTCTTCTGTAGGACAGCTCAAATTCCTGCTTTCTGCACACTATGGGGTATGTTTACTAAACTGGGCTAATGGTTAACTGGGGCTGTCTGCAACTAGGTCCCATTGAATAATATGGGACCTGGTGGCAGATAGCCCAGGTTAACCGTTAGCCCGGTTTAGTAAACATACCCCTATGTAACTCTTCCACAAAGTAAGTCTCCCTTCGGTACTCAAAAATACACAGTAGCCCTTCTAGTTCAGTGCAAAATTTGTTCTGTGTTGAGGGATACTCCGTAAGAGGAATTCCTCTTCTCTCTTTCTCAATGCTTTCAAAACGTTAACCCTTACAATTTGTTCAGTAGTCATCACCTCGTCCCGCTTCTCTTCTCTCTGTTTCTTCTTTGCTTATGGGCTCCTGTGGGGGATTTTCAGACCAATCCTTGGTTCTTCTTGTGGAAATCCACCACTTGTCATCCCTCTACCCCTCCAGTGGACGAATCCCTCCTTTTCTTCTATATCTATATACCTGCAGTGTTCTCCCAATATTTGATCCTTTTGTCTCTCCTTACAGGGAAACTCCTACTACTGTAGGATCGATAAGTTAACCCAACCCCCCTTAAATTACATTTGTAAGGAAATCCTTTCTGCAGCAGAGATCCAGAATGATCCTCCCTTTCACTCAAAGAGAAGGTATATTCAGGCTGCTCCCTCCCCTCCCCAAGCCAGAGACGTACAGAGGGACAACGCAGCTATACAAATACACGCATGCAGAGGTGTTGAAAAGTGTTCCATGAGCTATTCTCTGCATGCTTTCAGGTTACCGCGAGGGCTCCGCCAGCGCCAATGTCACCCATATGTGAGTACTGATTCCTGTTACAGATGAGTAACTATGCTTTATGTACCTAGGAAAGATCAACCCAAACTATGGTTACACAATGCAAGGTTCCACATTGTGAACCACCACCCAGGGAAAAATTTTAGGTGTCATTGTGGATTGGTCAACATTTGGAGGGGAATGGGAGCCATGTGTAGCCCTTCGATTCCCTGGCACGAGAATTTGGGCTGGAGGGATGGGATGTTTATTGCTATATGCAGGCCAGATGTTAACTTATGCAGCTGTTGGGATGCCACTCCAGGGCCTTTCGGGATACAGCCTTTGACCTTGTTCTCCTCAAGCATGCCATGGAAGGGGGACTCATCTCTTGGTTCATTGCCAGTTAAGGGATGAATTGACTGGGGAGACCTTTGCGGCTGTGCGAGGTGTGAATGTCGAGCTGGATGTGGATGAATTTTGGAGCTGTGTGTATGGTGTGCTTGAGGTGGTGGAAAGTTTTGTGTGCCATGAAACCCATTACAAATTCTTGCATTGGCTGTATATGTCACCCAACAGGCCGATTGGGAGGGAGTGATGGAGGTGGCGATTTGCCCGAAGTATGGGGTGGAAGTGGGGATGCATGCACACTTTATTTGCTTCTGCGTGCATATTGCTAAATTTTGGGTTGATGTTATTTGTAGCTTATCTGCTATGCTGCACACGGATTTGCAGCCATCTCTAGAGGTCTGTTTGCTGGATTATTGTATGATTTGGAATTGGGGGTATGGGCGGAGATATTATTTGTCCGGAAGGTCTCCTTGGTTAGCAAGCGCTGCCTCATGCAATATTGGATTGATGAGCAGCCCACGACCTTGGAGACTTGGTGAGTGCAGATGCATGAGCTGCTGAGGATAGAGCTCCAGGTTGCTGCAATGTCAGGGCTTAAGTGATGCCTGTCATTTTTTTTTAAAATATTTATGCAATTTACAACTTACAAGCATTGTACACTTGACCATAAAATGTGGGTTGCCTAACATACAAGCATACAGCAAACATGAAATCTACTACAATAAGCAGAAAAGGAAAAAAACATATAACAACCCATCCCCTAGTCCACAATAGGGAAATCCAAATTGAGAAGTAAACTAGCGAAAATACTCCAAGAAAACTGAAACTGGCAGGGCCAGTCTTACACATCGACGCGGGAAGAAGAGTCAGTTACCCCATCCCCTAGGGACTCACTTGCATGTAAAAAGGTAATACATTGCAAAGAAAAAAGGAAAATATAAGATTGACCTTGGAATTTAACAAGGCACTTGCATGGGTATTTCAAAGGTAAAACCCCACCAAGCTGCAGAACTCACACACGCAAGATGAGAAATCCTGCCTGTGATGCTGAATTTCTTAGGCAGGTCAGAGAAGATATGGACCATACAGCCCATAAAAGAAATATTCCTTTTCCCATAAAACATCCTGAAGACTACTACTACTACTGAGCATTTGTATAGTGCTACAAGACGTACGCAGCTTTGCACAGACACATTTAAAGACAGTCCCTGCTCATCAGAGCTTACAATCTAGTCAAGACAGACAATACAGTAGTTGTAGACACGGGATACATCTAGGGCAGGGGTGGGCAATTCTGGTCCTGGAGGGCCGCAGACCAGTCAGGTTTTCATGATGTCCCTAATGAATATTCATGAGATCTATTTGCATCCACTGCCTTCCATTGTATGGAAATAGGTCCATGAATATTCATTAGGGACATCATGAAAACCTGACTGGTCTGCGGCCCTCCAGGACCAGAATTGTCCACCCCTGATCTAGGGGACTGATAAGGAAACACAAAGGAGATTATGCGAATCAGGTTCTGAAAGTGGCAGCGAAGCTGTGAGTTTTCAGCCTGGATTTGAAAAAAGGGCCAGAGAAGGTGCCTGACGTAAAGACTAAAGCAGTTTGTTTCAAGCATAAGGAGCAGCAAGGTGAAAGGAGTGAAGTCTGGAATTAGCAATGGAGAAAAAGGGCACAAATAGAAGCGATTTGCCAGAAGAGCGGCATTCCCAAGGAGGGGAGTAGGGAGAGATGAGAAAGGAAAGGTAGTGAGTTGCTGCAAAGTGAATGCACTTATAGGTCAGCAGGAGAAGTTTGAACTGGATGCGGAAACGGATAGGGAGCCAATGAAGTGACTTGACAAGAAGGATAATATGAGCATGATGAGGCTGGTGGAAGAGGAGCCACTCTCAATCTGATATAAGAGCTAAAGTTATCAAGCACGTGGCAGGAACAACTACATCAGTATCAGAAGTATTCCATATCTCAGATACATTTAGAAGTTCAGTAAAACTGAGGGCCAGGAATCTCTGCATCTGCGGGGACCTTCTAACCTATTGGTAAATAATAACCTTTACCAATCAGGGGACATGATTCCAATGGAACTCCCAATATTGCATGTAAATATTTTTTAAACATATCCTTAGCAGTTACATTGGGAGACTTCAGAAAATTAATTAACCAAAGACTAGCTAAATGACTAACATTGTCCAACTGTTCTATTCGTATCTTTAAATTATTCGAGTTTTTAATGAAAGCTTCCGACTGTATTTACATATCACTTAAATGAGAGGGTCAATCTGATACTGAAGTTTTATATGTTTCAATAGACTCGCTATTCCTTGCACAGATCTCCGTAGTTTGTTAACTCTTCAAATGTAAAGATTGTATCTGGGGTGTAATGGCCTCCCCAAGAAGTTTGATAGCCATCCAGTAGATTCTAAGGTGAACTGTTCCAGTCATTGCAACTCGAAAGCACATGCAGTACCATCCGCAAAGTCTTGAAAATCCAAGGACTCCATGAGCTCCACTGGGCAGGAACCAGCCAAACCAGACATCACAAATGAACTCCCTCTCTTTGGAACTGCTCCCAGATGATGATCTGGTGGAGTTCCAACAATGTCCACACTGCCTCCGACAGATGACTCCAGCAAGGAGCTCCAACAACCTCCGACCTTCCCAAGGTTACGCTGTGGCAGACCATCTTGGAGGACCTCCGCAACTCCGGGGGCGTGAGCTTGCTGCCCAAAGGGGACTGTGAAGCAGAATGCGCCAACAGCTCCTAAGCTGGGCTTCCAACCACCTCCCGATCAATCGCTTATCGCTGCTCTCTGCACACAAACTCGTTGATAGGACCAAAGGAAACAGAAGGTAAGGTAAGCAGGGTAGCCTGAGGATGCTGAATCTGCTTTGTCGTCCTCTTCTTACCCATATTGGAATTAGCGCATGAGCCAGCCATTCAGAGTGCAGCCATCTTGGATCTCCAAGAGAGGCGGTCTTTTTTAAAGATCTGGCATCCATTTTTGATGTCTCTATTGCCCTAGAGACGGCGTGAATGCCTCAATTCAATTCATGTTTAGCGGGGGATGGGGGGAGGGAGGTAGCCTGGGGGGGGCTAGGGTGGGGGGGATTTGTGGATGTTGGTCAGGGGGTAGCTTTTTACTGCTGACTGATTGCTGGGTGTTCTTGTTACTGAGAATCTCTTTTGTAAATCCTGTATTGTTGTATTGTATTGGTTAAAATGAATAAAAATTACTTGAACTAAAAGTACATACCTTCGTGTCACTATACATACTTTTATGCTTATATCCCATCTAGATAATTTTATGAAACCCTATCCTGTTTGTAAAACAGGGCTTACCTGCAGAAAAAACTTTAAAAAATTACTTCATTAGCACATGCTAATTCCTGCATTAACTGCATAGCATAGACTGTGCCTTGCAGTTAATACATCAGATAACACAGATAACCTCAATAGGTGTCATTAAGGACATCCACATTATCTGTAATGCACTTAGGGAGTAATTTGGTAAGAAGCCACCTAAAACTACATGTCATCAATATGCATAAGTCACAGTATTTTAGCATTCTCCATGAACTAGCAGGAAATAAGTCTTCATGTATGGTGATGTCACCAACGGAGCCCCACACAGAATGCACCCCAGCTTCCAAAGGAAGCTTTTGGGAGGTATGCCGTGTATGCAGCCTGCTTTCCCCACCCGCTACAGTGTTATATTCTTCAGTCTTCTTTTTCCCGCGGAGTCCCTAGGATGTGTTCCTGCAGTTTGGAAAAAAGTTTGAATTTCTTGCACTTGTGACTGAGCTTTTGCTCACTTTTTCAACTTACTGTCCCAGCAACAAGTGCAGCCTAAGGCCCAAGCTTCCCACTCTCAGCAGAGGAAGAAGACCCCAAAGGCACAGCCTATCCCCCAGCCCAAAACAGATGAGGGTTTTGATGGAGTCTTCAGGAGCATAGCCAGTCAACTGTTGTTTGAAATCCCCTCGCAGGTGGGGGGTGGCTCGTCCATTTTGTCCACCGGTGGCCTCTGGTCATCTCAGACGCCTAGGTGCTACAGATTGTCCAGAATGGCTGTCGATTGCATTTCACCCAGCTGCCATCTCCTTACAATCCCGGGGACTACCCCGTGGACCCTATGAAGCGCAGCTTCCTGCAGACCAAGGTCATGGCCCTGCTGGCTGACTTTACCATCGAGCCAATGCTGACGGCCAGATCGACCAGGGCTTTTACTCCAGGTACTTCCTGGTTCCAAAAACACTGGAGGATTCCTCCCTATTTTGGATTTGCAAAACCGGTTCTTGGTGCGTGAAAAGTTCAAAATGGTCTCATTGGGGACGTTGCTCTTGTTCCTCCTACGAGTGGCTGGCTTTGCTTATCATGGATAACACATTGAAACCCTCCACCCATTGTGCAGCAGCAGTCAAATAGAATGCTAGGAATCAAAAGGAAAGGAATGGAGAATAAAACAAAGGATATTATAATGCCTCTGTATCGTTCCATGGTGCGACCACACCTTGGATATTATGTGTACTTCTGGTCGCCGTATCTTGAAAAGGATATAGCGGAATTAGAAAAGGTACAGAGAAGAGTCATCAAAATGGTAAAGGGGATGGAAGGATACCCCTGTGAGGACAGCTTAAAAGGTTAGGGCTCTTCAACCTGGAAAAGAGATGGCTGAGGGGAGATATGATAGAGGTCTATAAATTAATGAATGGAGTGAACAGGTAAACGTAGATCGATTGTTTACACCATCAAAAAGTAGAAAGGCTAAGAGACATGCAATGAAGCTACAGTGTAACCCGT
This sequence comes from Ichthyophis bannanicus, assembly GCA_033557465.1. Classification (NCBI taxonomy): domain Eukaryota; kingdom Metazoa; phylum Chordata; class Amphibia; order Gymnophiona; family Ichthyophiidae; genus Ichthyophis; species Ichthyophis bannanicus. The sequence continues at coordinate 366,879,501 of CM066034.1, forward strand.
TTAAAACTAATAAGAGAAAACATTTTTTCACTCAATGCATAATCAAATTCTGGAATTTGTTAGCAGAGGATATAGTAAAAGCTGTTAGTATAGCTGGGTTTAAAAAAGATTTGGACAAGTTCCTGCAGGAAAGATCCATAAACCGTTATCCATAAGCTGCGTACGACTTTTACAATACAAGCATTGTGGAACCTGTGTTTCTTTTTGGGAACCCGCTAGGTACTTGTGACCTGGATTGGCCAGTGTAGAAACAGGATAGTGAGCTTGGTCTGACCCAGTATGGCATATCTTATGTTCTTATGATTTGAAGGATATGTACATGAATATTCCAATTCACCCGCATCACGGGCAGTACCTTCGTTTGGTCCTGGCTGGCTAGCACTACCAATATTGGGTTCTACTCTCAGGCTGGCTGCAGCCCCCAGGGTCTCCAGAAGGTGCCTCGTGGCTGTAACCACTTTCCTGAGGTCTTTATCTTCCCATACCTGAACGACTAGCCCATAAAGAGTCCCATTCAGGTGCTCAAAGGCCTCTACTTCGTGGTCAATTACCTGAAGTCTCATCTCCAGCTGGTACAACGACTGGAGTTCATCAGGGCCCTCCTCAATACCACTCTGATGATATCTTTACTGCTGGTGGACTGCCAGCAATGTCTCATCGAGGTCATGAGTGCATTGCAGAGCTAGCACCACACGATGACCCATGGTGGCCACGGTACATGTTATTCCTCAGGCCTGCTTCTGCATGTGGAAGGCTCAATGGACCCTGCAAATGCAATGGCAGCAAGCATTGGGCTGCCTGTGGGACAGGTTAGTGGTCATTGCGCCTCTTGCTCAATCTCTGATGTGGAGGCTCATGCCCACAAACTTGCATCAGGGCCTTTCATTCCAACCAGCAGCACCCTGCAGGCTGCTCACGATGGATGCTTCCAAGCACAGCTGGGGCGCACACCTGGACGGCCTCCGCACCCATAGCCTATGATCCAAAAGTGAGAGCCTCCATCAGATCAACTTGCTCGAGCTCCAGGCCATCGCGAATGCTTTCCGTGTCTTTCAGGCACATCTGGCGAATCTGGTGGTCGTGATCCAGATGGACAAACAGTTCACCATGTTCTTTGTGAACAAGCATGGGGGAATGGGCTTGTACCTCCTGTGTTGGGAAGCGGTTCGCCTCTAGAAGTTTGCCCTGCTCCATGGCATGGATTTCAGGGCGACCTGTTTGCCCAGTGAAAGCAGCGGCCTAGTGGATTGACACAGCTGGGTTCTTCAGCCACATGAGTGGTTCTTCAAGAGGGAGGTGGTAGACCAGATATTTTAGGAGTAGGGTCTCCCCCCACTATGGTTCTCTTTGCTATGGCACAAAATGCCCAGGTAGCTCAGTTCTGCTCCCAGACACCTGCCACCTGGCACTGGATGCCTATCTGATCCACTGAGGGAGAGGTCTAATTTATGCTTACTCCTCCCCCCCCCCCCGATTCTGCTCATCACAAAGACACTCTTGAAGTTCCATGTCGAGAGAGGATCCAGGATTCTCATTGCTCTTTACTGGCCTTGACAGCTGTGGTTTCTGTTACTGCTACAGCTCTTATAGAAGGAACCTCTTTGTCTGGGCTCTGACCCAGACCTCATCTCACAAGAGGGAGGTTCCCTGTGCCATCCCAACATCTGCTCCCTAGCACTTCCATCATGGATTGATTTTTTTATTTAACAGTTTTTCGGTAACACTTATCCTCCGGTCAAAGCGGTTTACATCAAAACAGAACTCAATACATTAAACAGGATGACGAAACTTGGAGAGTACTTAAATCAAGGGTGATCAAGGAGCGTGTGGGTGGGAAGCAATTAGAGGGTGGATGCTGAGTGTGTAGCCCCCGCGGAGCTAGGTGTGTCACTGAGATCCTGCTAGCATTTTGCAAGGAGTCAACATATAAAGCTTATGCATTCAAATGGTGGTGGTTTGTCGTCTAGTGTGCTGGTCGGATGTTAGAACCCTTTGTCTGCCCCTTTGACCAGCTGTTAGAGTAACTCTTGAACCTCTCCAATTCTGAGCTAAAGTCCAACTTGGCACGTGTTCATCTCAGCGTGATTGGAGCATTCCATCCTGGCTGCGATAGGAAGCCTGTCTCAGCCCAACCTCTGGTATGCCAATTCATGCAGGGCTTGCTTCTCTCGAAGCCTCTGGTTAAGCCCCCTACGGTTGCCTGGGACCTGAATGTGGTCCTCAGCTAGCTCATGTGGGCTCCCTTTGAGCCGCTGAATGTGTGCCTTCTGAAGTTCTTGACCTGGAATATCCTCTTCCTGGTTGTCATCATGTCAGCCTGGCGACTGAGCGAGCTCCAGGCTCTGGTTGCACACCATCCATACACCAGATTCCATCAGAACTGGGTGGTACTCCGCACGCACCCATGTTTTCTGCCAAAAATGGTCTTGGTTTTCCACCTCAACCAGTCTGTTGTCCTTCCAATGTTGTTTCCCTCTCCTCACACCAACCATGGTGAGGCAGCGTTGCACACACTGGATTGCAAGCATGCGTTGACCTTCTACTTGGAGCGCATGAAGGCGCAGCATCATTCCTCTCAGTTGTTCATCTCCTTCGACCCCAATAGGCTAGGGGTTGCTGTTTCAAAGCACATATTATCCCTCTGGCTCACTGATTGCATCAAGCATGCATATTCCTTGGCTGGTCTGAGCCTTGAGGGTCATGTTATGGCTCACTATGTCTGTGTGATGGCTACATCGGTAGCCAACCTCTGTTCTGTCTCCACAGAAGAGATCTGCAGGGCTGTGACATGGTCATTAGTCCATACATTTACAGCCCACTCCTGCTGTGTGATCATACTAGAGAATATGGTGCCCCAGCGGATGGAGAAGTCAGGCACGCAAGCGCGGCATACCTCCTGAAAGCTTCCTCTGGAAGCTGGGGAGCATTCCATGTGGGACTCCATTGGTGACATCCAGGGGCGGCCCAAGGGGGGTGCGCGGCCATGTGCGGAGACTCGGTGAGGGGCCTCATTTGCATAAATATTTGCATAATGTTACCATATACTAACGTTTAGTAAACATGCCTCTTAATGAGTGTATGAATAAAGAAAGACTAAAAGATTTCTACATTACTATAATCCAGTGCCAACTGCCAGACACATTAGGAACTACTATAAACACTGCCCATTTAGAACCCATAGCAAACCCGCCGTATCCTAACAGCAGTACCAGGACTCACAAAGCACCATACCCTACCTATCAAAAGGAAACATGCAAATATTAAACCAATACATTTCAGAGAATACCAATACATGACCTACTGGGGAAAGAGAACAAGTGGCAATGTCAAATAGGAATTATATAAACAGAATACCTCAGCTCAGTTACACATGAACAGAACATAAACCATCACCAAACAAGGAATCACAATTTAGAAACAGGATGACAATAATTAAACTGGGAATCCCAAAAGCCAAACTTGGAATGTACAACACTGTAGAAACAAAACTATACATTAATTTGCTCTTGTACTAAACAAAGCGCAGACGTTAATGATGCACATTTACCAGAGCGGACATATTCCAATTAATAAATTCAAAATAAAGAGATATTTTTCTACCTTTTGTGCATTTTTTTTCAGCTGCATTTGCTCCAGCCACTTTCTTCTGGTTTCTTTGTGTCTTCTGCTAACTTTCCATCGTCTGCTATCCATTTGTCCTTTCTTCTCTCCTAGTTTTTTTTCCATTCTCTCTCTACATCTGCTTTAACATACTAATCTTTCTCCTTTTGCTCTTTCCTCATTCCTATTTAATCCACTCAAATTTTACCCCTCCATCCTCAATCCCCACTTACTCTCCCAATACCCGGCCAATTGTAGATTTTTCATCCCTCCCACACAAAATATTTTTCCCCTCTCCATTTTACTCTCCCAGCTCCATCCCATTCTAATCCTCCCCCAGTATCAGCTCCCTTCTAGTTCAAGCCTCACCCAGCATCCATTCCCTTCTAGTCCCTGCATCAGCCCGTTTCCAGTCCTAGCCACCCCATCAGCCCATTTCCAGTCCTAGCAACCCCCAAACCCAATACCAGTCCTAGCCCCCCCATCAACCCACTTCCAGTCCTAACCCCCATCACCCCATTTTCAGTTTAAGCCCCCCCTATAACCCATTACCAGTCCTAACCCCCATCAGCCCATTTCCAGTCAGCCCCCCATAGCCCATTGCCAGTCCTAACCCCCCCCATCAGCCCACAGCCCATTAGCAGTCCTAACCCCATCAGCTCACCTCAAGTCCTAACCCCCCCCATAGCCCATTATCAGTCCTAACCTCCCCATAGCCCATTACCAGACAGCCCCCATCAGCCCAAAGCCCATTACCAGTCTTAACCCCCCCATAGCCCATTACGTTCTAACCCCCCTCCCAACAGCCCACAGCCCACATTACCAGTCCTATCAGCCCACCTCAAGTCCTAACCCCTCCCCATCAGCCCATTTCCTGTCCTAGCCCCTCCATAGCCCATTATCAGTCCTAACCCCCCATAGCCCATTACCAGACAGCCCCCATCAGCCCACAGCCCATTACCAGTCCTAACCCCTCCCCATCAGCCCATTTGCTGTCCTAGCCCCTCCATAGCCCATTATAAGTCCTAACCCCCCATAGCCCATTACCAGACAGCCCCCATCAGCCCAAAGCCCATTACCAGTCTTAACCCCCCCCATAGCCCATTACCAGTTCTAACCCCCCCAACAGCCCACAGCCCATTACCAGTCCTAACCCCATCAGCCCACCTCAAGTCCTAACCCCTCCCCATCAGCCCATTTCCTGTCCTAGCCCCCCCATAGCCCATTATCAGTCCTAACCCCCCCATAGCCCATTACCAGACAGCCCCCATCAGCCCACAGCCCATTACCAGTCCTAACCCCCCCCCAACAGTCCACAGCCCATTACCAGTCCTAACCCCATCAGCCCACCTCCAGTCTTAACCCCCAGCCCATTTCAAGTCCTAGCCCCCCCATAGCCCATTACCAGTCCTAACCCCCCCCCCATCCACAGCCCACCTCAAGTCAAGTCCTAACCCCCTCCATAGCCCATTACCAGTCCTAACCCCCCCTCATCGGTTCAAGGAACATTAAAAAAAAAAAAAAGCTGGCTGCTGCCGCTACCGCCACCGCCAAGGCAGCGGCAGAATGGAGTGTCCCGCGGGGCCCCCTCTGCCCGGCTGAGTCCCTCCCTCCCTCTCTCTGCGACGGCTGAGCCCCTCTGTGCCGGCTTTCAGATATGCGAAGGGAGAGTGTCTCCCTCGCGTCTCTGTTAAGCCCGCAGGGGCTGATGGGAAATTTCCCATCTGCCCCTGCAGGCTTAACAGAGACGCGAGGGAGACACTCTCCCTTCGCGTATCTGAAAGCCGGCACAGAGGGGCTCAGCCATCGCAGAGGGAGAGCTCAGCCGGGCAGAGGGGGCCCCGCGAGACACTCCATTCTGTTGCTGCTGCGGCGGCAGCGGTAGCAGCCAGCTTTTTTTTTTTAAACTTAATTTTGAAAAAAAGCAGAATGTTCTTTGCGCGGGGCCCCCTGAAACGCGGGGCCCTGTGCAAAAAACATTCTTGCTCAATGGACGGGCCGGCCCTGGTGACATCACCCATACGTGAGGATTTATTCCTGCTATTGATGGAGAACACCTGCTACAGGTGAGTAACATTGCTATAGGCGCACATACTGCCTTTATGCACATACTTTGGTCAATCGCTCTTCTATAAGTGCACACTAGGGCCCGTAGTGTGCACTTTCACTGTGGGCATGAACATGGGTGGAGTTTGGATAGAGCATTAGCAGAGCACACAAGAACAAGCGTAAATTATAAAATACTATAATTTATATGTTCTCTTGAAAAATCTAGGCGTGGGCATTTACACCATCCATGGCGCTGGTGTAAATGATCCACGTCTAGATTAAATACATGTTTTCGACCACTTACACTCCTTTTTATATAAAGTCAAGCTTATGCATACTTGACCTTATAAAATATGCATGAAATCTGCACAGAATAATGCAGATTAATGGATGTGGGTCTTTATAAAACTGCCCTCAATATGAGCAGTAAGTATTGTCTGTTGGAAACACTCTTGATAGTTAAGCAGTCTTTGCAATTACTGCACAGTAATTTGAGCAGAACTTTACCACACTTTAGTAAAAGGGCTCCTAACTGCCAACCAAGAAGTTTTTAGCTGCAAAGTCCTGTTCCTCCTCAGAAGTATTTTTTGCAAGGTGTTTTTATTCCATTATTACTCTTCTTTGATACTTGATAACTGAATTGGTCTTTGGTTGCATAAGTTCCCACATCACAGAAGTATGTAATTTAAAGACAATGTATCATGCCTTACTGTCTTCTTACAGCATTGCTTGATCCGATGCTGCTGTAAGAGACTTTCTAGTTTTGTTTTTATTTTTAGTAAATTAAAATGATCCTTTCAAATTTAACTGCCAAACTGGGTCAGGCCAATGTCCTTCAGTTGCCAACCTGTTGCCAACATTAGGCAGTCCAGGTCACAATTACCTAGCAGGATTCCAAAAGTAAATAGATTCCATGCAGTTTCCCCCCAGGGTTAAGCAGTGGCTTTCCCCAGTGATTAATTCTTTTTAGGATCAACATATGCCATGCAACATAGTCAAAGCTCAGTATTCAAAGGAAGTAGCACAGTTAGCAGACCTGGGATAGCCAGCGGCACTAACACAGTGCCACCGCTGCATTCCCCGATGCTAACCGGTTAGCACTGGGTCATCAGGCCATAACTGAGTAGTGGTGATGTTGAGCTGCTTCCCGGTTATGGTCATGCATTGAAAGCAAGTTGCAGCAAAGGCTAGCCTATCGTTCGCTGCAGAAGCTAACTGGGCAGTGACTGAATATTGCCGCTGCCCAGTTAGCTTCCTGGAAATGCGGTGAACTTGGATATTCAATGTCAGGGCTAGATATGACCTCAGCATTGAATATCTGAATTTAATGTTCGACTGTGGTGGCTTGTTGCCACCACAGAATATCAGGCCCTCAATTTTTATTGAATTTGAAGGTTGATATACCCGGATCTAAAAGTTGATTGAGTGAAAGTTATCAATGTGCCATTCGTTTATCACTTTCATATTTCTTACTCATGTCCATCTCTGCCACTCCTTTCTACTTTTCTTTACCTTTCTTTTATCGCTGTTTCCTTCTTCATTTCCACAGCTTCTAATTATCTAATAAAGACTACTAATAACTGGGGAAACATGTAGCATGGCACAAACGGCACACATGTGAATGTGTGTATCTGTTTTGTTTCTCTATGTGTTTCCGACCTACAGGGGAGAGTGGTTGGGCAGTTTAAATGTATTTATTGTTATTTATTTAAACTCATTTCTTTACCACCTTTCTAATATTCAAAGTGGTTTACATTCAACAAAGTTTAACAGTGCAATATGCAACCTGTTGTACATAGAACTAAACACAAGAACTGTATGGCAATAGTAACATAAACATTTGGCAATAACTAACTTATAACATCATGTAACTATATACAAAGGGCAGTGTGGTATGGTTAGAAATGAAGCAAAGAGTCTGTCAGGCTGGACTTGTGTAACTGTGTCAATTATACATGATAATTATCGGGTGGTGCACTGATGTCAGAGTTAGATACTCAGGGGTTCTTGTTGAATGTCTGGCTGTAGACTGGAAGTTGTGTCTATCTTATAGTGGTCTTGGAAAAGGTAAGTTTTCAGTATTTTGCAAAATTCTGTCATGTCATGGCATCCTCTTAGAGCTGGGGGAAGCACATTCTATATTGATGGGGTGAAAAGGGATAGGCATGGTTACAAGTGACTTGTTTACTTTTATCTTTCTGTGTGGGAATGGCAAGGAGATTAAGGGAGCTTTGCCTGCGAAGTCTGTCATTTTTTGGTATTGAAATGAGTGGTTGGAGGCAGTTACTGAGCTGTTATGTATGATTTTAGAGAAAATCATTTTTATTGTTGTTATGCACATACATGTTAACAATAGGAGACCAAACAGTAACTACAACACCTAAACATCAAATAGGGCTCAAAATTGCGTTATGTATGATTTTAAAGATGATGATGAGTGCTTTGTATCTTACTCTGGCCAGGATGGGTAACCAATGGAGGTGGGAGAGTATGGGGGTGATATGAGAATGTCTTGGTGCTCCAGTGATTAATCTTGCAGCCGTATTCTGGGCCATTTGGAGGGAGTGTAGAGCATATTTGGGAAGTCCATGATGTATGTTGTTGGAATAATCCAGGATCGGTGTGATTAGTGCTTGACATACTGTCCGGAAGAGGTCTGGGCTTAGAAGGGGGTGGAGGGTTTTCAGAGTTCTTAACTTCAGGTAGACTTAGTTTGTTGTTTTCTTTATATGGGATTGGAAGTTCAGCCTCTGGTCTAAGATGATCCCCACTTCTGATTTCACTTTGATGTACTGGTCATTGAAATTCAGTGAGGTTGGCGGTAAGAAGGAGGGGTCTGTGAATATGCGGAGGGCTTCAGTTTTTTCCTGGTTGATGAATAAGTTATGATGTTGGAGCCACAGATTTATGTCAGTGAAGCACTTGTAAATGTTGGAGAGGTCTGGATTTTTGGTGTTAAATGATGTATAGAACATAATATCGCCGGCATATATTTGGTAGTTTAGCTTATGCTCTTTGAATATGGAGCAGATGGGTTGAAGAAATATGTTGAACAGCAAGATTGATAGACTTGATCCTTGTTTAAACAGGTGTGATGTCTTGTCAATTTGGAGCAAAGCCCAAATGTTCCATTGGTTTGGAAAGAATAATAAAATGAAACAAAAAGGTCAGATAGATAGGTCTTAGAGAAGTGAATTAAGACGTCTAGATCAGGATGTTGAAAATGTGCACTGTTTTTTTCTGCTGAACGTAGAGCCTTTATAAAATATGTACAGTATAAAGATGTGCAACAGTGCACATGGATTTGCCTTCACACACAGCAGGAGGCATTTAATAAATAAATATGTGGGGAAACTCAGCATCATCAACAGTGGCAGCTTCCACATAGAAATGCTGGCACTTCCATGTGTGTGTAGGGCTTTATAAAAACATATACATGCAAGTCCTGCCAATTAAGTAGAGAGTCCGCAAATTTGAAACTTTTATATTACTCCTTCATCCCTTGTGTAAAGCCCTGGCTGAAACAAGCACTTTTCAAAGAAAACCTATGCACGCCTCTGAGCAGCTGTAAAATCCGTGTAGATTTTTAGCGCACCGAGGCTATGGCTACATCATGCCCCAACCCAAAGCTGCATTGAGGCTTGTGCGAGTGGTACAGCTGCATAGTGCTCAAGTATAGAAGAGGCACTGATGTCATCACTGGGCTTCCAGGAAACCCGACAAGAACGAGTTCTCTGTGGACTAGCAGGAAAAAACTCCTCACTTAGGGGATCCATCGGATGATGTCACCCATATGTGGGAACATTCCCAGCTCCTTCTAGAAGCTTTTGGAAGCCCACCTCGCATATTCATGTCTTCCCACCTGCCTCCATGATGCTATCTTATCCTCCATGTGTTTTTTTTTCCATGGAGTCCCTTGAACACGTTTTTGTGCAGTCCTTAATTATTTATCGATAATGGTCCTTCAATCAGTATTTTTACCATCGGTTCTCACCTGCCATTGTGGTATTACTGCTTGCCCCTTCTAGTTTTCTTTAGTCAGTGTTTTTGGTTGTTTAAAGTTTCCTTTTCTTTTCTGTGGTACCTCAACTACCTTAGGAGTTGGTGCTCCAGCCATGGCTTTATTCTCCTCTTTATGTGTGTCAAAATCAAGTCATTTGATTTGCTGTGGATATTTTTCCAGATGACATGTCCCACAGACTTGCCAGTGGGTTTAAGAAGTGTTGCAAGTGCTTAAGGAGCACATCCATAATGGACACACACAATTGGTGCCCCCAGTGCTTGGGACCTGATCATGAGTCCTCTTCTTGTAAATTGTGCTTGCAGATAACAAAAAGAGGTCTGAAGTCTCGAGTAGAACAGCGTGATATACTTTTTGGTGCATCTAAGTTCGATGCATCGTCATCTGCTTCAGAAGCATAGGTCGCTATGGCTACAAAGGCTGCACTCAGAGCTCAACACCTGTAGGTTGCTGGAGCACCTACCATCTCTTGATGTTCTTCTGAAGGTGAAGTATGTTGAATATTGGACAGAAGCCTTGATGCATCAATGTCGAAGCCCTCTGAGGCATGGTGTCAAGAGTATCGGTGGTTCACAAGAATGCCACTTTAAGCTGCCCTGAAGAGAGGAGAGCTCAATCTCAAAAGCAGTGGAAGGGCAGTGATGCCCTATGGATAGCCAAGACCAGTCTGCCAATACCCCCCTCTCAGATTTCAGGAACATCAGCCGATGCTGCTGTAGGCTCACCACCTTTGGAGTTGGCAAACCTGGAAAGATGCATTCTGAAGGCTATCAAGGACAGAATATCACTTCTGTTCTCCATGCAGCACCTCAGTGCCTTGATGAGGGTTCCATTGGCACCTACAACCATTCAGTCTATCCTCAAGAAACATAAAGTGCCTGCACGAAAGGCATCGCATCAGAGCATTGAAGGTCCCCAACCTCAGAACCTACCCAGCTGATATTACTCTCTCACTGGGACCCCGGTTCGCAGAAAGTCATTGGTGCATTGATGCTCCTGGAGGAGAACTGTTTTGTAGGAGGGATGCTCACTCTTTGTGCCCAAAGGTGGCCCCTTATAACCTCCAACATGTGGGTCTTACAAATTATTCCAAGCAACTACAGATTGTATCTATTTGACCTTCCTCCAAATTGATCTCTAAGGGTTCAATTCCTAAGCCCTTAACATAAGGAACTACTTCTTCAAGAAGTCATCGCCCTTCAGAATGATCTAGCAATCAAACCCATTCCACCAGGGCAAGAAGGGCAGGGATTTTATTTGAGGTATTTCAAGGTCACCAAGAAAATGGAGGGATAGTGTCCTATCCTAGACTCAACAGATCTGAACAAATATCTTGTCAAAAAAAGTTCAGAATGATTTCTCTAGGCACCTTGCTCCTTTATCTTCAAAAAGGAGATTGGCTATGCTCTCTGGATATAAAGGATGCATACAGATATATCCCATTGACAGAAGGTATTTATATATCCCATTGACAGGAGGTATTTATAGTAGGGCAACGACACAGCCAGTATCGCATTCTGCCTTTTGGTCTCATGTCAGCACCTTGAGTCTTTACCAAATGCCTAGCTGTGATAGCTGCGTTCTTGCACAGGCTGTGAGTTTTTACCTACTTGGGTGATTGGCTACAAAAGAGCAACACTCTGGAAGGGGTTTTGAAATCAATACGAATCACCATTCAGGTACTGGAACTACTACGGTTCATAGTAAATTATCCCAAATCCCACCTCTCTCCCACCCAACAATTTGAATTCATCGAAGCTCTGCTCGACATAACTCAGACGAGCTTTTCTCCCACACTACATACTATGCAGACTGATAGCGAAAGTGCAAGAAATTCAAATGAGTCAACATGTATCAGCTTGCGCCATGTAAGCATTACTAAGCCACATGGTCTTGACAGTACATGTGATACCCTTGGCACATCTCAATATGAGAAAAACTCAATGGATCCTGAGTATCCAGGGGTCACAAGCTACAGGAAACCTCAGAGATGTTCTGACAGTCACCTCTCCACTAATTTGGTCGCTGTCTTGGTGGACAAGTCACAACAATTTGGCAAATTCTATCCCACAAAACCTACTGACAACATAAGTATCTAAACTGGGCTGGGGAGCTCACCTCAATGGGTTCCACACTCAGGGAACTTGGTCCCTTCAAGAAAGTCTCCATCAGATAAATTTATTGGCTGCAAGAGTACTAGCAAATGCTTTAAGTGCTTTCAAAGATTAGTTGTCCAACCAAATTGTTCTAATTCAAACCAACAATCAGGTGGCTATGTTCTACAAAAACAAGCAGGGAGGAATGGGATTGTACCTTCTGTGTTAGAGAAACGGTCAGATTGTGGAATTTCGCCATCTCTAATCGGATGTAATTGAGAACCACTTATCTGCCTGGAGAACAGAACACACTGTCAGACAGACTAAGCTGGGTTCTTCAACCTCACAAATGGACCCTGGACAGGGATGTAACACAGTACATCTTTCAGGAGTGAGGCACTCCCTTGATAGATCTTTTTGCAACTCCTGATGCCTCATTTCTGCTCCAGGGTAGGATCACACAGCAAACTAGGCTTGGATGCTTTCCTCAGTTGGGAGGGAGGGTCTCCAATACCTCTCATTGCCAAGACCCTCCTGAAGCTCAAAATAGACAAGGATATGATGATACTCATCACTCCTTATTGGCCCAGACAGCCGTACTTCTCTGTGCTTCTCAAACTCTCCATTCAAGAAACAATGTTCCTTGGACAAGCACTAGATCCCAGGAGAACGGAGCTATGTTACATCCCAACATCAAATCCCTGGCCCTCACAGTTTGGATGTTGAGAGGCCAACCCTATCTGCTGTCAGTCTGCCAGCTAGTGTCACCAATGTCCTTTTGGCCTACTGGAGGGCCTCAATGAGAAAATCTTATTCTTTCAAATAGAAGAAGTTTGCTGCCTGGTGTGAAGAAGGACCCACAGATTATTTCTTCTGTCTCACACAAACACTGTTCAAATACTTTCTACACCTCTCTGAGTCTGGCTCAAGTCCAACTCCATAAGAGTAAACCTCAGTGCCTTGAAGGACTACCAAAAGGGACTGCTACAGCTGGAAGAAAATCTGCATTTGTAAGTATTTATCTTCTGGGAAATAATCAAAATCTTGTGGAAAATGAAATTCTGTGGGTTAAAGCTGATAAATCTGTGTATTTTAGAATTCATTGTTTTTGCTGAGTCATTCATGTCTTAGTTCCACCAGAGAGCTTTTCATTTAAATCAAATCAGAGTGTAGCTTAGCATAGAAAGTAAAATAGAGTAAATAGTCTCAGTATACAGAAAGAAATTGTTTCTAGAGAGCTTTTTATTTAAATCAAATCAAGTATAGCTTAGCTTACAAAATAGAATAGAGTAAATAGTCTCTGAGTAGAAATAAATAAATTTGTTTATAGAGACCTTTACAAAGAGGTCTTCCAGTTAGGAGGCAAAAGATCTGTGAAATTGTCTTAAAAGGGTGTTAAAGCCCAGTGACAAATAAAACGGGACAATTTGAAAGGCCCACTCTATCAAACCAAGGGCTGTGTGAATCACCCAGGAAATTGTTAAGACATTACCTCAGAAGCACAGGTCAGGGCAGTGTGTAACAAGTCAGCTTTTATTAAGTCTTCTTTCCTTCCCACCCACCCCAACTCCCACCATCCCTAGGGATAGCTTTATAGGCTCTTAAACCTATTAAAGGGAAGGAAGTGGTCAAATTCACTTTCAGGTTCAGCTGGTTATCCTCATCAGGAATAGATTAATTAAGGACCTGATATTAATTGATCTTGAGGTGAACAAAGTCCATTAAATGTATTAGGTTTAGTTGTATTAGTACATGTATCCCCAACAAACGTAAGCAACTTAAATAACTAAACAAAATCTTGAAACTAAGATGCAGACAGTAGTCCAGCAGTGAGATGGGGGCTATTCAGTCTTTTTCATTGAGTGTCACACGTATGACTTTCTCCCGTTTGGTGAGGGATCTTATGTGTGCACAAGGTGCAAGGAGCTCTTTGCTGTCAGGGAATGAGTCCGATCTCTGGAGTTAGAGTAGCAAACTTGGAGGACATAAGTAAGACAAAGAGGTTTATAGAGGTACTGAAGTCCTACATCCAGTCTGGCAGCCTCCCTGTTGCTATGGAGGAGAGAGGTCATGTGACAGGAGAGCATCACCCTGGTATGGCAGGAAGCGATTCTGTAGCTAGGACTTGTCCTCCAGGTGATGTAAAACCCTCTTGCACCAAGGAGGTTTCTCCAGGGCCATGTGCCCAGTGAGAGAAGGGTTAGGACAGTAGTTATAGTTGGTAAGTTGATCATTAGGTGTGTAGATAGCTGGGTGGCTGATGGACATGAGGATTGCCTGGTAACATGCCTGCCTGATGCAAAAGTAGCGGACCTCACATGCCACCTAGATAAGGTTTTAGATTGTGCTGGGGAGGAATCTGCTGTCTTGGTACATGTTGGTACCAATGACATAGGAAAGTGTGGTAGGGATGTTATGGAGGTCAAATTTAGGCTTTTAGATAGGAAGTTGAGATCCAGAACTTCCAGGGTAGCATTCTCTGAAATGCTTTCCATTCCACTCACAGGATCCAAAAAGCAGGCATAGCTCCAGAGTCTGAATGCGTGGATGAGATGAGGTGCAAGCAAGAGGGTTTTGGATTTGTTAGAAACTAGGCAACATTGTATGAAAACAGGTTCTTTTCTGAAAGGATGGGCTTCACCTTAACTGGGATGGAACTCGGCTGCCGGCATTATCCTTTACATAACCCTTAACAGTTCCCTCAACTCCCCTCATCCTTCCCCCTCCCAAACACTCTTAAATGTCCCCTGACTGGGAGAGTTAGAATATATAGCACTAAATGACAGGTTAGATATGACTGGAATCTCAGAGACATGGTGGAAGGAGGACAACCAGTGGGACACTGATACCTGGGTACAAACTATATCGTAATGATAGAGCTGATCAAATTGGTGGAGGGGTTGCGCTCTATGTTAGAGAGGGCATTGAGTCAGAAAGGATTAAAGTTTTGCAGGAAACAAAATTTGCTGTAGAATCTCTATGGATTGAAATTGCATGTAAAAAGGGGAAGGCGATGGCAGTGGGGGTGTACTACTGACCGCCTGGCAAGAATGAACAAATGGATGATGAAATGCTCAAAGAAATCAAGGAAGCTAACAAGCGTTACAGTGCAGTAATAATAATGGGTGATTTCAATTACCCCGGTATCGACTGGGTCAGTGTCACGGCACTTCTTGGAGCAGCTTGTTCATGAACTGACCAGAGGGGAATCCATATTGGACCTAGTCCTTAGTGGAACACCAGATCTAGTGCAAGAGATATAAGGGTGTTGGGGCCACTTGGCAATAGTGATCATAGCATGATCGCATTTGATTTAATTAGTGGAGAAGGGATGGTAAGGAAATCCACAGTACTACCTTTTAACTTTCGAAAGGGAGACTATGATAAAATGAGTAAAATAGCTTAGAAAAAACTAAAAGGAGCAGTTGCAAAGGTTAAAGACTTACAAAAAGCTTGGGTGTTGTTGAAAAATACTATCTTGGAAGCCCAGATCAGCTGTATTCCACACTTTAAGAAAAGTGGAAGGAAGTCCAAAAAACTGCCAGCATGGTTTAAAGGTGAGATCAGAGAGGCTATTGTTGCCAGAAAAGCATCTTTCAGGAAATGGAAAAAAGAGCCAAATGACGAAACCTGGAAAGAGCACAAGCACTTGGAAATCAAATGCAAGGCATTGATAAGGCAGGCAAAGGGAGAATTTGAGAAGAAGCTTTCTGCGGAAGCAAAAACGCGAAATAAAGACTTTGTCAAGTACATTCGTAGCAAAAAACTTGTGAGAGAATCAGTTGGTCCATTATCTTTATCTTTATCTTTAATCGTTGCTTGATATACCGTCCAGGCAAGCGCGTCAGGGCGGTGTACAATACAATCAATAAAAACAGAAACGGAATAGAATGCCATTATTCAGACAGGACAGAGAGAGGTGGAGAAAGACAAATGAGCAGGAAAGAAATAAGTCAAAAGAGATATTGTTAGAGAAACCGGTCTTAGGGGTCTGGGAGGTCGAAGGCCTGTTGGAAAAGATGGGTTTTGAGTGAGCACTTAAATCTTTGAAAAGATAGTTCAGTACGGAGAGCAACCGGAAGTGAGTTCCAGAAGGCTGGAGCTAGAAAGTAAAAAGCGGAATGACGTGTTGTTTCTAGGTGAGCTGAGGATGGGGCAGGAAGAAAAAGATGATAACCATGTGCTGAACGAAGGAGACGGGGATAAGGCTGCAGACGGATGGAATCGGCTAAATACTGGGGAGAGCCGGTGTGTAGTGCTTTATGAGTGAGTATGAGAATTTTGTAATGGAAACGGAACCTGAGTGGAAGCCAGTGTAAACCGAGAAGGAGGGGGGTAATGTGATCACGGGGGGAAGAATAGGTGAGCAAACGTGCGGCTGTATTCTGAACCAGTTGAAGACGTCGGAGCTGATATTGTGGAAGACCTGCTAAAACGGTATTGCAATAGTCCAACCTCGAGAGTACTAGTGAAATGACTAAAGAGGTGAGAGAGGAGGGAGGGAGGAAAGGGCAGACAGCTCGGATCTGATGTAGAAAAAAGAAGGAACGACGAGTGAGTGAGGAAATGTGATGGTGGAACGAGAGGGAGACATCAAGGGTTACTCCAAGGTATCGGAGGGAAGAGACTAAAGGAATAGGAGTGGAAAGAAAGAGAGGAGAACAAGTAGGTGGGGGTGTGCTAAAGGAAAGCCAAAGTGCGGCTAATTTAGAAGGGTTAATGTGGAGAAAGTTATTGTTGATCCATGTAGCAATATGGGTGAGACAGAGGTTAAGGGCAGAAAGATCTGGTGAGAAAGAATTGGTGTGGTGCACAAGAAGAATGTCATCAGCATAGAAGTATCCAGAGATCCCTGATTGCTGAACAATAAGTGCTAGGGAGGCAAGAAAAATGTTGAAAAGAAGAGGAGCAAGAACTGAACCCTGGGGAACCCCACATAGGAGAGGTAAAGGAGAAGAAGTGGTTGAGCTAGTCTTTACTGAGAACATACGGGAGGAAAGAACGAAACCAAGCCAGGACAGACCCACGAATTCCAAGATCGGACAACCGGGTTAGAAGAGTGCGATGATCCACAATATCAAAGGCAGAGGAGAGGTCTAGGGTCACCACAAAGGAAAGATCACCTAGATGATAGAGGGGTTAAAGGGGCACTAAGAGGCGACAAGGTGATAATGGAGAAACTGAATGAATTCTTTGCTTCGGTCTTTACTGAGGAAGATGTAGGGATGTTACCCATGACTGAAGTGGTATTTAAAGGTGCGGAAGAATTGAAGGAAATATTGATACATCGGGAAGATGTATTACAACTATTAGATAAACTGAAGAGTAGCAAATCACCTGGGCTGGATGGTATACATCCAAGTGTGTTGAAAGAACTGAAATATGAGATTGCAGACCTGCTATTAGTAATCTGTGAACTTTCATTAAAATCATCTGTAATACCTGAAGATTGGAGGATCGCCAATATAACGCCAATTTTTAAAAAGAGTTCCAGGGGTGATCCAGGAAACTAGAGACCGGTGAGCCTGACGTCAGTACCGGGAAAAATGGTAGAAACCATTATAAAGAACAAAATTACTCAGCATGTAGATAGTCATGGCCTAATGGAAGACAGCCAACATGGCTTTAGACAAGGAAGATCTTGTCTTACTAATCTGTTGTGTTTTTTTGAAGGTGTTAATAAACAGGTGGAAAAAGGTGAGTCGGTTGATATAGTGTATCTGGACTTTCAGAAAGCCTTTGACAAGATCCCTCATCAGAGACTTTTGGCAAAACTAAAGAGTCATGGGATAGGAGGCAGTGTACTATTGTGGATCAGGAACTGTTTAAAAGATAGAAAGCAGAGGGTAGGGCTATATGGCCAATTTTTCCATTGGAGAAAGGTGAATAGTGGTGTACCCCAGGGATCTGTGCTGGGTCCGCTGCTTTTTGACATATTCATAAATGACCTGAAAAAGGGAATAACGAGTGAGGTTATCAAATTTGCAGATGACACAAAACTATTTAAAGTTGTTAAAACCCAAGAAGATTGTGGAAAATTGCAAGAGGATCTTGATAAATTGGAAGACTGGGCATCAAAATGGCAGATGAAATTTAATGTGGACAAGTGCAAAGTTATGCACCTAGGGAAGAACAACCAAATTATGGTTACACGATGCAAGGTTCCACATTAGGAACCACCACCCAGGAAAAAGATTTAGGCGTCATTGTGGATAACATGTTAAAACCCTCGGCCCAGTGTGCAGTGGCGGCCAAGAGAGCAAATAGAATGCTAGGTATCATAAGGAAAGGAATGGAAAATAAAACAAAATATATTATAATGCCTCTATATCGTTCCATGATGAGACCGCACCTTGAATATTGTGTGCAATTCTGGTCGCCGTATCTTAAAAAGGATACAGCGTTATTAGAAAAGGTTCAGAGAAGAGCCACCAAAATGGTAAAGGGGATGGAAGGATACTCCTATGAAGAAAAGCTAAAACGTTAGGGCTTTTTAACCTGGAAAAGAGACGGCTGAGGGGAGATATGATAGAAGTCTATAAATTAATGGAGTGGAACGGGTAAACGTAGATCGATTGTTTACGTTATCAGAATATAGAAAGACTAGGGGACATGCAATGAAGCTACAGGGTAAACTATTTAAGACTAATAAAAGAAAATATTTTTTCACTCAACGTGTAATC
Organism: Ichthyophis bannanicus; assembly: GCA_033557465.1. Taxonomy (NCBI): domain Eukaryota; kingdom Metazoa; phylum Chordata; class Amphibia; order Gymnophiona; family Ichthyophiidae; genus Ichthyophis; species Ichthyophis bannanicus. The sequence continues at coordinate 366,897,950 of CM066034.1, forward strand.
AAACTCTGGAATTTGTTACCGGAGGATGTTGTAAAGGCTGTTAGTGCAGCTGGGTTTAAAAAAGGTTTTGGACAAGTTCCCGGAGGAAAGGTCCATAAACCATTATTAAGAAGAGACCCAGGATATCAATGCTTGACCCAGTACAAGCATTGTGGAACCTGTGTCTTTTGGGGAAACTACTAGGTACTTATGACCTAGATTGGCCACTGTTGGAAACAGGATACTGGGCTTGATGGACCTTGGTCTTACCCAGTATGGCATATCTTATGTTCTTATGTTCTTATCTGTTGGATGTATACAGAGAAAGAGAGAGTGGATTCAAAGATGACCCCAATTTTGCAAACTGAGGAAACAGGGAGGAATGTAGTGTTATCCACAGAAATAGAAAGTGTTGAAAGGGGGAAGTGGGTTTAGGATGAAAGATAAAAAGCTCAGTTTTGGTCATGTTCAGTTTCAGATGGTGGTGAGACATACAGGCAGCAATGTCGGATAAGTAGGCAGAGATCCAGGCCTTGATTGCTGGAGAGATTTCAAGCACAGAAAGGTAGATCTCAGATTCATCAGCATTAAGATGGTATTAAAAACCATAGTAGGAAATAAGTGCACCAAGGGACCGAGTGTAGAGAGATAAACGGAGAGGTCCCAAGACAGAGCCCTGAGGTACACCAACTGAAGGCGGGATGGCAATATAGGAAAAAACAGCAGAACATATGCTAAAAGTGCGATGGGAGAGATAAGAAGAAAACAAGGACAGAACAGAGCCCCTAAATCCAAGCAAGGAGGATATCAAGGAGAAGGTGGTGATGAACAGTGTCTAAAGCAGCAGAAAGGTCAAGAAGGATGAGGATCGAGTAGAGGCCTTTGGATATGGCAAGGAACAAGAATCTTTTCCAAAATTGTTTCTGTGGAATGTAGAGAATGAAAGCCAGATTGCAGTGGTCCAGAAGGTCTTGAGAGGAAAGACCAGTACCTGACATATCCCAAAAGTAGCCAGATCCATGCTACTTATCCCCAGAGATAAACAGTAGTTTTCTCTTGGATTACCTTAATAATAGTTTATGGACTTTTCCTCCAGAAATTTAACCAAACCTTTTTAAACTCAGCCACCCTACTTGCTTTTACCACCTCCTCCAGTAATGAGTTCCAAAGATTAATTATAAGTTAAAAGAAAAAATATTTCTCCTATCTTTTTTAAATATACTATTTTGTAATTTTATGGTTTGTTCTTTAGTCCTTGTGGTTTGAAAGAGTAAACAATCGATTTGCATCTACCTGGGATGAGGGTGAAGGGAGATAGATTCAGGAGTGATATGCGGAAATATTTCTTTACAGAAAGAGTAGTGGATCCATGGAATAGTCTCCCAGTGGAGGTGGTAGAGATGAGGACAGTAACTGAATTCAGAAAAGCATGGGACCAACACAGAGGATCTCTAAAGGTAAAAAGTGGACTGTTGTAGTTGTTGTTATGGAAGGACAGACTAGATAGGCCATGTGGTCTTTTTCTGTCATCATGTTTCTATGTTTCCACCTGTTGCATTCCATTCAGGATTTTATAAACCTTTATCAAATCTCCCCTCAGCCATCTCTTCTTCTTCCAAGGGGCCTAGAGCTGGTATAAATACCCATGGCTAGATTTTTCAAGGCTGTATGTTAATTATGGTATTGTATAATTTATGTGCATATTTGTGCATGCCATCCATGCTTCACCCAGACTCTGCCCATGTGCATGCCCACAGTGAAAGTACATACCGTTGGCCCATCTTCAGCAGTTAGCATGGGATCTACAGATAGTGCAGTGATTTTTTTCACCATCTACATTTCCTGATAATGTGACCTGAAAGCACATGCTTTAGAAACATAGAAACATGACAGCAGATAAAGGACCATACAACCTATCCAGTCTGCCCTTTCATGCACACCATGAAGTTCTGCAGTCCCTTTTTTCCTTTAGAGATCCTCTGTGCTTGTCCCATGCTTTCTTGAATTCAGATACAGTTTTTGTCTCTGCTACCTCCCCTGGGAGACTATTCCACGCATCTACCACTCTTTCCATAAAGAAATATTTCTGCTAAATATTCTTGAGTCTATCTCCTTTCATCTTCATCCTATGCCCCCTCATTGCAGAGCTTTCCTTCAGTTGAAAGAGGTTCTCCTCCTGTGCATTTATGCCATGAAGGTATTTAAATGTCTGTATCATCTCTCCCCCATCCCATCTTTCTTCCAAAGTATACATATTGAGATCTTTAAGTCTGTCCCCATATACCTTATGGTGAAGCCCACTGACCATTTTGGTAGCCACCTTCTGCACCAACTCCATTCTTTTAATATCGTTTTGAAGGTGTGGTCTCCAGAATTGCACACAATACTCCAAATGAGGTCTCACCAAAGATACAAAGGTACTATCATCTCCTTCTTCCTGCTGGCCATTCCTCTCCCCAAGCATCGTTCAGGCTTTTGTCTTCACGTTTACTACCTGTTTAGTCACCTTAAGGTCATCAGAAACAATCACCCCTAGGTCCTGCTCTTCCTTTCATGGACAGAAGCACTTCACCCCCTATACCATACCGCTCCCTTGGAATTTTGCAGCTCAAAAGCATGACCCTGCATTTTTTAGCGTTAAATTTCAACTGCAAAATTCTCAACCATTCTTCAAGCTTTGCTAAATCCCTCCTCATGTTAATCTACACCTTCCCGGGTTTTTACTCTATTGCAGATTTTGGTATCATCCACAAGGGGACAAACCTTACCCAATAGCCCGTCTGCAATATCACTTACAAAAATGCTGCATTAACAGGTAGTGCAGCTCAGGGCTTTTTTTGAGAGTGTACATACTGCTAAAATTCACCCTTAGCCATCATGTATTAATGAAAGAACCCTGGATATGAGGCTAGAACCTTATCTCCAGGAACAAGCAGGAATGAGTCTTCACATATGGGTATCGTCGGTACCGACGGAGCCTGCGCGGGAACGCTCCCCAGCGTCCAGTAAGAAAGCTTTTGGGAGCATCCCACAGCGCCTGCACACTGCCTTCCCACCTTTCCCAACCGCCTCTCTCCAGTTCTTCTTTTCCGCGGAGTCAGCAGGTCGTGTTCCTGTCACCGCAGAAGAAGTTCTTTATTTTTTTCTTTATTTTTCTTTGTTGCGTCTGCCTTCTTCGATGTCAGACCGGTACTGCCGGTCTTTTCTTTTCTTTCTTTAAAAAAAAAAAAAAAAAGTTTCTTTCTTCAACTGTGCATTTTCAGTTTGGGCCTTAGGCCTGAACATTTTTCTCCTCATGGAGAAGCCCGCTTCCGGGTTCAAAAAGTGCACGAAATGTGGCGGTACTATTTCTGTCACCGACACCCATGATTGGTGTCTAAAATGTTTGGGTCCTGACCATTCCATCACGGATTGTGTGTCCTGTACCATGATGTCTAAAAGAGGTCAGCAGAACCGAGCAGCCAAGCTCAGTACCCTGTTTCCCTCTGATGCAGCCTCGGTGGCATCAACGTCTTCCAGGGCTTCTTCTTCCTCCCATGGATCTCAGGTAACCAAACATAAATCTAGCCGGTCCTCGAAGGGCAAATCTCCCTCTAAGCATCGAGATGCCTCTGGGCTTGTCCTCGAGGATTCCGCACCGGCAAAATTACCCCGGCGTGAAGATCCGGCTTCCAAAGCATTGTCTATGGGGTCACAGGTTGACATCGATGGCTCGGCCTCGACCGATCACCTGTTGCCGTGTTCTGGGGTACCGGTGGCCTCCACTGGTACCGACATCCAGACTCTGGTGGCGTCGATGGATCAGAAGATTCTGTCCATGCAACGCACCCTAATGGCGTTTATGCAGGCTTCGACGCCTCCGGTACCGCAACAATCTCCGTTGCCGGTACCGACTCTGGCACCGGCATCGTTCCTGCTGCCCGTACCGATTGCATCGACATCGGCTTCGGTGTCGACTGCAATGGTACCCTGTCCTATGATGCCCATTGGTACCGAACCGGTACCACTTACTCCTGATGTCGATCCCACTCGGTACGCGTATCGGGCTTTACAGGAGCATCCAGACAGGCGATACTTCGATTCCTCCAAAGACTCTGATGAGTCGGAGGCTTCTGTCGAGGCACCGGTACTTCTTCCTCAGGAGTCTGCTTCTCCAAAACGAAGAATGTCTCCTCCAGAAGACTTGTCTTTTCAAGACTTCATTAGGGAAGTGGCTAGGGGCCTCTCCATTACAGTGGCCCCTGAGTCAGAGCCTAGAGCCAAGCAATTAGATATTTTGCAATATCCTAAGGCTCCTAAAGAAGTAGCTACCTTACCTATTCATGAGATTCTCTATGATCTCATGTTGAGCATGTGGGAGACTCCTCTTACCACCTCTCCTCATTCTCGTAGGTTAGACACCATGTACCGTGTCCCTCCTTGTCCTGGCTTTCATAAGTCTCAGCTTCCTCACCACTCTATTGTGGTAGAGTCTGCCATGAGGAAAATAAAGAGTGCAAAGAGACACTCATCTAATCCTCCAGGACGTGAATGCAGGACCCTTGATGCTTTTGGCTGAAGGGTTTTCCAAGCTAATATGCTTGCTGCCACAATCAACTCCTATAGTCTCTATATGGGGATGTTTCTAAAAGAAGTCACAGATCATCTGCAGACTTTAGCCCCTTTTATTTCAGAAGATAAAAGACAGGAATTTCTCACTTGGCTTAAACATGCCCAAGATGTTTCCAAATTTTCCAACCGTGCAGCCTTTGACTCTTTTGAGTGTGTAAGCAGAGCCTCGGCTATTGCCATAGGTGCACGCAGAATTGCTTGGTTACAAGCCTCTGATTTGGAACTCTGGGTCCAAGATGAACTGGGAAATCTTCCTTGTACAGGTGAAAACCTTTTTGGCAAGGATTGGCAAGCAAAGGCCACTCAGATGGATGCTGAGAACTCTGCTTTGGATCGACTTTCAAAGTCTACCTCTGCTCCTGTTAAGAAACGTTTGTTCAAAAAGACACCTTTTTCTAAAAAGGAAAGATATTATCCTGCTTATGGTCAGCAGGCATCTTCTGCAGGTCGTTTTGCTGCAAAGCGTCAGCAACCACCTAAACAGGCCAAGTCAAAGGCTGCCAGGCCTCCCACGACCCAGCAGCCTCAGCCTCCTCAGGGCCTTTGACTTGCAACTAGAGAATTTAGCCTTTCTAGCTCTGGAAGAACCAGAGCCCCTCACCATTACAGGAAGGTTAGCTTACTTTGCTCCCAGATGGGAGCAAATCACAGCAGAGCAATGGACCCTCTCCATTATAAGGGAAGGGTACAAGCTTCATTTCTTAAACCTTCCTCCCCACACCATGGTGAAACAGTTCAATTCTCCAACATCTCTCCTCAACCTTCTGGGTCAGGAGATTGCTACCCTTCTTGCCCAAGGGGCAATAGAAGAAGAACCTCTTCTTCAACAGGGCTCAGGGTTCTACTCCCCTTATTTTCTTATTCCAAAGAAAACAGGGGGCTACAGACCCATATTAGATCTCAGAGAATTGAACAAGTTTCTATTCTAAGAGAAATTCAAGATGATTTCTCTCGGTACTCTGCTGCCATTCCTTCAGAGTCAGGACTGGCTTTGTTCTCTAGATCTCAAGGATGCGTACACCCATGTCCTCATCCATCCAACACACAGAAGGTTCCTTTTTCAAGGTAAGCACTACCAATACAGGATGCTTCCTTTCGGTCTGGCCTCTGCACCAAGGGTGTTCACAAAATGCATGGCAGTAGTAGCTGCATTTCTACGCACTCTAGGAATATTCGTTTTCCCATATCTGGACGACTGGCTCATTCGAGCTCCATCCCAGTCAGAGGCCCAGATTTGTCTAACCTGCACAATGTGTGTCCTTCAGTATTTGGGACTGGTAATAAATATCCCAAAATCCCATCTCTGTATATAGCCCACTCTGTAAATAGCTCACACCAATCTAGCACACAACACAACACACACTCAATTTCCCCTCACTGCATGTATAACACACTCACTTGACCTGATTGTTTGCTGTGATGCCACCTTGATTATTAAGATAAGGCGGTTTAGAAATACTGTTAAATAAATAAATAAATAAATCTCACCCCTACTCAGTCTCTGGAGTTTATAGGGGCCTTGCTGGATAGCACAACTGCAAGGGCCTATCTTCCTCAGGCCTGTTGCCTACGCTTGGTGCAGTTAGCCTCCCAGATGCAGTTAAAGTCCCACTTAACTGCTCGAGAAATGTTACAACTATTAGGCCACATGGCATCCACCGTGCATGTGATTCCATATGCTCTCCTTCACATGAGGGCAGCTCAATGGACTTTGTCCACCCAATGGACTCAGGCATCAGGTTGCCTATCAGACAAAATAGCAAACTCCAGTCGCCTATTTTGGTCTCTCCAGTGGTGGAAGTCCCCTCCAAATCTGTTGTTGGGGTCCCCTTTTCAGCAGTCGCTACCCCAAGCAACTCTGACAACAGATGCTTCTCCAATGGGTTGGGGAGCTCATCTGCAGGATCTCTTCACCCAGAGCATCTGGTCTCCACAGGAGACTTCTCTGCATATCAATCTCTTGGAACTCAGAGCAATATTCTTAGCTTTCAGCGTGTTCCATTCCCTGCTCAGCTACAGGACAGTCCTCATCCATACGGACAACCAAGTAGCCATGTTCTATGTAAACAAGCAGGGTGGGACTGGCTCTCTGTCGCTTTGCAACGAAGCTTTGCGACTGTGGGCCTTCGCCAGAGAGCATCACATCCATCTTCTGGCAGTATATCTTCCAGGCGTTCAAAACTCTTGGGCGGACAGACTCAGTCGAGTTCTGCTTCCACACGAGTGGTCCCTCCACATGGACCAGGTAGCCAGGATTTTTCAAATTTGGGGAACCCCGGACATAGACCTCTTTGCAAGTCCGTGGAATGCCAAACTTCCCCGGTTCTGTTCCAGAATTCCGTGTCAGTGAGTTCAGGCCAAGGATGCCTTCCTCCTTCACTGGGGTCAAGACTTCCTTTATGCCTTTCCAACAATTCCCCTAATTCCCAAAACACTATTCAAGCTTCAGAGAGATCGAGGGACCATGATCCTCATAGCACCACATTGGCCACGCCAAGTGTGGTACCCTCTACTTCTGCATCTCTCTCAAGCTCCTTCCCTGGACTTGGGCTCTGCACCAGACCTTCTGTCCCAGGAAGAGGGAACGTTGTGGCACCCAAACCCCCAGTCGCTCCATCTCAGGGCTTGGTTGCTGAGGGCCTAGACCTTCAAGATTTTCATCTCTCTCAGCAAGTCAGAGATGTTATTCATGCCTCTAGAAAGCCTTCTACTAGACGTTCCTATGCTTTCAAATGGAAAAGATTTACCATTTGGTGTTCAGGGAAGGGTCGAAACCCTCTTGCAATACCTCTGAATTCTCTACTAGAGTATCTCCTGCATCTATCCCATGCAGGTCTGAAAACAAATTCAGTAAGAGTCCATTTGAGTGCTATTGCAGCGTCCCTCAAGCCTCTCAATGGACAACCAATTTCCTCTCATCCTCTTATAGCAAGATTCATGAGAGGCCTTCTTTTAACTAAACCTCCCATTAGACCACCTCCAGTGGCATGGGACTTAAACCTGGTTCCTGGCCAGCTTATGAAGCCACCCTTTGATCCTTTAGCCACCACCTCCTTGAAATTTCTTTCTTGGAAAGTTGTTTTTCTCATTGCAGTCACCTCAGCACGCTGCATCAGTGAGTTGCAAGCTTTGGTGGCTAATCCACCTTATACAAGGTTCCATCATGATAAGGTAGTCCTCAGGACCAATCCACACTTTATGCCTAAAGTGGTCTCGCCTTTTCATCTGAACCAAGAGGTATATTTACCTGTCTTTTTTCCAGGACCTCATACATCAAGTGCAGAGAGGAATCTTCATACCTTGGATTGTAAGAGAGTTCTCGCTTTTTACTTACAAAGAACACAGCAACATAGAAAGTCTTCTCAACTCTTTGTTGCTTTTGATCCTTCTCATTTAGGACTTCCAGTCTCTAAGAGAACACTGTCCAACTGGATTGCTCAGTGTATTTCTTTCGCCTACCAGAGTAGGAACATTTCTCTGGAGGGCCATGTCACAGCTCACAATGTGAGAGCCATGGCAGCCTCAATGGCTCATCTAAACTCTGTGTCCATCGACCAAATCTGTCGAGCGGCCACCTGGGCCTCGGTTCATACCTTCACAGCCCATTACTGTTTGGACAAGGACTCCCGCCGGGATGCCTCGTTTGGTCAGGCTGTTCTCAAACACCTGTTCCATTCTTAATCAACTCCTACCCACCTACCCTGGTCGGATGCCAGAGATCCATGGGAGGAGGTAGAGTCCTTTTCAAGGACACACAACCTGGAGTTTCTCCCTGGCACCTACAGCTAGGGAGTCCCCATATGTGAAGACTCATTCCTGCTTGTTCCTGGAGATAGCACAGTTACTTACCTGTAACAGGTGATCTCTGGGAACAGCAGGAATAAGTCTTCACAACCCACCCACCTCCCCTAGGAGTTGTATCTCTCTATCTATCTTTCCTTTCCTCTCTCTCTCTTTGTCTCGGCTTTAAAACTCGAACTGGAGAGAGGCAGTTGGGAAAGGCGGGAAGGCAGCGCGCAGGCGCTGTGGGATGCTCCCAAAAGCTTTCTTACTGGACGCTGGGGAGCGTTCCCGCGCAGGCTCCGTCGGTACCGACGATACCCATATGTGAAGACTTATTCCTGATGTTCCCAGAGATCACCTGTTACAGGTAAGTAACTGTGCTTTCTGCTAGGAAACATGCACTGGCGCAGCTTAAGAATATCCCGTAAATGTATGTATTTGTGTGCATTTGTGTGTTGTGTTTTGTTTGTCTCTTGTATTCTTGTTTATGTATATGTCTGTGTTTTGTTTGTGTATGTGTGTGTTTATGAATCTGTTTTTGTGTATCTGTGTTGGCTCTGTGAGTCTGTGACTGGGAGAGTACAGAAGAGGAGAGAGAAACAATTTAAAAGGATCAATCCCTAAGTGCAATGTTTCGATGTATCAGTGTTTCAATGCTGCTGCTGCTGCTGCTGCTGCTGGAATTGCCTTTCCCATAGAAATGAATTTGGCCATCTTTTTTTGGGGGGGAGGGGACTTTATTTCTCTCAAACCCACTGATCCAATATGGTCCATTGTAGAGCTTGATCTTTTTCTTCATTGATATCTGCACCATGCTAAATTTGTTTTTATTCAGTTATATTTTCAGAATTATTTTGCCCCCAGACAGACATTCTCAACCCTGGAGAGTAATTTTATAACAGGTTGCTTAGGTAGGAAATCCAAGAAGTGTGTATTTTGTTGATATTTTCTAGAGGCAGATACTTAATCTCTTTATAAAACAGGTATACAAAATCTGTAACAATGGCAGGACCTGGTAGAAATGTATGCACATATTTTATGAAATACACACATAGAAGCCAATTTTGAAATGGGGCTGTCCGGATGTTCAAAATCTGGATGACCTGGATCTGGCCCCGATTCTGCACCCGTGGGAACAAGTCATTCCTGCAGGAGCAGAATCGGGGCACTTTGACGGCCTGGACGTGCCCCAATTCATGCTCGCTGCACATGCAGAAAACCTCCCATCTAGGCCACCCTGTCCTCCTGCAAGGAGCCTTGGTGAAGTGGCGTCCCATCGCCATGGCACCGGGATGCCATGCAGGAGCCCTGCTGCCCTGCAGTACATTAAAACTGCTTTTTCCCATTGCCCGACACTCGAAGTGGCCTGCCGAGGCCAGGATGGGCAGCGGGGAAACCCATGCTGCCGCTCCCTCTTCTGGAGATGTCCTCCATGGCCGGCTGGAAATGTCAGGGATGTTTATTCCACCTCCGAGGTGGAATAAGTTCCCTGTGCGTCCTTGCCCATCCTTGGATGTACAGAGCCACGACCAGAATCGGCCCTGTACATCTGGGGTCAGAGTCCCGCCCACGCTCCTCTTCTGGCACCTGCCTTCCTGCCTCCATCCAGAGCTCCCCACACATCTCCTCTGTACGTGCGGGGAGCTTTGGACAGGGAATTGGGAACAAGCATTTGGCGGGGGATCCAACCGGATATACATCCCCACTAAATACTGTTCAGAATGAACCCCATAGCTTGCAACTCTGCCCATGCTCCTTCCTGACCATATTCATGCTTGGGTAGCATAAAAGTAGATGCAAACATAATCTTTTGGGTCCTTTTACTAAAGGCATTAGCTGGTAGCGCAGGTTCTGGCACATGCTAAAGGCGTGCTGGGACGCGTGTTGACAGCTAACACAGTGCCATGACCATTAATGCCGCTGGATTTTGGTGCTAACTGTTCACAGTGGGTTAGGGGTGGAGAGTGGTCAGGGTGAGTGCCTTGCAGTTAGCTCTCCCACGCTGTCTACAAGGTAGCCAATTATCACAGCTGCGCTTATGGTCACCACAATAGGCAGAAGTAAGTGCGCCTGCGCTATTTCTGTGCAACGTTAGGACATGATGCACCGCATGAAATGCTGAGAAGATGTTTTCACATCACCAACAATTAACCCGTGTGGTTTTGCACCTAACACACTATGATTTTGGTGCTTGAGGTGCAACACCATCATGCCCTTTCATGAAAGGGCCCTTATTTATTTATTTTATTTAGACAGTTTTGTATACCGCCTTATCCTTCAATCAAAGCGGTCACAACACAATTGGGGGATACATTTAACACGCAGGGATATGAGACACATACACTAATACTTACAGGGAACATGGGCAATGGAGGGTTAAGTGGTTTGCCCAAGACCACAAGGAGCATCTGTGGGACTAGAAACCCCAGTCCTTCCGGCCCAAGGTTGCTGTCCTCTAGTGGGATTTGAACCCCTGACCTTCCGGCCTGAAGTACCTTGCCCCAACCACTAGGCTACGCCTCCCTTATACCTACGTTATATGCACATAACACTGGGAGTGATTTTAGTAAAGCCCTTCTCTGTGGGTAAAATGAGCTTTATCTGTGGAAAACAAAATTATAAAATGAACCCCACTCGTGAATAATTTGTTTTCCACATTCTTCGGGTTGGAAAGAATCAAAATGCACAGATTTCAGTGAAAAATCCACAGGTGCCTGCACTCTACTTCAGGGGTCTCCAATTCTGGTCCTGGAGAGCCGCAAACCAGTCAGGTTTTCAGGATGTCCCTAATGAATATGCATGAAATGAATTTGAATACAGTGGGGCAGTGCATTCAAATATATCTCATGCATATTCATGACCACCAAAACAAACTCCCAGAAAACCCAATAATTACTACAATAATAATGCTATTATTTATCGATACTGATGGTATCTCTACTTTGCTGTTCTTTGCTATTCTAAATTTAAGCAGGTTTTTGGAAGATGTAAAGGGATAATTTTGTTTTGGGCAATTATACCATCGGTATGTATTTATTTAATTAGTGGGTGTTCTGGGAGTTTGTTTTGATGATAGTGTATTACTCTCAGTGTGTGTTGTATTTTTTTATGCATATTCATTAGGGACAGCCTGAAAACCTGACTGGTTTGCAGCCCTCCAGGACTGGAATTGGAGATCCCTGCTCTAATTCAAACTTCAGTTTCAACCTGCCTTTGCCATATCTGCCAACTCCTTTCCTCTACAGTGTTTGTTTTCCACCCACCCCCATTCCTTTTTACCTACTTCTGTTTCTACCGTGTTTTTTCCTCTTCCAGCAGACTACTCCGTTTTATGGCCCTCCTTTGTTTTACTGTTTCCTTCCACTTAATTCTGCTATTTCCGTTCCTTTTGTCTTCTCATCCAGTTTTACCATCCCATGTCTTTTTTTCATACTTTTACATTTCCACCTCTTCTCCATGCTATCCATATCATTCCTTCTAAATATTTACACCATCCTTTGTTTTTCCTCACTTTTTGCCATTTTTTATTTATCCTTCCATTCCTACAACTCTTTCAATGGAACCAGCCCAGAAGATTTCAGATAGCCATAGGTACCTTCCTGGAAAGACAGTAGGATGAAAATAGAGGCAATTTTCAGTGCCATGATGAGCATTAATGTTATTGGGATACGTTTATCTGGATAACATTAACTAGATAGACATTCAATAAATTTAACCAGTTAAGTTCTGCCACTGAATATAACCTGTTTAATGTATCTGGATAACTTTAGACCTGCTGTTTGTATGGCCAGATTTGCCTGGATAAGATTGACTGGATTATACTTAATATCTGTACTGTCTGGCTAAAGTAAAAGTGCACCCCTTGAATGCCCCAAGCATTGCCTTTCCTTAACTAGTTACGTTTTCAGGGTAACTCTTAAAGTTACTCAGACATATCATTCACGCTGAATCCTTATTAAGCGATGTTTCTGATGGAGCTATTGGAAACTCCATATTATAAAACATCAGTAGTTGGTTCTGCCATTGTGCATTCCATCTGCATTATTTGCATGTTCTGTCATTCAGTTTAATTTAGTTTTTGCTTTTTTTTCCTTTTTGTTTCTGACAATGGACAGGTGAGAAACCACATCAGTGCAGCATCTGCTGGCGCTCTTTCTCCTTGAAGGATTACCTAATTAAACACATGGTGACACACACGGGCGTGAGGGCTTACCAGTGCAGCATCTGCAACAAGCGCTTCACCCAGAAGAGTTCCCTCAATGTGCATATGCGCCTGCACCGGGGTGAGAAGTCCTATGAATGCTATATCTGTAAGAAGAAATTCTCTCACAAAACCCTGCTGGAAAGACATGTAGCTCTACACAGCACCAGCAATGGCACTACTAACAGTCCAACCACAGGCCCCAGCACTGGCACCAGAGTTGGCTCCACTAGTGCCGTGGTCACCTGCACTGAGGGGACCACTTACGTCTGCTCCGTCTGTCCAGCTAAGTTTGACCAAATTGAGCAGTTCAACGACCATATGAGGATGCATGTGTCAGACGGATAAGTATCTTTCTTTCTTATGAACAAACACAAAAAGCTATGGCACTAGATTTAAGAATTTTTTTTTTCGTTTTGTTTTGTTTTGTACTATATGAAGAACTGTATTGCCTGCTGGTACATTACATTTCTGGAGGCTGGGTGAGTATATATATTTTTCCCAGCCTCCCTTGGATGGTGGCCTTAAGGCTTGGTAGTGCTTCAAGGGGTCCACTGGTTGGATCTTGAGCTACTGGCCTCTAAATACAACCCTTCTTTACAAAAAAAACTACAAATTTTAAAAATTACAAAAAATGACAAAAAAAAACAAAAACATTTTTCACTTATGTAGAGCACTACAAAAAAAGAAAATAATATAATTAATATTGAAAAAGGCCTACTGTCTAATTACACCGCTTGCAGTGTTTTTGATGGACATTTTCACAAATCTGACCGCTTGGACTTCACAGTTTCCAGTTAACAAAAAAACAACAACTTTGGAATCTCACATCCGGCTTAAACGAGATCGCTGCCCTATGCTGGGATTTACATCATTGTTCCGTTCACATAAGGGTTTGGCGAGGGCTTGGGAAAGTGAGTGTGATTTAGATAAGGTGGAGATCTTGTTGGATGTATAAAGGAGAACCAAGGGTCCCTCTCCCCTTGGTTCTGCTTCATCCCTTGCTCCCCTATCCCCTTTCTCACAATCCCTTCCTTCCCCTTCCCTTGCTTTCAAGAGAAGACAGAAAAACAGGGAAATAAAGGAATGGTATTAGGAATGATCTATGTATTTATTTGTTGTCTACGTTGAGCAGAAGACCTCGGCACAATCAAGGAGAGGGATTTTCATGGAATACACAAACAAGAAAGATGTATGAAATCAACACATCGGTGATTTACATCTACTGCTATAGGTATAAAAGAGTATTTTAAATTGATTTTTTCCCCACAATATTGCAAAAAATTTGAAAACCTAAAATTAAATTGCTGCATTAGATTTATATGTTTGTGAATGAAAACAGAGAGGGTGGTTGATGAGGGTGGGGAATGGAATTGACTAAAATTTGTGTTTTTAATCTAAAATTTTATAGAGGGGCAATTGTAACATTAACAAATGAAACATTAGATTAAAAGAATATATTTGAAACAGTATTTCTTTAAAAAAAAAAAAGAAAAAAGAAGTAGAAAAAAACTGAGATTGTTCCAAGTGATTTTTTCTTTGTTTAACTCACACTGCCACTAATAAATTCTACTCTTTCTTGTTTTTTTAAGACTGTTAAGTTTAGCAAAACCTGCTTCCACTTTAGAGAGAAAAATGTGACTTCAAAATTTATTTTTAAAAGAGGAAGGATGTTTCTCTGTTTCTCTCCTTTCACATTTTTTTAATTTTAGTTGATTTGGGGTACATGGGTCGTGCATACATGACATTGCCACCTCTGCTGTCTTTTGAACTGCTGCTGTAGTACATTGATAATTTTTTTCTCTGACTGTTATCCAGTAGATTTTTTAGTTTTGCTTTACTGAAATATTTCCTTTGGTTATTCCAACTTTAATCTGTTGTTTTCTACTGGTATTTCCCCCATGAGAAAGTTCAGCAGGCCCTTTAACACTAGAAGCCCCAAAGTGCGTCAATTGACGCAAATCCATCTTCGAAAGTTTATACCAGCGCCACTGCTTGAACAATGTCAGTTATGTAATGATGTCACATACTGCACGTAGTAAACAAATAAGTAACTTCAAATTAATTCACATCTGCATTTCATACTCAACGCAGTTGTCGTGATAATGCGTCAATTGACGCACTTCGGGATTTCTAGGTAAAATGCCTTTTTTGGGGCTTCTAGTAATGACTTTGTAGTAAATTTCCTTAGTATTTATTTTCTTTTCTTAAAAGTAGGACAGTGCCAGAGGTCTTAGTAAGAATAAAAATTAAAAAGCATATATTTTCCTTTTTTGGACACTGGACAAGTAAGCAATAAGCCACCATGAAATGTGCAAACAAAGAAGTCCTTCGATGCACATCCCAGATCCGCCAGGCCATGGTGTGGAGAAATACTGAGCCCAACCCTAGAAGTGGCTTATTGCATTTTCAAAATAGTTTCTTGGAAACATAAGGATCAATACAAGGTATTTCATAAGCAGACTTTAGAGGGCAAAGGAGTGCATTGAATTTTGGGGAAATGATATCCAGTTCTTAACACGTATTCTAGTAAAAGCTGGTCCTGTAATCAGAATGCTGGATTTCTGTTTGCTGTTTTGTAAGAGTAAAAATTGCACTCATGCCCATCCTCTTATTGTGGTTTTATTAAGTAAATAAATACTATAATTTGTAGAAAATGAGAAAGGATCTGTTGTCACATTGAGCCCAAGTTGTCCTTCCAGTCTTAAATTGTTCTCCCTAGTCTCACATTCCAGCTTAATGATGTCCACTGTAACAATTCTTGAATATATAAATATTTATTAATTTTCTGGTTTATAGTATATGCTCTCCCTTTATCGGCAGTCTTCCAGTAAAACTGCTTGGGATTTTCTCCACTGGTTCTTGAGTCTGTTAAATATGTGGATAGAAAAAGAATTTTCCTTACTTGAAATCATAAACTCCACTAGCCTTATTGCTCTGTATATATGAAGGAGTCATGGCTTGAGATTTCCTATCTGAAATGCTGAAAGAACTCAGCTGCTCCCACTTAAATCTGGAGCATTAATTGGAAAATAAGAGTAATACACATTTTAGAGGTGGTCTTGCTAGGCAGATAAAGGAGGTTATTTTAAAAGCCTTATGCGCCTTTTTCCATGTGGAAATACTGGCATTTGCATGTGTAGACTGCATATATGTGTCAAAGGTGATTTCAGAAAGCCCCTATTTACATGTGGAGATTCACACTATGCAGAGAATAAGGGGTCGTGGTCTGGGCGAGCCAAAAAATCTACACATGTATGCTCCATTTTGCAAAGGGAATCTGGGTATATGGGATAAAATCGGGTTTTACACCAGCTCAAAGGCACACATAGATTTTACAGAAATGCTAGTTTCATCCATGGCTTTTCATGAGGGATTAAGGGAGAAATTTGCCTTAATCCTCCATTGTGTACTTCCACCTCCAGAAAAAAAGCCCATCAAAATTGCCGCCACAGTACTTAATTGACAGCACTGATACATATAGATTTACAAAATGGCCTGTATAGACATGGGAGTGCTGGTTCTTACACGTGGAAGTTGAAAAATCACCCCTTCCTCGTTGAAATGCTGGTACTTCCATATGGAAGCTGCTGAGTTGGTGACGCTCGTTTTTCTCGCATGTAGATTTGTAAAATGGCCCTTCCTGCTCTGCATGCCAGCAAATCCATGCACACTCCTACATGTCCTTATGCATATTTCACAAAATGCTCCATGGCTGACAGAGCCTTTTGTAAAATACAACAGACTTGAGCTGTCCCAACCTCGACATCTTAAATCCATTCTCTATATTCTATGTAAAGCGAGCCTTCACGTCAGATGCTAAGAAAGGATGGATTGTTTGCTTTCCAATAAATGAAGAATTTTGGTTAAGAAGGGTTCTGCAGACTTTTAAAAGACAAGTAGAACAGAAAGATCTCTATTTTTCAAGTTGTGTTAAAATGGTAAGACTTTTTAATTGTTTCTAGTGGCTGTGCTTAAAGATTGACATGTCAATATCCAGCCATGGTGGTCGGCGTGTTTTTTTAAACACCAGCTGTGGCTAAAAATAATCTGGATAGCCAGCATCCGTATCCGGATAGTGGCCAGCACTGAATACCCAGATACTGCAGCCAGCACCATCGCTCTCCATACAGCAGTGATATGCAGTACCATCGTACGCTTAGGCTATATGGATAGCTATAGGACAGGTTTTTTTTCTTTATTAAGTTATCTGGATAGTTATCCATATAACGGCAATGAATATCGCTGCTATACGGATAATGACCGACTCCATGCATGGGTCATCCCGGCACTATCCAGACAGAGCCAAGGGGGTCTATGAGGATATTCAATAGCACTATCCATATACAGTAGTTCCACTGAATATCCTGGTCGGTTGTACTTTTCCAGATAGCAGGTTCTGCTGTCCGGATAAGGGCCCAGAGCATTTAGCTTGAGGGATTCTTGCATAACAAGTATTTTATTTTGCTTTTCATCCAGAATTGTTACTTTTTCTTGATAAGTTATTAGTATTATGGACTAATGTGCGATGTATGTAAATGCATACTCCTGACATTGAATATAACCTAGGGAACAGAACTAATTAGAACAGTGCTGAATACTGATATTTTAACAGGCAGTAGAACTTATCATATTGTAAAAACTACAATATAAAACATTTCAGTATGAGAAAAAGTCTTTATAAAGTTGGATTTGCCTTTTTCCCAGGAAATCTCTAATATTAATCAGCTGTATGATAAATGTCCTGTTTCACTGTCATTGCTTTCCTACAGGGTCTATGTACCAAAATGCATTAAAATTAGTTATTAGTTCAGGGTAATGCATCAATGTTAATGCATCCATTAGCCCTGCAGTTAAATGCACAGTGTATGAAAAAAGTAAAGCCTTCTGTTAAGGGCAGCGTTCATGCAGATGTTTTGGTAAATGCAATTTGTACCAACCAATAATAATTTCAGAAGACTTGATTAACATATTTTTGCATTTAATTTGGTAATTTAAATTTTTTTTTGTGTTGTCATGCTACAGACTCATTAATAGTCATGTAGATTAACGCACTAAGGGACCCTTTTTCTAAAGTGTTGTAGGTTTTTGCACTTACTCTGCGTCGGGAGCATGGCCAGTATGTCCCCTACAGTTATCACACTGAAATGTTCCTTAACACACATTAACTTCACTCGCACTTAATGCAGGCACATAATGCTTTCTCAAGAGGAGGTGTAGGTGCAACCGTGTTAACTGCAGACTTGACAATGTGTGGTTACTACAACGTGCCACCATAGTGTAAAGTCTGCATTCACTCTCCATGCATATCCCCCCGCCCAGTCTCCACTCCATTGGGCGTGAAGTAATTAGCGTGGGAATTTTACCATGCTGGCTGCTTTTAGCACGCAGTAACTGTTAGCACATGTTAATTGTTAGCGCACTTTAATAAAAGGGCCCCTATGAGCATTAGCACATTTAGCACACATTAAAGCTTGCGTGAATGCACTTTATTACTTAGACCCCTATGATAGCAGTTCTGGAAAGAACTCCCAATCACTGCAAAAATGCCAAAATTGAGCCAATGAAGGGAAGAATAATCTTTAAGAAAACTATGAGGCAGGTTGGTCGTCATCGACCTGCAGAACAGAACGTGTCCCAAGGGTTGCTGGCATCCCTGAGAACAGTTGTAAGGAAAGCTTATGCAATAGTTGTGAATTCTAAAATGCTGCAAAGCCAACCCTTTTCTTTTCCCTCATACCCTTCTCCTCTTTTCTTTAAATTGCAATTTGCACGCCTCTTGATTGGTGCGTGGGAGGTGATACGCTTACATTCGTTGATGCTATATCTGATGGAAGATAACCAGTTAAGTTAGCCAGTTATCTTAAACAGGATAGTCAGAGAGCAATCCATCTAAGTCAGTACTTCTGAATATAGCTAGCTAAAGATAACCGGATTTCTTTATCCAATTAACTCAGACCTTCTTTATATGCAGTCTGACTTAACTGGACAGCTGTAGTCGGATAACTGGATAGCTATAGCCGGATATCCATTTGAGGTTGTTGCCCAATCTCAGGATGCCTCTTTCCATCTCCAACATTTAACTGATTAAATTTTAACTGGATATCACATTGTCCAGTTAAGTTTAAGCAGTCAGCGATCTCAAAATTGAAAAGGAACTATGTATCTGCTAAACTCTCTCAAAGTTAAACCGATGAATGGCTTTGAATATCAACCACACTAGTTTTTAATGAAGTTTGAAGGGTATTTGAAGTCAATTTAAAACAAATATTAATTAATTTTACATCAAGCAGAGACTGTTCTTCCTTCTATGGAATCCGGTTTAGGAAACATGCCTCCTGTATTATGGAGATGGTAACTGTTCTGGTGGCCTTTGTAACACACTGCTACACCTGTGACTTAAATCATATTTTAAAAAAACTGAGATAGAGAAGACAACTAAGTAGCAGTTCCCTCATGTCTTCCAGATGAACTCTTTTCAGAAAAACTCAAAATAATAAAATAATTTCAGACACAGCTGGCTGTCAATTGACCAATTCCCTTCTAAGCCGCACATCTGTGCACTGGGTTTCTAAAAAAATTTACAGCCAACTGCCGACCTAACAGCTAGAGCTACTAACATGCATTACTGCATTACCATGGGCTTAACACCATTAATGCGCATTATTAGTAGCTGGGTCCCATTGCATAAAATATGGCCTGCGATAATGTGCATTAATGGTATAAACACATGCAAGCTCAGTAATGTACATTAATAACTCTAGCTGCAAATCAACATCCCATGGCATATAGAGGATATTTTTATAAGAGGCACTTAGGTTAACACACATTGTAATGTGCATATTTCACACCTATTTTATAAAGTACACACATATGTTATAATATAGGGGCATACGTGGTCTAAAACACATGTTAAACTAGACATAAGTGCTTATACCTGCTCTAAGACAGATATAAATGCCCACAACTAGATTTTTCAAGGACCTGTAAGTTACAGGGGGTGCATTAACTAACAAATACATGTTCTGGTGCATGCTGAATACATGTTGCTAGCTAGCTCAGATCCATGACAGCCCAGAACAATTCCCGCACTGTCTTAATTCGCATTAGGGTAGCAAGTGCGTGGGGTAGAGGTAGAGAGTGGGTGTGGTGTGCTGCATGCAGTTAGTGCCGGGTTCATACTGCACGCTAACTGCATTAGTGCAAGATCACCTAACGCCACCTCAGTAGGTGAAGTTGAGTGCATTCGCGCTAATGTGGCATGCACTAAGGGATATTGTTCCATGCTAACTGCTGGGGAAATACTTTCCATTCCCCTCACAGTTAAAGCAGTGAAGTTGCACCTAACGCGCCATAGTTTCAGCACTGTTGACTTCTTCAGTGCAACACCCTAGTATCTTGTAGTAAAAGGGCCCCATAGCATTTTATAACTTAAGCATGTAAATTTGCCCTCTGCCCATGCGCCACCCCTGTTCATGCCCATAGTGAAAGTGTTTGCCATCAGCCCAATGCACATACTTTCAGAATAGCAACCAAGTATATTACATACATAAGTCATCACTTAGGCATTTAAATGTACTCAATTACCATGATTTATGCACACAAATATGCACATAAGTCTAGCAAGCCTTATAAATTTATCTTCAGTCTGTATATGATTATTGCTTTTGAAAAGAGCAATAATTTACCTTCTTGGTCTGAGAAAATATGATGAAATATTCATATTTTCCTTTCCTGTTTCACAAAGATTATACTGGTTACCTTTTATGTCCTACAAAAAAACAGTTGATCCTTTAGGAGGAAATAGTGACCTAGAGGCAGTATTGCCCAAAGCCATTATTCATTTGTGAGTCACTATAGCTTCCCGTGCAACAACATTGAATAGCAATTTATTTTTGTCTTTTATATATTACAAACTGCAGGCATCACTATAATCAAAGATAATCTACATCCAAACAGATAATCATTGATTATTATTAATAATGCAATTCTTGACATTAACAAGTTAAATTCTCAGCATTTTTGATAAGAGATTAGAGATCTGATAATGTAGGTGATAACGAAAAATTGTGTTATATCACAAATCATTTTTTTAACAGGTGTTTTTATATCTGCCCGCCTGCCTGTTTTGAAAGCTTTTGATCTGTGATTTCGGAAAGAAGTGAAAATCAAAATGATAATGTTGAATATTATTAGAACAGTAGATATTTTCTGCAGCTGAGCGACTTGTCCGCATACTTCCCACACACTTACTCTAGGAAAGATCTCTAAGGAACTGCGACCATCCAAGGAGCAGCTCCATTGCTGGCAGGCCAGTTGATGAGTCTGTCTTCTCCTGCAGGTTCTTTAGAAAGACCTAGGAAGATAGGCACCATGATCAACTAGAGACCCACTGATAATAGAGCTGCTGCCTATTCTAGTGTGCCATCTTCTCCGATATCAGCTTTACGAATTTCTCACTATGAAAAAGAAAGACAAAATACAGAGCAACACATAAGACCTAATAATATCATTGGGACCAAATGCAAGTTCAAAAAGCAGTAGCCTGAGTGTTGCATAGCAAACTTCTTCTACTTGTAAAGTATTGGTTGTCCTGAAAGACGGGACAATCTCATTTGTCTCTGTCTCTGGTGAAATGGATTTCCAGAATTTCAGAATTTTTCTGATTTAAGTTTATAATAACTCCCAAGCCTTTTGGGGAGGTTCCATGGGAATTTCGATGTCGGTATCATTGAATAGTTAAGGTATAAGTTTGATCCTGTGATGTGTTCCCACTATTGGGTGCCTTCAGTGTTGCACAGTTCTGTAATTGAACATTTTTCCATCTTTATAATTCATTTCATTTCATTCATTTCATTTTTTAACTTGATTACATGCTTCGCCATATGTTCAAATCATAATACATAAAATATATAAAATAATAATCATTCTAAACAGCCGATGCATATTAAATCTATAAAATACGTATCAACCAAGCACAGGAAATAACTAAATCTTTACATTTTTTGAAATTTCATATAGTTAGACCTCAGATTAGTTTGAAATATTAGAACAGGTGCTCCAAGCTTGCAGGTTAAAACCCACAAATCGAGAAATTAAAAGATAGCTAATATCTGTGTGTCTAATAAATAAAAGTATCATTTCTTTTGAAAGGAGCAGTTTCCTGATCAAGTTGGTCTGTAAATTCATTTGCTGGAGGGATTTCCATGTTAGAATTTGCCAAGGTCTTAATTTATGCTTGTGGTCAATGACCTCCTCAGACTCCTTTCTTGGCCCCACTATCATGTACCCCAAAAGCATATGGGCTGTTTAGACTTAATAGAAAACGTCAGTTATGCTAGTTTGAGCAAATGCTACAGAAAGTGAAAGTAAGAAGTTGCCATTAATTCATTTATTTAAATGAATTGAGGGGCGCACTTCTTATGAAAATAAAAAGTATTCATTTTTTTCATATTGACAATTTTGTCGCTAAGTTTCATGGCTTTAATTTTTTCTTTTGTTTGTGAGGAACCGATATCCTGTCTACTCTGCGGACACTAAAGATTCCAGAGCATTTTTCTTAACAAAAAAAGGGGTAGGCATCAGACCCAGTGTGCTGGTTAAATTACTCAAGTTTATTAAATTCTGTTTTCTTTCCCTTCCTATATGTCACAATGTATCGGCACATTTTTATATGCTTCCTAAATCCACTCCAGCAGTTGCTTATCTGTGGATGCTCTTTGAGACTGAACAGGGTAACAATTGAATTTGGACATAAATAGAGCAGCAAGGAGTTCAGGACAGCCCATAACACTTTACCTTCTTCCAATCTAGTTATATTATATATCATAATCTTCTGTTTCTAATTTGCTTTTTGGGTTTATTGTACCATAGTTGTGATGCTTTGTACAAAGGGCATAGATGCAGGAGTGCTTCCAAATGAGGCAAGTTTAAAAGATTATTCAATCCCTGGCAGAATGAGAATTGCAGAAGAAGCATTTTAATTTAACGTTTGTACGTGATTACAGAACATAGAATGAGCAGATCACTTTTGTCAAACTTTCTTCTCCAATGAATTTTTTCAAAACTTTACAATGTGAGGCAAATCCCAACCTCCTCTGGGAAGGCAAACATCTATTTTATCACATTTCCAATAAATTATAGTTTATTTTAACCTAATAAATAAATAAATAAATAGACACAACATAATTTACAGAGCCATTATCTCTATCACTTGGATTCATTTATAAAATTCACTGCCCTACCCCATAGCACAGCCAAACCAAATATAGTTATAGGAAAGAAGGTAAGGATGTCAAATGATAACTTATCGTTTTGATAGTACTGTCTTTTAAGGTAACCCGTGATTTTTCTCACTCTGATCACTGCAATTAAAAGGGCAAAATATCAAGAGTTATCTTGATAAGAAATGGAATTGTATCTCTTATCTAACAGCTAGCGTTACTAATGTGCAGTACTGTACTAGTGTGGGCTAACACTATTAACTTTTACCACAAGTTCTATTGTATGGAGTGGGACCTAGTTACTAATAACAGGTAGCAGAGCATGATAGTAACTCTAGCTGTAAATGGATGCAAAAACACTATCAGATTGCTGTAGGCATTATCTAGTAACTCCCTGTGGACCTTGAGCAAAGCTTCCTTGCCTCCCTGTGCCTCAGTATACCCAACCATAATTGGGTACTAGTAGTAATAATCTTTCTTACCCCAGTTCCATGCTGTGTTCCCAAAAGAAATTGTGCAGCATGCAAGCTTTGTTAAAGCACATGGCACATTGGAGATGGCTGCATGGTTGTTTCCGAGGTGCTGTTTAGAAATGAAGAAGCTATAGAATACCAAATTATTTTATTTCATAACAAGAACATATGAATTTGAAACAAACGCAAAGCAGACATATTTTTAGCCAAATGGAATACACTTGCATGCAGCATTTGTATAGCACCAGTAACTAACATCTCGATGCATCTTATACAATAAGGCATCTCCCCTTTCTTTTCAGCTCTTCTCTTCAAAGTCTGCTCTCTTTTCTTAGAACTCAAAGGGCTGATAAAGTATTTCTGTGCTTGAAAAAAAAATCCTTAAATAGTGCAAATTTTGAGAAACCAGAAAAGCAAGAAGTTATGTTAATATTCTAAAGTGAAAACATTTGAAAGTATCTCATCAGTGCCAAACGTTCCGAAGAAGAAATTAATTTTGGGCTTTCTGCACAAGCCTGCATTATGATGTCCAGATTTGCTTACATCAGTGATTCTCAACTCAGGACTCACCTAGCCAGTCAGGTTAGTAGGATATTCACAATGATTATGCATGGGATTTGCATACAGATTTTTTTTGAATATTCATAGTGGGTGTACCCTAAAGACTGGATTGAAAAGCACTGACTTTTATGAATATATATAAGCACTTTTTATCTTCCTGGCTACATAGTACTCAGTCAAAATGGATTGTTTGAAATTGTGAGAGCAGTATAGCAAAAGGAATAAAGAATAAAGTCTTGTTTTCTCTGCTCATGAGGTCTTCGGACAGTGAGGCTAATAACTAATAATGTCATGAACAGTGAAAAAAAACAATCAGGCAATCTAGTTCCATAAACAGCAACCATGGGAGTAAAAACAATAATTCTGTTTAGAAAATTACGTAGATATGATTGTCATTTGATCTGGCTTTTAGGACATTAAAACAAACATATTTTCTCAGTACCTAGTAGATCTATATTCTTTCTACCATGTATCCTTTTCCTCCTCTCAAAAGAAAAGGAAACATCACTGTCCAATATAATTGGGTACATAGGTTATAGGGTGCTACTAAATTAGGTACAGCTTCTCCTTGAATAATACAGGGATTCATATATAGGGGCGAACAATACAAAACTGGGAGCCAAGGAGATCTCTATGAAGAGGTGGGGGTCTAAGTTTTAAGATACACCTGCCTTCAAGTCGGAAACCATGCACTGTGATTTGAAAGGCAAGAAATGGTGTGACCATTGAGAGTATTTTATTGGAAGAGCAAATACCTTACAGCCTTATAAGATTACTGCCTTAAAACTAAAAGCCCTCCTCTAGTGTAATATATGCTTGATAGAAACACAATTCTAGTCATTCCTTTTTCTGAAATGCAATATACTCTTTTTTCTCTTTTTGACTTTGTTTTAGAACTGGGATAAATGAACCGTGAAAATGCATGCAATGGAGAAGAATGGCCCGCTATTATTTGGCTAATGTGGAATACTGTGGGTTTTTTCTCCTTTCTTCTCACAAGACTTTATAATCAAAAGTCTTTTAACTTCCATGGCAAGGAAAAAGTTAGTTTATCATCTTGCTCTCTTCTGTAGATTAACATGTCAAATGTTCTGAAGGCCCCGAAAATGTGATTCTGGCAGTAACTCTGGTAACCCGGAGGCCCGCCTGGCCCCTTAGCCAATTCACCCCCCCCCCCTTGTCCATACAAAGACCATGGAGACTAATCATGGTACAGCTCTGGTCGCAGCTTTATTCAAACATGTAACATAACATAACCGGCCCGACATGGGCCAACATATTCAACATCCCCCAAATAACAACCCCTCCCCCAACACCGGACAATGCCCACACCCGCCATCTTAGTAGCAAGACTGCGCATTCTCCACCCCCGCACCCCCGCCGCCTGCCTTGCCATGCTAGTAGCAAAGGCCGGCACACCACCCTGAACCGGGCCGAGACCCCCAACCGGGATGCCTCGCCCCACCCCGGGGAGCCCTCCGCTCCCCCACTGCTCCTAAATTAGTTGAAGCCCCCGCCGCCTCGGCGAGCGTGGGCTCTCCACCCCGCCACCCCACCCAGCTGCAACAACCCCAAAACAAAACCCGCGGGAGGGAGGGTGGGAACGCTGCCGTCCTTGCCGAGGAGCCGCACCGAAAAGGCCTGACCACGCGGCTCCTCAGCAAACCCGTCCCCTCCCACAGCCTCCCAACCAATGACATCGCTCCTCGGACTAACCAGGAGCGATGACTCTGCCCCCTTATGGCCCCCCCCCCCCCGACTCCCCTGACACGTGCCGGAGGCCGAGGCCGGTCCCGGGCCCAGGTTACTGGCGGCCGCGGGGACCCGGCCCGCGGCCTGACACATTTATGTGCACCACAATGTGGAGCACCTGGATTTGGTTCCTGAGTCTAATTGATTTGGGTGGGGGATGTTACAGAGACAGCATTCTCAGCTCTTAGGAGGAGGAAGTCCTAGCTATAATGCAGTGGCAACGTCTAGTGCTTGGATTGTGGGCCCATGATTGCAGTGTTATGAAAGGCACCCCCCCCCCCCCTCCGGTGCATAGTTCCCCAACCGAGGACTCTTATTATCTGCTTAACTTCCTAACAGGGCTAAATCAGTTGGGAGAGGATATAAAATAGAGGAAAAATCTCATGGTGCTGGATCCCTGTCTCAGTTCATTTTGAACTGGAAGCCAAAAAGGAACAGGAGGAAACTAGTGGGCCAGAAACCGCTTCCAATTATAAAATACTTTTAAAATTAGATTTCTAACATTTTTGTTCTCTTTATCATCCTATCTTCGAATTCAGTCTTCTGTCTCCATTGTTGAACCCTGATATGAATGACAGAGATAGTAAATTCTAAAGCCTTAGGTGATTTTTGTACCCTGAAAATTCTGAATGGACTTAGATCTTGATACCTTATATATATATCTATATATCTTTATATAGATCTCTCTCTATATATAATTATAGACAGATAGATACACATATATCCAATAACTCGAGAGAGAGAGTGATTTTAAATAATGGGCTATGGTCCTTAAATGATTTAATGATTTACCATCTGTTGTTCTGTTTCTTTCCTGTAGGAGGACAGTGCATGGTGGTACTGAGAGACTTCATGTTTCCCACTGTCAATTTCTTCACAGTACACATGAACTATAGATAGGAATTTTAATTTTGGAGTCTGTTATCCTCTTTTCCCAAATCTAAGAATATTTGAATCTAAATACCTTGTTAGGAAGTTAAGCAAATAATAAGAGGTCAAGAATTAGGAATGACTCATTTACAAGTTTCTGAGCCATAAGTATTTGATTTTGAGGTCTAGTTACTAAGGTGCGTTAACATTAACACTTTAATTCACTATTAACACGTTATTAAGGTCTAGCTCCCACTGATTAACATGGGACCTGCACTAAAATAACGCAGGTTAATGGTGAATTAGCATGCACTAACTTTAGCATATCTTAGTAGCCACACCCCTTAATCACTTATGCCAAGTGAAATTTTGACTTAGTGGTACTTTCCTTTTATTTTATGTTCACAGTGTGGTTTATAAGGTCTGCATGAACTTGATTGATTGATGATATAATTAGACAAACAATATATATCCGAGATATCTTTTAAAAAATGTAACAATTTGTCACAAATATATACATACACACATATATGCACATACAAAGCTGAGGTTAGGCACACTGAAACCGAAGACAGAAACTAAGTAATGGATCCGCTTGATGCTAGACATCACCAGGACCGTACCTAGCCCCGTGTGAGCGTTGCAGCCTCACAGGGCGCAAAGACTTGGGGGGCGCATTTTGGCTACCTGCTGTTGCCCTGCCGCCGCCACTTTTGCTTCTCTCAACAGCGGCAGGGCAACAGCAGACAGCTGAAATGTGCCCCCTAAGCCTTTTCACGGCACTTTAAGCAGATCGGTCCCTCCCTCCTCTGACACAACGTCAGAGCAGGAGGGACAGATCTGCTTAAAGTGCCGGCGACTTGCAGATCGGGCGCGTGCCCTCTCCTCCACTTCCAACCAGCCACTTTCTGCTCTTTCCTTGCTGCCGGCGCCACTGTGGAAAAACAGAGGGTGGCAGAAGCAGGGCAAGAGCAGGCAGCAGCTGGACGGAGGTATGGGGAGGAGGGGGGGTGCATGCCTGATGTGCAAGTCTCACAGGGTGTGATTGTAGCTCGGTACGACCCTTGGCATGGCTCAGCTTCAACAAAATGCAATGCTGTGATTGTCATTGAATCAGTTCTAGCTCTTGCCAGCCCACCTGCCCCAGGGAATATTTTGGCAAAGTGTGATAGGAAGTAAGCTGCCAGGCCTTTCTTCCAAGGCAATAGAGGGTTAAGTGGGAATCAAACTTTGACTGCTTTGTCACCAGGTCACTGCTCTAATCACCAGGCTACTCCTTCACTCTAGCTTTTAACAAGGGGGCCCCATATGGTGCTTGGACCTGGACAATTGTATTGCTTCCTGCCTTTTCCACCCCCTCACTCTCAACTGAAAGCCAGTAGTATATGTATGTAATTCACAACCCTATGTACATATAAGTATATACATACATACAACTAATTCACAAAATATTTCATCCTGTGTGTGCATAATTGTCAATAATATTAATTCATTGCCCCGGAAACCATTATGACCTTTGCCTTCTGCACAGATTACCATGCCTAGGAAAGAGACAGATCTTTATTATCTTTGTGAAACTCTTGCACAGTGCACAAGGGCTCATTGTCTGGCTCCTCACCGAGGTTAGTTACATTGAGGATAAGTGTCCTTTTAATCTTGTTGGCAGATCCATTGCTGCCATGTTGGAATATTGGATTGAATTATAATGTTGTATTCATTTTGAATTTGTTTTGTAAAAGGTAAACAAGGGATAGATTTTTTTTTAATTCCTCTTCCAAAAATATAGCTTTGCTCATAGAAGGGCAATTGCCCTTCTCTTTCTGCATCGAAAAGACCATTTGTGGCAGTCCTATGGAGGAAGGAGTTTAATATGTTGCACAATAATGAAGAATTTAGGGGTTTTGATCAAAGACCGTGAAACAGTTCATACAATGTAACTAGGCTTACAGAACTTGAGTACAATTCACTACAGTGCAGTTTATCTGAAATATATAGAAACATAAACATCATATGTAAAATATATCTATTTTAACTTTTGAAATATGCGTACAGCTATGACTTGATAGACATAGAAATCATTCATTATATTCAGCACCTAGTGCCAGGCTGCTGCATTTACCTGGACTTTTGTATTGCACTTATTGTCAAGAAGTCTAGTTGTAGATTTTATCCCTTAAAATTATTATTATTGTTTGCTTCAGTTGTGCCCTTTTTTCCCTCCAACTTCTTTATGAAAGGAAAAACTCTGCCTTAAAAACAGCATAAGAAAATGAGAATTAGAAAAGTATGCTCACCAGTACTGGGCGGCATGTACATTTTCCAAGTAAAGCTATTTAGATGTAAACATTTTCCAGTGGTGGAATTAAGAAGTAAGGTGCTGGAGCTGAGTTTCATGGCATAAGTTGTACCTTTGCAAAGATGTGGCTGTATTTATGTTTATTTTTGGTTATGATTCTCTTGCTTGAGATAGACTTTCTACAATTTTGGCAAATGCAAGAATCCTTTGTCACATCGAGCCCTTGGAAAAGACAATAGTTGTCCTTCAGGTTCTAATGGAATTGTGGGTTTCTTTATTTGAGCTTTGTCTCTTAAATTTCACAAACTCTTCAAAAACAGATTGTAAAGCTTGCCTGATTCGTTTTTTGTTTTCTAAAATATGTTTAATATTAGTTGTAATATCGCATATAGGCACAGATCTCCATTCAAGCTAGTCAGAAATTCATCATCTTTCATTCATTCAAAATCACAAGTTCTTTATTGTCTGCCCTTCTCTCCAAAAGGGTGCGGTTCCGATATTTCTTGAAGGTTGCACTATTGCTACTTCTCAATAAGTCAACAAAATGTAATAAAACACACCCCATGTTTAAACAGTGAGAACATAGGAAAAAAGTCCAGAAAATGGGTCAGAAACCTGGATTCACTGTACCATGCTATGTCATCAAGCCAATAGGTTGCTCTCTTATATATTTATATAGATGACATAATGATCATGTAGAAACATGAAAAATCTTTCAGGAAGTTGTTTATGATGTTTTAATTTGCTTTTACAACTCTAAGTGGTATTCTAGAATTAAAATAGGGTGATGAGATGAGCATGTTTGGCCTAGCAGTCATTTACTGATATCACAGAAAAAGTAGGGCATAAGGACAACTTACAGAAATTGCCCTATTTGTTTTTAAATAAAACCTTATTCATATATGGTGCCTGTCTTCCTGTTGAGGGCAAAGAGCATCAGAAAGAGGATAGGATGAGTGGCAGATTAACGTTTTGAGGGAATAATCATAATCATAATCATGAGAGGCAATTGCATAGCTTTATAAACATTTTAAAAATAAGCTAGATGTTTGCTCCCTGATACAATACTGTACTTCTATGGTTTGTTGATGATTCTCTTTTGTATTTACTGGTTATGCAAGATTCTTTAAGAATGGTAAATTGATTGTAATTTCAATCCCTTCCAGGCACATTTCATAGAGAAATTGCCTGCCATGCATAGGCTGAGAAGGTACCATTTTGGTATAGTCATTAAAAACATGTAGAACCTTTGCAATAAAGGGCCACAATTAATTTTAATGGCTGTGCACGCAGTACATCATTAAAGATACCCTAAAACCTGGTGCGATCATAAAATAGTTCTTAGCCTTTAAAAAATTGGCATGCTTTGATGAAAGAGACTGTTTCTTTTGCCTATAGTAAGCATATCTAGTATGCAAACTGTCTTAAACTTAATCAGGGGCAAGCTTTTCCCAAGCTGTAAAATTGTCACAAGGTTGTCTTAAAGTCATTGGAATGTAATCTTTGGTTCTTTTACTGTTTTTTATTAGAAATGCACAGAAGCAAGGTGGTATCTTATAGACTTACAGATTAAAATGAAACATAAGCTTTCAAGAGGATCTGACAAAAAAGAATCTTGTTCTCGAAAGCTTAAGCCTCATTAAATATATCAGTCTATAAGGCGCTACTATCCTCTGTGTTGTGTTTGTTTCTAAAGACTAACTTGGCTAGGCCTCTGGCTGACAGCTTTTTTAGATGTTCCTTGCTTTTCTACCAAGCCCTGTCTGAATTCTGTCACAGTTTTGATTTCTGCTCCTTCCACTGGAAGTCTGTCCTACTGTATCTGCCAGATGTCTGTTCCAGGTATCTGCCACCCACTTAGTAAAATAGTATTTTTTTCAAATTCCTTTTGAGTTTCCTCTCATCCAACTTCATATGCGACTCTTATACTTGAACTTCTCTTTTTTACCTTATTTGAATGTTTCTGTTTTATGTCCCCTTTTCTACCTGTCGAGAGGGCATCTTTAATCTAAGTCTGACCATATAAAGCTATAGTGCTAGTCATGCACAGCCTTAATAGCCTTCCTTTGAACTTTAGCCACCTTACCAGTGTCCTTACATACTGTAGTTGTGATCTCCAGAGCAGTACCTAGAGTGAGTCTCGCCTACCAGTGATCTCTGTGTACTGCAGCATACTGTCACCCTCTTCTACTGCTTTGTCACACTAATTGACTACCTTGTAGTCATCAGAGATTGACACCACGTCCCTTTCTTGTGGTAACTGGTACAGCAATTCTTCACCCTGCAGCCTTTGTATTTATAGACCCCAGATGCAAAGGACACTGAATATGGCCTCAGATGAAAAGAGTACCTCGGCCATCTAATCTGTTACCCTTTCCTATTTCAGTACTGAGTTCTGCATGATCTCTAGCTTTATTTCCTCTCCACTGAGGATCTTCCTTGTTTATCCCATGCTTTATTAAATTCTGCTATTCTTTTGCCTCTTATCAATTTTAGGAGATTGTTCCTTGCACACACCATTTTTTTTTTTGCTGTTAACCAAATCTTGACCATCGTTCTAGTTTTTAAAGTCATCATTGTTTTATCTAATCCTAAAGAATCTGAATTTTTTTCTTAGTGAAAGAGAAAATTAAAAATAGTTTCCCTACATAATACTCTAGCCATCCTCATTCGGAGACTAGCTGTTTTCTATGGACTTTAATGGTGCTTATACCCCCATAGGTAAATTCAAGTCCCAAAAAGCATCCCAGATTAATGGTAGATGCATAATATTACTTTCATTTGCTGTTAACATTGTGAGTCATTACCAAATGCTTAATTGTAGTTATGGTTTATTTACAGAGACTGTGAGTTCCAGTGGTTCTCAGCTTAGACAATTAGCTAGTTGAGGACTTCTCATGGAGGGACTGAAAGATTAGTGCAGATCGGCACTATGATGCTGAAATCTGTAGTACTTGGGTATTTTATGTATTAGCATTTAGCTCATACCTTTCAGGAGAAGATCAAGGCAAGTTACATTCAGATACAGTAAGTACTTCCCTGCCAAAGGCTTACAATCTAAGTTTGTACCTTAGGCAATGGAAGGTTAAGTGACTTACCCAAGATCACAAGGAATATTTATGGGATTTGAACCCTAGATTCCATGGTTCCAACCCTCTGCTTTAACTACTAGTTTACTCCTCCACATGAATAATTCTGCTATGTACCATTTCAGTGCATCATTCTACGTTAAATTCATAATGGCTGTGCTAGACATGGTTCCGCCTAAACCTTTTTTTCCTAATGTATGAGCTCAAAATCTTATGGTCTTCATATCCAGAATAGTACACTGTCTCCTCTCCTATGACTTTTTAATTTCACCAAGAGTCTCTCATGAGGGATCTTGACCAAGACTTTCTGAAAATCCAGATACATTATATCGACCGGCTCATCTTTGTTGGCTTTCTCCCATTAAACCATGACTATCTACAGTAATTTTATTCTTTATAATGGTTTCTACCATTTTGCCTGGTACTGATATCAGACTCACTGGTCTGTAGTTTCCCAGATCACCCCTGGAACCCATTTTAAAAATTGGCATTACATTGGCCATTCTCCAATCTTCAGATATTTCCCAGCACAAATATCATAATTTTTGCCTGCATAAGTCATTATGGGGCCCTTATACTAAATGCGCTATGCGTTAATGCTCAATTTTGCACATTTTAAATACACACTCGGACCCAGGGTATCAGTTGCTGCACAGCCATAACAGTTAACTCACACCAATGTTCATGCTAATTCGCATTTGCATGTTCAGGTGCCTAATGGACAGGTTAGGGGCTAAGAGTGGGTAAGATGAGCACATTGCAATTAGCGCAGGGGACATACCTCATGCTGCAAATGTTGCAAATAGTGTCGGTTCACCTAAACCACCTTAATAGATGGAGTTAAGTGCAAAATACAATGTGTGCCTTCAAGTCAATTCTGACTCCTGGTGACCCAGCAGCTTCTGGGCTTTCTTGGCAGTGTAAATGGAAGTAGATTGCCAGGCCTTTCTTCTGTGGCAACTGAGGGTTGAGTGACCTACCCAAGGCCACAAGGTGTGCTAGTGGGAATCAAACGCTGGTCTTTTGATTATCAAGCCAGTGCTCTAACCACCAGACTACTCCTCCGCTCTGGAATTAAGTGCACCTGCATTAATTATGAATGCTACTTCTGCGCATTTAGCTACCGTTCAGGGCGGTAGCTACCAGGAACCTGCTGAATATGCCCCCAGCACTTTAAGCAAAGCAGTTAGGTTTTGGCATAAATGCATGTTAGTTGCAAAAACCTAATGCACTTTAGTAAAGGGGCCCCATGTGATGAGCAGTTTTGTGTTTAAGGTAGGGCAGGATTAAAGCATACTTATAAAGTAATATCTACCCACCTTCCTAGGTCTAACATTAATTTTCTCTTATTTTCTATGCTGTCTGAATGGAACTCAATATCTTGATTTCAATGGCTCTAATGCTTATTAAACCTTGAAGATTGTGAAAGTTCTTCTAGAACTTACTGTAAAATCATTCCTATAAAGCGGGTGACTTAATTAGAATGCTTTCTTTGGTCACCAACTACAAGTAATTACCCTAAATAATCCCAGGTGAATGAGAAGGCTTATAATATTTTTATTGAGAATAAACAATATAATGAAAAATGTGGAGGAGAGAGAGGAACAAGGGGGGGCCGGGAGCTACTGGGTGGTTCTGTGCAGGGTCATATCAAGGGCTTTGCAAGCAGTGCGGCCGTACAGGGCGCAAATTCAGAAGGGTGCTGATATCATCACTGGGCTTCCTGGAAGCTCAGAAAGAGTGAGATACTGCAATTGGCTGGGGGATACCAGATTCATTAGTCACCTAGGGCGCATTTCTGGCTTGGTACAGTCGTGGTTCTGTGAATTGGTAAAAGTTTGCTGAGCTATTCCTTTCTATGTCACTAGGCCAAATCTGGGATGAACTAATAAGACCCAAAGCTATTAACATTTGAAAGCCGTTCAGTAGGCTACGTATAAAAAGCTGATGGCCTCAATCCACTTCCCAGTGAACATACAGTATACACACATTACTAACTACACCCCACCATCATAATTGGCTTTAATTGCTACCATAGTCGGCATCTGTCAGCATCAGGGCCAAACAATCAGACAGGGATAAAGACTTGACTACCCTCCGATCCTTAGCAGTGGTTTTACCACAGCAGAGTTTAAGTGAATTTGTAGGTAAGTGTGGGTTGTTTAAGCTGTTACTCTATGTGCAATACCTGCTCTATAGAATGGAGGACTCTATGGGGGCCTTGTACTAAACACCTAAACACACCTAACACACCAGTAGCACTGAAAACCATAATGGGTTAGGTGCAACACCACCGCGTTATTTGTTGAGGGTGTGGAAAGCATATTCTCGGCAGTTAACATGATGTATCCTTTCCTAAAGCGGCCTAAAATTAACGCAGGTGCACTTACCTCCACTTGTGGAGGTGGTGGTAAGTACAACTGTACTAATTGCACACCTTTCAGTTAGCACAGAATGCAGAGTGCTCACCTTGCC
The DNA here is from genome assembly GCA_033557465.1 of Ichthyophis bannanicus. Classification (NCBI taxonomy): domain Eukaryota; kingdom Metazoa; phylum Chordata; class Amphibia; order Gymnophiona; family Ichthyophiidae; genus Ichthyophis; species Ichthyophis bannanicus. The sequence continues at coordinate 366,932,263 of CM066034.1, forward strand.
CACTCTTTCCCCCTTACCTGCCCGCTTACCACCTCAATGCATGAAGCAGAGTTAGCGCAGAAATCAGGCCATACTAACCGTGCTGGCCCCACACTAACAGTTACCGCGAGTCACAGTGTGTGGCTAGTATGTGCTGTAGCCCTTGCTAACTGCTTACCGGCCTTTAGTAAAGCAGCCCCTATATTTTCACGGCTATCAATATAGCATCTTTCATGCACACTAAACTGAACAGACAAAATGTGAAATATAAAAAAAAATGGAAAGACAATTCACTGTAAAATTAATGATCTATTATACTCCACTACTTTTATTATGAATTTCTTATAATATTCATGATGTGATGTACCTTACTTCACATTTAGTAAAGAAAAAGGGAGCAAAGGGCATTGTTAACCTTTCTGTAATGTTCAGAGTGGCAACTGCTGCTGTCCAAGAACAGTCTGTTGCACTACAGATGTTAAAATGAAGCGCGCTCATAAGCTCATGGAGGGCTGTATTTTTTGGAACAGAAAGCACTGGCATATCCCCCTTTGTACACATAGACCCCTCCCAAATGATCAAAAAATATTTCATCTTTTTTAGCAGAATACACTCATAAAATCACTGACTTCTTTAATTCTGACTTTCAAACTCTGCACATTAGTACAATTTGGATATTTTGCTCTTGATTTCTCAAGCCTTGCTCCAGGTTTTTTGGGGTTGTTCTTTTTTTAATTTTACATTTGGTATCCATAAATAAGAAATAGGAGGTTTTCTTCAGAGGCTCCTGGAAAGGTATATGCTTATAGGAACAGATGAGAAATCCAGCCCTATTTTGTACCCCTCGCTGAATATTCTCTGGAGTTTGTGGATTTTAGAGTGTTTATTGTTTTGTTTTGCACTAAATTAAATTGCACTGTATTGCACTACTGAAATGTATTTCTTTGGGCTCCTATACTGGCTGGATGGGGTGTGATGAGAGGGCAAAAAAAGAAAGTAAACATTAAGGCATATGAGTTGAAAATAAGCATAAGAAATCAGTACTCATGCTGGACAACTAGATTGTGGCAGAATTAAAATGTCATTCGAGAAAATCTTACAGTACTATCTTAGATAATTGAGAAAAAGTCATACCGATGCCTCGTGCTGTATCTTTCACTCCCCAAATTAAGAATTCTGACCTGTTTTAAAATATTAGAGAGTATAAGAGGACTACCTAATGTATGAAAGCACACCTTTCCGTAAGCTCTGCCATGAAACCAGTCTCAGCACACAGTCCACAGTCTGTTTCTACAGTACGAGCTACCTGCAATGCCGTTTTCTACAGTACCTGTCTGCATAGTCTCAATAACTCTTCACAAAAAGTTCACATAGATTTAACTTCCTGTTATAATCATGGGCAGGAAATTGCCTAGAATTAAGATTGATTCCTTTTTAATATATTGTGTTTTAGAAGCAGGATTATTATATTTTATTTAACATAAAAGTTAGAGGAGCTAGAATATCTCTATTAGCTTACATTTCTTAATAGTGCAGACAAAGTTTCAGAATTATGCAGACCTTCAGTGCTCTGAGCAATTTCCCCTGTCCTTGAAGAATGTTCTGATTAGTCTTTTCCACAAGCTGAAATATAATTGAGTCTTTCTGAATAAGGGGCTCCAAAGAGGTTATTTTCTCTAGGAGTCATGTTATGTGAAGAAGTGATATTCAGTGTTCAACTAGAATGAAAGCTAGTGCTTCCATAAGAAAAAAAAATATTTGATTAGTTCTTGACTAATTTCAGTTCAGTAGCTTGTGGAGGTAATTTTATACAGACCACCTACAGATTTTATAAAATTCATCATATACACATACAAAAAGGATATACAGGGAGCAATGCTATGTGCGTATTGTGTGCTATCAAGTCAATGGTGATTCCTGGCAACTCAGCCCCTACTTTTATATATATTGAAATGCAAAAGTATAGAGTATAAACAGAAGAAATGTTTGTTTATGCCTATTTATAGCTGGTGCAAATATATATATATATATATATATATATTATGATTTTGGGGCAGGTTGCCCGTTGAAGTGGCGATTTTATAAAGCTGTGGCTCTTTTTGTGTATACTGGACCCATCCACTTTTGCAGCCAGTTATACAATAACCGAAGGAGCGCGGACTTACTGCTCCTCCATTTCCTGACGTAATCCCTCTCTTTTCCCCCCACCTGGGCCCATTCCTCCCCCCCACTCCCATTCCCGGCAGAGGCATAAATACCAAAACACTCAGACGTATTGGTCAACCAACTGGTCGCAACTTTATTAATTTTAATGCATAAATATAACATAACATAACCAAACCCAGCGGACTAATCCCATCACCCGCCGTATCACTAGCAAGGTGATAGCGCCTCCGCTTTTCTCTACTTACCCCCCCTTTGCCCCCGGCTTCGCCATATCATTAGCAAAAACCCAGCCAAGGGGGGTTGTCCGGGACGGGGGTACCCACCCCCGTCCCAAGCTTACCTTAAGCGTCCGGACCCCGGAAACCTCCGGGATCCCACCTGTTCAGCTCCCCCACCAACTGCGACACCCCTCACCAGCCCTTAACATACAGCCCCAACCATAGGAGAGGGTGGGTGGGCGGGAAACCGCTCCTGGCTCCGCACTGCTCCCTCGAGTCCCCGAACCACAATGCCACCTTCTCTCCTGACCTCCTTCACTCATTGGCTCCCGCGTGCTCACGTGGGACGGGAACCAATGAATTTGAAGGACGCCGCCTCCTCAACCCTAGCAACCCCCCCTCCCTAGATGCCTTCGTCGTGCGCCACGCCACCCGGTTACCGGCGGCCGGCCCGGACTTCGCCGCGCGGCCTTCACTTATCCTCTGTGTGACTAGTATTTTAAGGTTTACAGTCACCCTTGCACCTAAGTTTAGTGGCAACGGTCTGTAATGGGGGGTCCACACCTACTTCTGCGAAAAACAAAATGGTCACAGAGTGAATTTCCTGATATCTCAAATCAAGGGCATAGACTAAGCAAGAGGAATTTAAGATTCATAAAATCCTTAGAAATTCATATTCACATTTTTTATGTTTGTTACCACTGCCTTGCGATTAAATGGCAAAGGAATCTGTGGTACAGAGCCTGATCAGCGCCAGTGTACAATGGGACTGTAGTAATGTCAAAAATTCATGACCATAAAGTAGATAACAGAATCCAGCAAAATGTATTGGCTATAAAGCTACTGTTTGGTTAAATCCATACAGCCAAATTCAGTTTTTGTCTTCCATCAACCAAGTGGACGTGGATTTCTGCACTTGGTTAGATCTCTGCTGAATGCAGATTTGTGCTCCCAGCTCTTGAGAGTGAGCTGTCCAAATCCCAACTCAGATGATTTCTATTTGCTGAATTCAGTTCCCATTGTAAAGGTCCAAAAGTTTGTGCCACAAGAACCAAAATTCCTTCGAGATTAATGTTGCTTATATCAAAGGTAAACTAATAATTTCCGATGGATTTTTTCTGTTCTGTTCTTTAAATGTAAGCCAGTTTGCTTTTTTTTTTCATTTCCCACATGATTTGACAATAAAGCCATTCAGCTTCCGTGAACAAGCTAGGATTAGGTGATATTTGCAATAGGCTACGATAAGAAGTACTGCAAAGTGAAAGACCCAAAGAAGAGGTATAAAGACCAGCTTGAGTTTAGATAACTAAAATCAACCTTTCAACCACCAATTCCCCAAGGATTCCACATCTTTCATTTTTGCAGCACAACATACACTTTGGTTGTGATTATTCTATTATCATAATTCTTCTGTGTTTTTGCATTATATCTTTGAAATTCAGGTTAGACCGTCCAGTAGATATCTATTAAACATGTAAGAAATGCTTACTAAATATATACACTTTTTGTCAGCCCACGTTTACTTTAGTTTATATCCTTACCTTCTTGGTCCTTAGCGCTGCTGTTGAGTCCTTCATAAGACTAGCATGTCAATGCGTTTTGCTCTGTTATAACAAGTAATGAATATTTACATTAATGGTGCCTTTGAGAAATGTCAGTAACAGCTGAAAGAAGGCTGAAAGGAACTAGACTATTTATATGTAGGCTATTTGAAATGGAATTCCTCTGAGAATGTCACCTTCTGTGACTCTGCAGACCCAGACTGCCATATTTCTAGAAGTATCTTTAAAATGATATTAGGAAAGGTAATGCACCTTTAAAAAGCAACAATATTAGCCAAGCCTAATACGTTTGCTTATGGTGATTTTACTGTTGCTCCACAGAGAGCTACATTTTCAAAGGCATGCAATTATACATCTAAGCCAGAAGTTACGGGGTCATTTTATAAAAGTAGGGTTGAGAACCAAAAGGACACCTAAGTTAGGTCACAGAAAAGTAGGCAGATATTTTATAAAAGGCTCTGTGAATGCTGAGATTCTTATAAAATGCATCATATAGCACCAGCTAAAGATGCATGTCTGTATAGCAAGCACAAAATATTTGCCAGCAATGGTATAAACAAACCTTCCCAAATAATCTGCATTTCCAGACTGGGAACACATGCTTGTATGCTGTGTCACTTGCATGTTTAGGCAGCAATTTTATAAACTGTAGGGACATACACATGCATGTTTTTCCATTGGTCTATGCATAGAGCAAATTTTATAAATGTGCACACACAATAGAAGGGAAGAAGGGAGCTTTCCTCAGAAAAACACTTGTCGTAGAGGAGGTAGATTGGTTAATCAAGGAGATGAGCAAATCTCCACCATCAAGTCGTCCTCAAAGCCCCAGATTTCAAAAGTCGGGGTTTTGTATGATTTTGAGCAAATATGAATGACTATGGGTAAAAGTACTCAGATATTCATTAGAAAATATGGTTTGCCAGCATACTTGGAATTACTGCTGGAGCATGCCCAAAACGCACCCCCTAGACAACACTTCATAAGTGCTATGTCAGATAAAATGAAACCTTGAAACCTCCTTTCCAAATGTGTAAATTTCTGCATTTTCCAGAGTGTGCCTATAGGTGTTCCCTCTGTAACATCACCAATTGTGCAGGCTTTACTAGTTACACATCTAACTAATTTTTTTACATGTGTAACCATTGTCTAAGGTTTATAAATTTACCTCCTCTGTGTCTAATGTTAGACACAAAAACTGGAGGTAATTTTCAAAGTTTTGATGCTGGAAATCATCCCATATAGATGAGAAGTTTATTTTAAAAGTACTATGTTCTTATGTTAAATGTCCACCTCAATGAATTTAAGCTTCCCTATGCTCAACTTCCATATATTATAGCCACATAGCTTAAGTCTCAAGCAAATGTTATGGAACTTAAAAATAATGATTACTAAAATGTGGTACAAACTTTGGAGTTACCTTGTTAGTTGGAACTAACATGTGTGGTAATTGCAGAGCCTCTGCTGTAACATTTGGGAGCATGCCTAGCATTTGTCCATACAATTTAAGCAGAGAAACATTTACTATGGGTTAACCCCATTGAAGATATCACAGATGCACTTAATGCCATTTACTGAGGTGTCATTAAGTGATCTGCATGATCCGCTGTGCTTGCAGTAAATTTCCATGAGTTAATTGCAAAGTAGAATCCACGCCCATTCCCCACCACTTTCTGCTCTATGCACTTAAATTAGCATGGACTGTGTGTCCAGTCACAGCGGTTTTATCGGAGCTATGCGCTAACAGTGCATGCTAATTTGCGCAGTAAGTGCTTAACAAATTTTAGTAGAAGGATTCCTAAATAGTACCTGGCCAAAAAATATGAATGTTATGAAGATACAAGAAAAAACAATATGCATAGCAGTAATAATATCAAATGATGTAACCGAGGACAGCAGACGCGGTGCTCCACCTCCCCTCCAGCCCCCCCACCCCACCCTCCACCCTCCCCTTCAATAACCACAATACAACCATAATGGGAATTCAACCGGTCGCAGCTTTATTAACATTTCAACTTTATCCAACAACATTTACAACACCCCTCATCATAATCATCCAGTCAGCGGAATCATGCATCACCAGCCATATGATTAGCAAAGTGACCTCCTTTTCCGCTTCCGCCGTGGACAGGCCCACGGCTATCTTCAATACCCACCCCTTCATCCGGCTTCACCATATTACTAGCAAAAGTCCCCCAGGGGTTATCCAGGTCAGGGGTACCCCACCCCCTCCCTAGGTATTGCCTAAGGCTCCGGGATCCCGCCACTGGCTCAGATGACCTTCGTCCCTGAGCCGCCCCACCAAACTCTAAGCTGCGACCAGTGAACCTCACACCGAAGCACATACTCCAAGGCCTCTTGCCAGTCGTTTAGGAGCAAGTCCACACCTATCGGGGATAAGTGTACACCATCCTGCCTAAGCAATTCCATACACTCCACCTCCACCCAGGGATGCAGTATTTGGTAACCCCCATGCTCACATACCCAGCGGCCAATCTGGCGATTGATTTTCGTCAATCCCCGTGACCACTGCCGCTGCTCCCATCATGCAGGCCTTGGAATAATGTCCGACCACAATAAAATTACATTCTTAAACATTAGTAAGACTTCCTCCAAATCCTGTTTTGCTGCTCTAATCAACTGTTTACATGTCCATGCGCCAAGGTCATTGCCTCCCAAATGTAGCAATATAATTGCAGGCGAACCCTTAGAGCGCCCGTGGTGCCGAAGCAAAGGCAACAGCTGCGTCCAGCGAAGACCGCGTTCGCCCAGCCATAAGACGGTCACCTCCTTAGTATCCAGTCCGATATTAGGCCCCACAGGCCGGCACTCTGCACGCTGACCAGCCCAATGAACATACGAGTAGACGATTAACCAGCAAACACCCAGACTCTGTCCCCCATCTGAAAGAAAAGTAACAGTTAGCAGCTGCCGGGCTTCCCTCCTTTTAAAAACGCACATATCCTTGAAGGGCCTGCGACCGCCATCTGCCTATACGCTGTATCTCCTGCTCCCGTAACCCCACCGCTGCTGCGCTAGTCGCTGCGCCGATGCGGAAGGAGTGAGGGGCGTACTGTCGAGGATCTACCCCTATCACACGCAGAGCCACCCGCAACACCGCCGAAAACTGAAAGCACGTCAGCTCGCAGGAGTTTGCATGCAAAAACAACCCAACCCCAACCCAACAGCCGCACTCTCAAATAAGCTTTAAGGGCTGCCACCGGACATGTTGAAGCACTGTTGATCGCCCTTAAAACTACCCAGGTTCCCTTCCCCAGCTGGTCCATCTTGGATCTTGCCAGCCAAATCCTGAGCTCCTCCCCGCACACCCTCACATGCTGCCACAGCATACCCTTGCCAATCCCTGCCCGAGTGGGCTCCGCTACCATCTCGCCCCCTTGGAAGGCGCCAAAAAATGCCATGCAAAAAACTGCCTGAAACAGAGTGGCTTCGTAGGGGGATGCCGCTACTAGGGGCAAGGCTGCACACAACCTTGCCAGCAAGTCATGCGTAATGGGCTGTCTGCCATCTCCCGGTGTGGGACAAGACCGCTCCCAGCCCTGTAAAAGCCTGCGAGTCAAGAATCCCCCCACCAGGCAGCTCCAACCCAACGCTCTGGCGAAGAAGGCAAACCCCGCCAGACGCGTTCTCACTGTTGCTCTCGATGTCCCCAACGCCTTTGCAGAAACCACATATTATCCCAATAACTGATCCGTCACCCGTCCTGGCAGCCATCCATGCGCCCCCAAGAATTCTACCACTCTGCCATAGCCCCGTCGATATGCCCTCCACGTAGCCGGTGATACTGAACTCCGCAGCAGATTCAGCATTTCTTGAGGCCAATGGCGCCATAAGTGCTCCGGGACCATCACTCCCTCGACGTCCGCCTCTGGTGCCAGCGTCCGGAAGAACTCCCACTTAAAACGGGACAGAGCATCTGCAATTCTGTTAGTACAACCTGGAATGTGTCGGGCTTTCACTGATACATTCAAATGTAAACAAGCTCTCTCATTAGCGCCGCTACTTGCAGACATCGAGGCGCATACTGATTAACTACATTAACCACCGCCACATTGTCGCACCACCAAACTACTTTGCGATTGTGCAGCCTATCCGGCCACAATTCCAATACCACCAAAATTGGAAAAAGCTCTAATAATGCTATATTGTTAGTTAAGCTCGCCTCCCACCATGCCTGTGGCCAGCTCCCTGCGAACCTCGCACCCCCGAAGTAGATACCCAATCCCAGACCACCTGCCGCATCTGTAAATAGTTGTAAATCGAAACTGGAAATCTCGGCCTCCATGAGCACCGTCGTTCCGTTAAATTCCCGCAAAAACACTTCCCAAACCCCAAAATCCACCCGCAAAACCCAGGACAGCCAAATATGGTGATGAGGTTTCAGTACTCGCGACCCATTGGAATAACCCTGCACGCAAAATTCAACGAGCCTATTAAGGCCTGTATCTCTCTCAATGTTATCTTACTCGACCCCAATACATTGGCCACTAACACCCGAAGCCGCCCTACCTTCTCAGACGGCAAACGGGCCACCATTTCCGCCGCATCCAGCTCCACCCCCAGAAATGTAATACTCGTTGACGGTCCCTCAGTTTTCCCGCTAGCCAAGGGAACACCCCATACCCGGGATAATTCCACAAATCCCTCCAAAAGCTCTTGGCACCTGGCTGACTGAGCCTCCCCAATGAAAAGGAAGTCATCCAGGTAATGCACCACATTCGCACATCCGACCTGCTCCACCTTTGCCATCAAACAACCGGGACCACATCTTCTCACTAAATCCACCGCCGCATCAAAGGAAGCATAGTGAATCGTGCACAACTCCTTCGGTATATGATCATTCACAGAAGATCCCGCCAGGCAAGACAGGTTATGAATTAGCCGTAACTTTCTGGGTTCTTTTTTCAGTATAATTCCTAACAGGGAAACAACAAAGTTCGCGAATGGCTACTCTGTAAACGGACCCATGATCCTGTCCAATTCAACTCTCAACTTCTCCCTCACAATGTGAGAAAAACGCTGCATCGAGGCTGAATTCCTAGCTTTTGACGATAACACCTGCCCCTCCACAGGTATAACAAAACCTTCCTGAAACCCCTTTTCCAGCAACTCCCTATCCTTCCGCCGCGGATACCGCCCAAGCCACGGCCTTAAAGCCTCAAGCCGTATTGGCATCGAGGTTAGGCCCAGCAAATCATTGCTGCTTGGGGACTGAAGGGGGGGGGGGGTAGGGACTGCCCCTTTTTTAACACACTTGATAGCCGCATGCCCCCCATTACAGATGGAACACGCGTGGTGGAACTTACAATCTGGAAATGGACACAATGACTTGTTGAATCGCCAACAAACATCTCCCACTCCGCCACTGGCCATTTGCTGCAGGGCGGGAGACCAACCTGCTTGAAAGGACCGCCCCATCCCTGGCAGGACCGGTACACCTAACTTAGCTCCACTCGCTCCTCCAGTACCCGAACGTGTCGACATTTGTGTCAACCATAGATTAATATCCTGTGTCCCCCAGGACAATAACTTATTCCCCTCCATCTTACCTCTGAACTTCTCATCGTAATTGAGCCATGCCCAACCCTCGTGTGTCTGCGCCGCCTCCAAGATGGAAACTGCATAGGCCAGTAACATTCCATAATGCTCAGGATAATGATGTCCCCATACGATAGCTAGACACAAAAAGGCTCTTGTCCAGTTTAGGACATTACGCGAGACCTTTTTGACTCTCCCCGCCTTCTCATCCTCCCTCCTCTTCTTTCTACTCTCTCCCGACCTCTTCCTACTCTACCATCCAAAAGCCGGAAAATGTTGATGTAGCTTCTCTTCCGAATCTTCCTACGCAATTTCCATGGTACTCCCATAATTCGGAAAATGATGCTAGCGTGGGTATCCCCCTGCCCAACCCAGCCCCCGCTGCAACGCTATTGCCCAACTCCCGCCCCTCCCCCTCTGCCCCGGAAGAGGTTGCAGAGGAATCCCCTGACGAAGAGAAGGAGGACTCCGAACTGTGACATCACCTGCAGGAATGCCTCTTCTTCTTCCGCACTTTCACCCCGTCACGCGAAACCTTCCCTTTCTGCGCCCCATCACCCTGACCCGCTGGTAACTCACCTGCCTTGTCCGTCCTGGACTCCACTCCCATTGGACCACTTCCAGGCTCCTGCTGGTCCCCCTGACACGGAGGCACTCTGTCCGGATCCACCCTTGCCTCCTCCGTCCAATCACTCCTCCCTGACGCTCTCGCCTCCATGTCCTCTCCAGGTATTTGACCTGTTTCTCCCCGACCACTTGGTGGCTGCCACGCTGCCGGTACCTGTGGAGGCAAAATAGAAAACACAGGGGCGGAAACCGCCGGAGGCCAAGGAGACTGCCACGCCCCCAGCCACTCCGCTCTAGAGGATCCTTGCCCACCCCCACGCCAATGGTCCCAAGCCACCGGGTAGTATCCCCCTGGCATCATCGGCCACCCAAATTGGCCAGTGTGGCCCTGCCCTTCAAAACTGGTAAGGGCGCTCCCTCTTCCTACACTTGTGCCCACCTCCCACCACGGAGGACCCTGCCCGCCCTGACCTGGACCAGCCCCTCCTTCCCTAACCGCTACCCCTGCTCTGTTCCCTCTCCCATCCCCCTGTACGTGGCCTAGCAAGGATGCATTCACCTCTACGGTTCCATTAGCCCCATCTTCCCTGCCGCAGGATTGATCCACCCCACAAGGACTCCCACCCCCGGGCACACTAACCCCCCGAACCCTAACCCTACCCCTCACAGGTGACTGCACTGCCCCATGTGCCCCCCCCCTTGGTAGCCCAGGTCTGGCAGACCACCTGCCACCACCCCCTTCCCCGACGCCCCTGAGACCTACCCCTAGCTTCTTCCACTCCCCTGTTCCCTTCCGTTCCAGCTGAGCCTCGATACTCCCCTTGCTCATGCTGCACGGACGTGGCCTGCCTATCCCTTGCTCGCCCCAACCCTCCTGTCTCCCCCCCCCCCCGCGTCAGCTGGCCCATGCGAGGCATAGCTAGCATTAAATACAACCCCCCCCCCCCCAAGTAATTAATAATTATTTTTTTTTGTATCTAGTGTAGTAAGAATGTACTTGCCGGCTTAAGCACCCACTGTGTCCAGCCCTGCACGGCAGCACTAATCCACTCCTGCATGCCACGTGCCTCTGCTCTGGCAACCACACCGCTGCCTGCTCCGATCGCCTCCTGCCATTTTACTTTCACCTGTAGAGATAGAGAAGCCTGCCGCACTCTCGACTGTCCGCCAGAGTCTGTCCTGCGCCCAAATGCTTGATAGACCCCCAGTGACCCGCTATCCATGCCGGCCACGCTCCTCCTCAGCTCTCTGCCGCTGACTGCCTTCCCGCCGGCCCCCACGCTCACCTATCCTCTCTCCTGCGATTGGCTCCTGTGCACCTCACTCCTCCGCGGGGCCAATCGATTCAAATGATGCCGTCCTCCTCCCTCCCCCACCCAACCCTCCTCCACCCGGGATGCCTTGCCGACGCTGGGACCTGCACCACCCCGCTCCCCCGGTTACCCATGGCTAGCGGGTATGTGGCCCCGCCTCCATTTCACATAGTGAAGGCTGTGTCCATACAATTTAAGTTCTCAGCTGCACAGCACATATACTGCACTCCAGAAAATGTGGCCCTTCACTTTTATGGACTGGGAAGGGTTTCAACTTGCGCTTCATCTAAGCTATGCATGACCCTAAAACCACATGAATAGACAAACACAGTAATACCAACGACGGAGAGGCTATTCATTTCCCCATAATTGTTTTTTGGATTACAGCTAGTGCATCTTTAAGAACGTGTACAGTTAAACAATATAAATGTATTTTAAATCAAAAGTGGGTATACATTGTTGCAGGAGATTTTTAAATATTGGCCCAGTATTTAAAGGCATTTATTCAGATAACCGAAGCCATTATTGGTATAAATGCCTTAGCTAATGCTGTCCGTGGATGTTCAGCAGTCTGCTCAGGATAATGCTGCTGAATATCTTTATAGACTGTCTCAACACTATCCAGAGAGTGCCAGGGCAATACATGGGTGGAGTAAAAGCAGAGTGGCAAGTTATCCGGAGAGGGGCAGTAGTCAATCTGCTATCCAGATAACTATCTGGATAACTTAAGACAGCAAAAAAGCTATCTCAAGTTATCTGGATAGCAGGCTATCAGCTCTATCCAGATACCACCAGCGGTTGCTACACTTCACAGATATTCAACACTGCTGCAATTCAGATAACAGCACTAAATATTCAGAATTATTTAAATTCCGCAGCCAGCATTAAAAAAAACCCCACAATGCCAACTGCAGTGTTTAAATGTTGGTTCATATAGAAACACTCGCCATGATTTAATATTTTGTATAGGACAGTGCACATAAATTGCATTCTCCAGGACCAAGCAGGAAGTCAGTCCTCACTTATGGGTGACGTCGGCGCCGACGGAGCCCTCGCGGAGCAATTTTCCCCAGCTTTCAAAGAAAGCCTTTGGGAATTGCAGCGCGCATGCGCGGTCGACTTCCCGCCCGAAGGTGCCATCTTAGCCAGTCTTCTTTTTTCCGCGGAGCCTGCAGAACGTCCCCCGTCTGTCCCCGCGAAAAAGTTGATTTTCCTCTTTATTTTATACTTTTTTCTTTCGGTTCGACGCGATCGTTTTCCCGCCCGGACTCGCGACGCCGGTCTCGAGTCCTCTAGCGTTTTTTCGGTTTTTTATGACTTAGTCAGCTTTCATTTTCGTTTTCCCTGGCAGCCCGGTCCTTTGACCTCGCAGGGGCCCTTTTTCCCCGATGGCTGCCAGTGGCTTTAAGCGGTGTGGTCGGTGTGACCGAAATATGTCACTAACCGACACCCACGACTTTTGCCTCCGCTGCTTGGGCCCGGATCATGAGGAACTGATCTGTGGGCCCTGCAGCAAACTGTCCTCGAAGGCGTTGAGAAGTCGGCGGCATCAGCGCGAGAGAATCTTCGCTGACCCCAGCCGTACCCGGACATCGTTGGAGGCCTCCGTGTCAAAGGGCTCCAGCTCGGGACCGTCGCCGGAGCTCCTCCGACCGGGGTTCTCCCTCCGGGGACCATCGTCGGAAGGAAAAAACCCGCGAGGGCGGCGTCGGTGGACGCTCCTGGCTCCGCGAGGGCCAGGTCGCATAGCCCCGACAGCCGCCCCGGGTCCTTGGAGAAGGAACATCTCCCGAAGCGACCTCGCCTGGAGTCGGAGATGCCTGCCCGGGTAAGTCCTGTAGTCCTTCTGGACTCGCCTCCGCGACAGCCGACGTCGGGCCCGACGCCGTCGGGGCCCGAGTCGGGGGCTGCTGGGTCACCTGAGCTCGGACTCAGGTTGACGGCCTTGGAGAGCAGACTGTCTGCCTTCCTGGACCAGCAGCGGGCCCTGCTCGCTGGCTTCGCTGGCGTCGCTGCCCCGACCGCCGGGCCGTCGACGTCCAAGTCGACCCCGGAGCCCGAGCCGATCCTCGCGGCGATGAGACCTCGAGTCGATCCTCGGTCGAGGTCACCCCCGGTCACCCGTTCGGGCCCGCGGTCGCCGCCGCCGACTCCCACGACGTCGGGGCGGCTGGCGCCGCACCCTGCACGGGCCGACCCCACCGAGTCCTCGTCGTTGTCGGTCTGGGACTCTGAGGAGGAAGAGTCACCTGATTATTTACGGACTCGGTGTGTCCCATCGGACTAACAGGGGTACGAACCTCGGAAGCAGTCCCCCCCGGAGGATGCCCGGTTCTCGGACTTCGTTAGGGATATGGCCAAGGCTTTGGCCTTCCCTGCGGATCCCGAGGAGGAGCCTCGAGCCGAGGAGCTCGACGCCCTCCAGTATGACTCTCCCGCGAGGGAACACTTTACTGTGCCGGTTCCTCCTATGCTGGAACGACTACTCTTCCGCATGTGGGAGAGTCCGGCCTCCTCGCCGGTCCTGAGCAAGCGGGTCGATTCTATCTATCGATTCCGCAAGAGCCCTGGCTTTCAAAAGGCGCAGAAGCCACACCAATCCAAGGTAGTGGAATCGGCCATGCATCGTCGTAAGAGCCAGAAGGATGCACTCCTCGGTGCCTCCTGGAAGGGAGGCCCGTAACCTGGATGGCCTTGGCAAGAAGTGCTTCCAGGCTCTATGCTCGCCTGTCGTGTCCAGACTTACCAGCTATAACATGGGCATGTATCTCAGGGATCTGGCTAAAGAGCTAGCCGGATTCTCCGCTGGTCTCTCCGAGGAGCCTTTGCGGAGGTTCCTGGCCTTGTCCACGGGTATTCGGGAATGCTCGAAGTTCATGTCCGAGCAGCCTATGATGGCTTTGAAGCCTCGGCTCGAGTAGCCGCAGCCGGCATCGGTGCCCGCCGACAGGCTTGGCTTCAGTCGTCCGACCTTGAGCCCTGGGTACAGGACAAGTGGTCGATGTCCCCTGCGAGGCGAAAACCTCTTTGGCAAGCCCATGGCGGAAAAGGCTGCACAATTGAGACTGAGACTCTCACCAGGACCAGGCTTTCTAGGAAGACCTCCGCCCCTTCCCAGAAAAAGAAGGGCTCGGGAAAAAAGTCCTTTTACCCGAGGAAGGCAGCTGCCTACAAACAATACCCCCATTATCAGGCCCCTGCAGCTCCCCAACAGGGCCAGCAGGCCCAGGGACGGGGTACCGGGTCCCGTAGGCAGCAAGCCCCCAAGCCTGCACCACCAGCCCCTGCTCAGCAGGGTGGGGCTTTTTGACACGCTCAGCATAGCCTCTCCCCCCCCGCTGGTCCCCCCGAGCACGGAGGCCGGCTGTTCACTTCGCCCACAGGTGGTCCAGCATCACCGCAGATGCCTGGGTGCTTCAGGTCGTGCGAGAGGGCTACCTCCTCCACTTCATCAGGTCCCTCCCTCCTATTTTCCGGGAGAGCCTCCGCCGCCCCCCTCTGCAACAGGGAGTTGCTCCTTCAGGAGTTAGCAGGTCTTCTGCAGGAACAGGCGGTGGAACCGGTTGCCACACCACCTGAGAGGTCAAGGCTTCTATTCAAGGTATTTTCTGATACCAAAGAGAACAGGAGGCCTCAGACCCATCCTGGACTTGCGCAACCTCAACAAGTTCCTTGTGCGGGAGAAGTTCAAAATGCTTACCCTTGGAATCCTTCTGCCCTACCTCCAGCAGGGAGAGAGGCTATGCTCCTTGGATCTAAAGGATGCGTACACGCACATCCTCATCCACCCAAGCCACCGCCAATACCTACGGTTTGTGGTGGCAGGAAATCATTACCAGTACAGAGTACTGCCCTTCGGCCTGTCCTCCGTGCCGCGAGTCTTCACAAAATGTCTCGCGGTCGTGGCGGCCCATCTCCGGCTTCACGGCCTCTATGTTTTTCCGTACCTCGACGACTGGCTCATCAGAGCAGCGTCCGCTACGGAGGTCACCAACGCCACGTGCCGCACGGTGACTCTGCTGCAGCACTTGGGCTTTGTCATAAACTTCGCAAAGTCCACTTTGCTCCCCTCACAGGATCTCGAGTCATCGGCGCAAGGCTGCACACCCCCTCAGGCGCGAGCGTACCTACCGCTCGACAGGGCTCAGCGGCTCATGGACCTAGCCGGCCGCTTTCGCAGCCAGCCCCTGGTCTCCGCCAGGCGCTTCCTGAGACTGTGCTCGGCCTATGGCCTTCCACCGTCCATGTGACCCCCAATGCCCGCCTGAATATGCGGTCTGCTCAATGGTGTCTCCGCCGGCAGTGGCGACAGGCCACAGGCGACCTAACAGACTGGTGCGCGTCTCCGAGCCGCTTGGTCTCGGTCTATCCGGTTGGTGGCTCCGGCAGCCGAAACCTGATACTGGGAATGCCTTTCCAGTCACCTCAGCTAACCCGGGTGCTAACCACGATGCATCCCTCTGGGCTGGGGAGCACATTGCCAAGAGGCCGTACTCAGGGCCTATGGACCAAGTGGGAGTCTGCTCAGCAGATCAACTTCCTGGAGCTCAGGGCGATCCGCCTAGCTCTCAAAGCCTTCTCCCACCTGACCTCCCAACAGTCCGTCCTTGTCGAGACGGACAATCAAGTTGCCATGTTCTACGTGAACAAGCAGGGGGGCAGGGGCTCCTTCCTCCTCGGCCGGGAGGCAAAGAAGCTCTGCTCTTGGGCCCTCAGTCACTGCATTCTCCTCAAGGCAGTTTCTCTCCCGGGCCCAAGAAAATTGCCTGGCGGACAAACTCAGCAGGGTCCTCCAGCGCACGAGTGGCGTCTGGATCCCTTGATCGTTCAGAAGCTCTTCCTCAGGTGGGGCCTCCCCACGGTGGATCTCTTTGCCAGTCCTCACAACCGGCAGCTTCCTCGCTTCTGCTCTCGTCAGCCACCACCCCTTCGGGTTGCGGCGGACGCCTTTCTGATCTCATGGTCGGGGAGCCTTCTGTACGCTTTCCCTCCCATCCCGTTAGTCTCTCGGACTCTTTTCAAGGTTCTCGAGACAAAGCCTTCATGATCCTGGTGGCCCCTCGCTGGCCCAGGCAGCCGTGGTTTTTCCGCTCCTGCTGCAAACTGGCGGTGGAGGATCCCATCCCTCTGGGGGTACAACGGATCTCCTCACTCAGGATCAGGGGTCCCTACTGCACCCCAACCTCAGGTCTCTCAACCTCATGGCCTGGCTGCTGAAAGGGTAGTCCTTGCTCTCTTCTCTTGCCGGCGGAGGTGGAGGAGGGTCGTCTTGGCTTCGCGACGGCCTTTCTACCCGCAAATGCTACGCCCTAAATGGCGTCGCTTTGCATCTGTGTTCCCAACAGTCTCAGGATCCTTTCCTGCCCGGTGTCGGTGATCTTACAGTACTTGCTACACCTCTCTAATCTGGGGACTTAAGTCCAACTCCGTCAAGTTCACCTCAGTGCTCTTTCAGCACATCATGTGCCGGTGGACGGCAGACCTCTCTCCAACGACCCTCTCGTGAGCGAGGTTTCTCCGAGGTCTCCTTCTACTTAAGCCACCTCTGCGCCCGCCAGCGCCGGACTGGGACCTGAATGTGGTTTTGCAGCGGATCACCTGTCCGCCTTTTGAAACCTATGGCTACATGTTTCTCTCCGTTTTCTGTCTTGGAAAACACTGTTCTTGATAGCCCTCACTTCCGCTAGGCGCGTAAGTGAATTGCAGGCCCCGTGTCTGATCCCCCCTACACTCGCTTCTACAAGAATAGGGTAGTCCTACGGACTCACCCAAAGTTTCTGCCTAAAGTGGTCTCCCCTTTTCACATGAATTAGGAGGTGGTACTTCCAACCTTCTTTCCCAGACCACAACTCCAGCCGAGCTGAGACGGTCCTCCATACCCCTGGACTGTAGAAGGGCATTGAACTTCTACCTTGACCGTAACGGGAGCACCGTAAAGTGCTCAGCTTTTTGTGTCTTTGACCCCAATAAATTGGGACTCCGGTCTCCAAGCGTACTCTGTCCCATCTGGGTTGCGGACTGTATCTCTTGGGCTTATGGGGCAGCCGGACTCGCCTTGGAAAGTCGAGTCACGGCCTTGTGTTCGGGCAAAGGCCACGTCAGTGGCTTACCTCCGCTCTGTTTCCGCTGGCAACTCTGCCGGCCGCTACTTGGTCTTCGAGCCAGACTTTTTGCGGTCCATTACTGTCTCGAGAGGGAGTCCCGTAGGGACAGTGCTTTCGGACAGGCAGTCCTCCGTAAATCTCTTTGAGGTCTGAGCAACTCCTACCCTCCATCAGGATGTGGGCTACCGGTGGGTGATAATTCAGCGAAGATTCTATCCTTCTGTGCTGCTGAGCGAGAGGGAGCTCATTTTTGTGCTTAGGGTCTCCGGTAGCCTTGAGCTTGGGAGTCCCATAAGTGAGGACTGACTTCCTGCTTGGTCCTGGAGAAAGCGTAGTTACTCACCTGTAACAGGTGTTCTCCAGGAGCAGCAGGAATCAGTCCTCACTACCCTCCCTCCTCCCCTTGGAGTTGCAGTCGTCTTGCTTATGTTCTTTTACAAATTTTTTTTATGCTGTCTTTTTAGCTATGTCATCTGACTGGCTAAGATGGCACCTTCGGGCGGGAAGACGACCGCGCATGCGCGCTGCAATTCCCAAAGGCTTTCTTTGAAAGCTGGGGAAAATTGCTCCGCGAGGGCTCCGTCGGCGCCGACGTCACCCATAAGTGAGGACTGATTCCTGCTGCTCCTGGAGAACACCTGTTACAGGTGAGTAACTACGCTTTATCTTAAGATGCTCAGTGTTTTCAGTATTACATCTGAACATCTAAAGGCAAACTATCATTGCACTATATGGCCATCTAAGATTAGACACTGTTTGGTAAACAGCCAAGAGTGAGAGGTTTGAAAAATTATTATCCCTGTAGCTAATGCCAGTAGCTTCCTAAGTGCAAATTTTAGACATCCACCTTCTGCGCGACCTTTAGAAAATTAATCCCAAAATTATAGGAAGTATTAGAAGCTCATAGCAATAGTGCAGGTTTAATGCACAAAGCAAACCTTAGCAATCTCTTCATGGAAGACACTTTCTAATAGTGTAACTTCTTAGCCTTTGTGTGTATACCTAACCAAGACCAAAACATTTACTGATCTCAGATTGCAGGTCATTTCTTCTGGTGGGGTTAGTTTCCACTTTATAGATGTTTGGTCCGTTTCACTGGAGATGCACCAATTGATGTTCTTTTGGTTGTACAAATTGTGAGTGTCAAAGACCAACATTAACATTTACATGCCTACATTTTAGCCTTTTCTAAATTTTTTATCCTTCACATTTCTCCTAAATACACCATTTGTTCTCATTTCTTTGGAACCTGTTCAATATCTTTCTGATAATGGAGGTTATGGTTCCTGGTAATGGTGTTGCTTTAGTTGAAAAATGTCAACTTGTGTTTTAGCTGAACTAGAATTTTTTTTTTGTTTTTAACTATGTATATCATATCATCCATAATTAAAATTCATTTTTTCTTATTATTAATATGTAATTTTACTGTAGACCAAAAATATGAAAGAAAAGTCAATTTTGAGATAAAGACAAAAAGAGCAAGTCTCTGAAAACAAACAAAAAAAAATGCAAGCAAAGTTAACTGGTTAAGTAGGCAATATGAATATAGCCTTAGTTATTTCTTAAACAAATGCTTACCATTCATCCAATAGTGAGTTTTTAAATTCTCAGCTTATTAGTGCTTATAGTTTATAATATTTTGTTTTTAATTCTTACACTTTTGCACCTTGTTTTGTCCTTTGCATTGTTTGATTTTATTATATAATATATTTTCCAATTATTTCCTTTTGAAGGAAGGAAGGAGAGAAATGATTTTTTATTTTGATAAAGAATGCACTAGGAGTACTATTGGATACCTTTTGCTGTTTAAAGGACAATGTGAGCTCAGGCTAAGAAAAATCTAGGGCTTCTTTCTTCCCATTCCAAAAGATGAAAAAAACATAAAACACAAATTTCACCAAACCTGTGTGCATGTGCTTCCTATATGTACAGAAAAAGAATCACATTTATCAGATGCTGTATAGAACAAGATAATAAAAAGAGATGTAATTTTTCTTCAGACATGTACGGCAGTATAAGGTATTTCTAAAAATAAAAAAAAAAATTACCAAATTAATATAATGGAGGCCTTTCACTAAAAGGACATTTAAGCATTTAACATGTGAATTAGCATGTGCATGGTCGTGCTAACAATGACTTTGGTGGCTTGACACTTAACATGTGCTAATTCCTGCATTAATTATATAGCATGGAATGAGATAGGGAAGGGCCGTAGACTGCATCTTGCAATTAACACACAGTAACTTAACAAACATTACCATTACCGCAGCAGATAATGCAGTCACTTAATGCCACCTCAGTAGGCAGCATTAAGCGCATCCGTGTTACTCTCATGCACTTAATACATGGTAAATCTTTTTTCTCTGTGTTAACTTCATGGGCAGATATTGGGAAAACCCCCAACTATTAACACAGAATCTTTACAGTCACCACATGGTAATTGGGCAAAATTTAACCACACTTTAGTAAAAGGGCCCTCGGCTTTTTAATTATACCATACTGATTTTCTAATGTTCATTGAATAATTTACCTTTGTTGGCTTTTATTTTTTTTCTACGATATGATATAGTGGAAATTTTCTTCTCTGTTCATTTACCTGCATAAACAGAATTTGTTCTTAGTCACTTAGGCTGGCAAATGGATACTTCAGAAACTCCTATCCCTAAGCACACACAAAACCCAAAAGGGGGAGGTGCCAATGTAACCTTTTCTCGCTGCTTGTTTATCCGGGTGTAATTTTCCTACTGCCTGCATAACTGCAAAGTTCACAGGTACGTCATACCTATGGTCTCTACCAGCTTTCAAAGTGAAAGTATATGCATCCTTTGGGGCCCTTTTATTAAAACCCGTTAAAGTTTTGCACTTATTGTGGACTCAGTTCCAAAACTAACACACAGCAAGCCCAAAACCTTTTCAGCAACTGTCAGGGATATGGCCAGCATGTTCCCAAAGTCACCGCATGGTCCTCTTAATGCGTGCCGCAATTAACCCAGGTTCACCTAACACCACCCAGAAAGGTAGCATGAAGTGCAACCGTGCTAATTGCGACATTGACAGCATGCGACAGTTGCCTCTGCACTTAGCTTCAATGTGCCGTCCATGCCCACCCTCCGCCCCTATCCTGCCTATTCCCCACCCTTTCACATTAATGTGCAGTAACTGTCACGCTCAAGTGGTAAGTTACTGCTGGCTGGTATTGCACGCTAAAACGCAAGATAAGTGTTGAGCAGGCTTAGTAAAAGGGCCCCTTTCACTTTGAAAACTGCATAAGGAAAAAGTAGAAACTTGCACTTCCTTGTTTGTATGAATTTTGCCTAAGCAAATCCTGCTTATACTTCTGAAATGACAAGGGTATATGCATTAATTCAGCCCCCACCTCTGGGAATCTGTATGCTTTTTACTTACACACAGGGTGGACAGTTGTTAGACAGTCCATTTCCACAGGCAAGCTACTCTTTTACCCATAGGAATGGCTTAGAAACATGCCCACCATGCCTACAGATAATATCTCCCACTCCTCTCTGAAAGGAAAAATGCCTTTTACTGTTTGCATGATTCAAAGTGACTGCCCTGCTCTGATTTTTCCTAGCCTGCCGGCTGTGGATTTTCATTTACAGACACCTGATCAATACTCTTTATTGCTCATTTTCACCCTTATTGTAGTTGTAAGAACTTACTATTTCTTTTGTGTCTCCCATGTTTTATGCAAAAACAAAATATTTGATATCAGTGTGAACATATAAACAAAATAACTGTGCCCTAGACTGAAAGCTGAACGTTTTTAAAAAGTAAAAATAAAGTTGAATTTTTTTCTACATTTTCTTGTGAAAAATCTTTTGGAAAGGAAGGATGCATATTTTTGTTGTGTAATATTTTCTATTTTTCAATGCATTTTATTGATATAAGACTGTTTTAGTTTATTGTTTTCCTTTTTTTGGCAAAGGCATTATTTAAAAATAATAAGTTCGAAAAACCTAAAATGCTAATCTAAAAGTTTGCCCTTAAGGATATGCTGCAGTTCTGAGATTAAAAACTGATTCATGATGTGTGTTGAAGTGGGATAATGGTTTTTTTTGTAATTGTTACAAGACGAAGTTTGTATCTACTGCTGTTTATTTCATTTTATGAGAAGTAGTGAAGGGATTGTTTTGTTATTGTTTTATTCTTTGGAAAAAAATTATTTATGAAATGTCAGAACCACTGGACTTTGAGTTTAATTGTGAGAGCATTTTCCAGTCATGTATCTATTCGTAGGAAGTAAAGTGATGGTGTCCCCTGCCTCTTTCCCAACATATTGGATACAGTATATTCTCTTCTCTTTACACTACTTGGTAAGGGAAAAATATTTGTTCTTCTGAGTGAACAGTGAAAACTGATTTGGGGATGGTTGTACACGTCCCTTCCCAGTAGAGGTTTTCTCTCATTGCACAAGAGTAAAATTGTTCAGTGAATGAAGACCTTAAAAATTACACATTTGAATACCAAAGGTGAATTGGTTTTGCAAATCAAGAGCTCTATCTCATCTTTTTTTATCATTGTTATTAAGCCGTTAAGACCCAGAGTGGGATGACCTACAGGCCTCTTGACCTACATAAACCTCCATGGTTTTGCTCACAGCTTTTAAGAAAAAGAGACCTCATATATTCCAGATATTCAATATCCTGGGAATCCATAGGGCTAAGAGCTTACTTCTGAAGCTCTGGTGCTTCATACGTTGCGCTGTAAATGGAGCACTACTGTAGAGAAAGACTTGCAAGGACAAGGATATATGGTGTGTGAAAGTATCAAATTCTATACTTTCTGTCTTGAATTCCCTGTATTGAATTAATAATATTTTTATCTAACTTAATGGATTACTGAGATTTAACTGCAAGTATATCTGTCAATCGAAGAGCAATATTTGGCTAAATGTAAATAAGAGGACACAACACGGCAGATATGATAGAACAAAGTCTACAGTTTCGAATGTCTTGGCATTCTAACATTTTACCAGTTTGCCAGATGCACTATAAATTGTCCTTGTGTCAACTTCTTTCAGCTTGTCTTTCAGTCCCAGGATGTGGAAGGTATGGAGTTGAAAATGAATTATAAAATGACTTTTCTAAAACAATTGCTAGAACATCTATCTTAATCAAACCTAAGGGCCAAACACAAACAGCTCACCATCTTTGATCTCTGTAACTTTATGTTTATTGCTTTACTATGTAAAGTTGGATGTTTTGTGTCCTTAGGTTCAGCCATTTGAGAACCCTTTTAATAAGGAATTTGGGTACCAAAGAGAGAAATTTACTGCAAATCGGAGATTTAGCTATGATATGAGCTGTGAACTGGGGGAGTCTATTACCCTGCACTCCTCTACAAGTAGAAGACAGGGAAAGGTGTAAAGATGTCTTTTCCGAATGATAAGGTTAAGAGCCTGAAGGTTTACTTAGCAATTTTTAAATATGTTTCTGATGTTAAATGAGAGAGGAAAAGATTTATTCTCATTTTATTAGAAGAAAGGGAACAGGGGACACCTAACAGGTATACCACAAGGTTTCATTAAACTGGAGATAGCTAACTGGCTTATTTTTTTTATAGACAACCTATGATCTTTTCCATTCTGAGCTCTGGACACAACTAAATGTAGATGACTAGTCAGAAAACCAAAGGCTTCACCTTTGTCTTTTGATTCCTCCATCTCCTGTTCTAGCTGATGACTGTCTTCTGCCCCTATTGGTTTCTTCTGCTTCTCTTTACAGTGAGAGTGTGCTCCCAAAAGCACTGTTGGTGCCCCTCCCCTTCAGGAAATTGACTATAATTTCTTCCCACATGGCTCACCTTAAATAAGCAAAATTGCGTGCCTTCTGATTTTTTCCTTTTTTGCTTCAATCAACCTCAGGTCCTCCCTGCCACTTGCATTGACAAATTACGTAGGGCCCTATTTACCAAGATTTTCAAAGAAAATGAAAACACGTTTTTAAATATGGTGAAGGGGATCCATAGCAATCAGTAGAAATAGGTACATATTTTACTTGCCCATTGATACCTAGAAAATATTGTATACAAATTATCTGTTCAGTCCCTCCACTAATCAATTGCACAACCAGCTCAGTCTGTCACTTCCAAGTAAAATGCATTCAGGCTTCCTTGCTGCCCAGGTAGAAACTAGTGGCCAGGGCGTATAAGCGATCTGAGCATGTAGAGCAGCACTTCAGATGCTCAAACACGCACTTATAAAAGTACCTGAAGGTGTACATGCATAAAAGTAGGAAACATAACACATACTTATATATGATATATGTGTAAGCATTCCCTGGAACAGAGAATGGATGGTGTGGAAGGGGAAAGGGGGAGAATTAGCACTTATGCATGTATTTCATAAACTATGTGCATATACAACAATTCTTACCAGCACATAGATGCAGAGGGACTGTTTTATGAAAGCACATACATGCACATTTTGCCTTTTTAATATAGGTGCAATACATGAGCCCATGTGCCTATCCTGCCTAGGTACCCTGCTATAAAATTTTAGAAGAAACGTATGCATGAATAACAGCTTTCTACATGCATAAGCAGGCTCTTAGGAAATTACTTTGCAGTATACAGACACAGAAGTATGTGCTATCAATGAATTGAGCAGTTTTTTGGGCAGTGTACATGTAGAAAAACAGGGGGATCGGCACATCCATATTGTATAATATGCACAAATATGTGCCAGTTCTTACCAGCACATACCTGCCTCCGAGCAGATGTGAATTTATATGAGAGCATTTGTGCATTGCTGGAATGATCAAGGATCTCATTTTATAAAGACACATACACATGTATGTTTGGCTTTATAAAACATGCATACAAAAGGCAATTTTTTTCTCTTTTTCCCTAAGTATCCTGTTATAAAATATCACCTCTTGTGCCCATCACTGTTTTCAGTTCACACTATTAGAACTGATGTTTTCCTTGGCAAGGAAAAAAAAAAGTGTGGCCTTATCCAAAATTTCTCATTGCATATAGCTGGCACACATCTCCATTTGCCAGTAGGTGTTTTATTTTCACATGCTCCAGCTTAGCTTGTTTTTAAGTTTGCTTGCCTTGTACACAAGATATTTTGGTAAGATTCCTTTTATGCTAGTGTATTAGAAAACAACTGCAGAAGTCATTCATTTGACTCTGCAGGGATAGTGCTTCCTTTTACAGAAATCAGGTAAATTAAAATACTCTCTTCCATATCTTGTTCTCATACTTGAATTAGATTTTTTCATTAACTTTGTTTTCTTTCTGTTGGATAACTGTTCATCTCCGATGCCTGGATACAGAAGGAAGGAAATGAATGGAAGTTCGGCAATCAAATAAGCATTTTCCATCTTTGTGAAACTTTTAGAAAAGCCAAAAAAATTCCAGACAATAAAAACAGAATGGAAAAGGTTTATGATGCTGCTCTTGCAGTATACCATAGGAGAAGCGACAACAGAAAACAATATTACAGTACACTGGTATATATATTAATCTTTGCCCCTCTCCTCTTTTACCCACTATCACCATCAAAACCCTGAACACGAAATGTTGGTTTTGTTTTGTTTTTTTACTGGAGAGATGTCCTATGATACAGGAATATTACAGCTACACAACCATGAAGGAGAAAGGACATAAAGTAAATTTAAAACTTCTGTCTTAAAAATCTTTATATGCTTGTTAAACATGAAGTGAAATAAAAATAAAGTGAGTAAAGCATTTTTACCACAACATATAATCATGTGACACTTTCAGTAAGAAATAATGGACTTTCCTGAGGCATGCTGTATTGAGTTACAGTTTGCTTCCTTATTTTCAGTCACTGGATAAGACTTAATTTTCCTTTTCTAATTAAAATGTGGAAAGGAAAAGAAAAAAACAAAAAATTCAACCCTGGTCACCCATTTGCTGTTAACTGGTGAATGGACTTTCTGCCTCTGGACACTGTCAGACTTCAAATTAGAATAGAATACTTCCGCTACTAATGATATCTTTAAGCAGGGTTTTCCAGCCAGTTGAGTTTTCAGGATATCCACAATGAATATGCATGGGATTGATATGTATGTAATGTGTTTCCCACTTATGCAAATTTATCTTATACAGAATTGTTGTGGATAATTCTGTAGGATCACTAGGGTAGGTTTGAAAATCTCTGCTTTAAAAACACCGGGGTAAATTTTCAGCTGGCACAGTCACTATATTGAGTTAAGTGCTGACACCAGATATACACGTAGTGCAATGACCGCTATTCAGCAAGCCTAAACTATATGGATAATTTATCCATTTAGAGACTGAATATTGACGATAAGTGGATTAAATTTGGGGTTGCCTCTGCCCTACCTCTAACCCAGCCCATAATTATATGAATAGTGTCTGGTCATTACTGTCTGTATAATTTTTAAAAATATACGAATGGGACCAGCAAATTACTCCCATTGAATATCAAGTGGACTTTTCAGCAATAGTTGTAGAAGTATTAAACTGTCTCTTTTTGGAATTTGCAACCTTTGCTTGCTCACTGAATTTGCTTCTCCTTTTCCAAATATGTTTCCATCCTCAACTTTTTTACTTTTATTTTCATAAAATATTTAGTACTAAAAGATAAGGATGCTAATTAAGCATTTGGTGAAGAACTGCTATACATATTTAAATGCTCTGTGGCCTACTAGCCTCAGTGGAGGCAAATTTTTGTAATATTTGAATGTCAACAGAGTAGATTTTAGCAACATTTCATACCCATGGTTATCCTGTACATGTAAAATGTTCAGTGTAATATTTTTGTGATCATAATGAAATTCAGTGAGTTTTTTTGCATCTTTTGCAACAATGAATCTTTTAAGGTGCCTTATTCTTAACTAGATATTCTGATATTCACAGACACCATACACAGATCTTTCTGGTTCTCAAATTGTAAGGAAGAAAGTCCAGTTCATATTGGTTAATTTTTCAAAACGCACAGTCCCATTGTGTTCTTGTATCTCTATTCTAGCCTTGTCTGTGAAGCATACAATAACTGTGCCAAAGTACATGGACAGGAGACTTATAAACATATGTGCATGAGATTGATTCTTTTCTCATGAGTCAATTGGCAAGTTGGCATCTGATTAGCGGGGGAAGGGGGAAGGGACTACAAGCACATTGATGGCTCTTATTTGTAGCACAGGAATATCCCAAGTTCATCATTCTTATAAAGAAAATATTTCCAAGGTTTACAGGTCATTCTAAACACATCTAAATAGTGGAAATAAACCTTAGCACTTACAAAAACAAGGTTGAATGAACTCCAGGCACTTTAACAGAAAATCCGTTTTCTCTCCTGGGTTTTTCCTTGTCCAAATAAAAAGGTTTGGTTTAAGTTAAGATTTATCCTGATCTAGTATTAGAAGGGCTGA
This sequence comes from Ichthyophis bannanicus, assembly GCA_033557465.1. Classification (NCBI taxonomy): domain Eukaryota; kingdom Metazoa; phylum Chordata; class Amphibia; order Gymnophiona; family Ichthyophiidae; genus Ichthyophis; species Ichthyophis bannanicus. The sequence continues at coordinate 366,959,117 of CM066034.1, forward strand.
GATTTCTTTCTTTAATGCTTGTCTATGGATGCCAAATAATTAAAATCGGTAGCCCAGGAAAATTTAGGTCCCTTTCCATCTTAAAAGCTTTAGTCAGCAAATGTCTCACACAGCTACATTCATACTGGAGTGTGTCAAAATCTTTTACAATCACAGTGAGTTTCACTGTGCTACTGCAGGAAAAGTCAGAGCACATGATAAAAGCAATCTTTTTGAACATTTTCTTTTAAATGCACTTTAAAAAGGAACATTAATAGTAATGCTGGATGGAGAGGATGTTTAGTGGAGCAAATGGAATATTTATACCAGTGTATGATAAGCTCAGTTCAGTCTATCTCCAGTTCCATACAAAATATCAAAATGTTAACCCAAATAAACTAACAATATGTAACACGTTATAAGCAGAAGCAGCAGAAAGGATAAGGTTTGCCTCTTGAAACAGATCACAAAAAAAAAAAAAAAGAACTAACCAGCACTTGCAGTGAACATGGTCACTTATGTTGATGCGTTTTCTGAGATTGTAAATGGAAAAAAAAAGGAACGGTCAAAGCGTCCCTATACAGTAAGGGCACTTAAAAATGTCAGACCATTTCACTATGTCTTCATGTCTTGGAAACTTTCTTCAAGTATATTGTTAAATATACCCCAGAAAAAGAAAGTTCCGCAAAGGTATAATAATCCACCACTACAAAATAAAGCAACTACCAAAAGTGAAAAAACTAAAACCAGTAAATATGACTTTTTGTCCATGAAAGATGTTTAAGATCTCTCAAAACTCTTGGCCTCACCTTGTGCCACCATACAAAAATCAGATGACTTTTTGAATGTGTGAAACAGATGAAAAGAAAAGAATAAAATACTTTTTGAAGCACCTTAATGTGTCGACCCATTATGTAAGTGGGCGCCACTTTTTCCTTTGAGCACCTTATTGACATGTTATTTTGTCTGCTATCTTTCTGTTATCTGTTAGCTGAACAGCTGGCTGTTAACATGTGTACATACAGTACTTGTGTGTGTGGATGTGTGTGTGTGTCTCAAAAACAATTTTATATCCATCATTGCATGTATACACACACAGTCCCAGATGGCAACTAGGTGTGTGTAACCATATGTCTGCTGTTTCCATTCCTTGGTGCACTTCTTGAAATTTGTAGGGAAACTCTTGACTTTCTTCCTTCCAGGAATGAAAGGAAAAATGAGAAATCCTGATGCGTTATGTTGAGAGCTCCCAAACAACATTCAAGATGAGTGAATGACAAACTACATATAATCAGTGTACAGACAAGTCATCACAAAGCTCAGCTGCCTGGGTGTGATTGTCCTTGCACACAAGGGCACAAATAATAGGGGGGGTTCTGTTGTTTTTTTTTTATCCCTCACCTCCCTATGGTTTATTACACAAAATACATCTAGCTCCTCAATGGCAAGAAAGGGGTTGAAAGCCTCCAATAAAAAAAAAAAATGCTTTAGTTCCATCAGTTGGATATTGTAACTTCCTCTCCCTTCTTATCTTGGAGCCCATTATATTCCTGCCCCGTCTGGCTCCCACAGATCCTGTGGTACGACAGAATGGAAATTGAATCTGATGTTGCAAACATTTTAGCATCAGTTTAGCATGCTGATCTGCTACTTACTTTTCTCAAGTCAAAAAATAACATGACTCCAAATATAAAAGTATACTTTGGAAAAGTAAAAAGCATGCTTTTATATTTGGATACATGTTACTTTTGGAAAAGTAAAAAATAATTTCAGATACCAAATTTGAAGCAAGTAATTTGAAAATGGTTAGTGATCCCCTCCCCTCTTTTGGGAACGTCGATTTAAAACTTGATTTTGTAAGCTAATCCCTACATATTACAGAATGAAGCCCTGAGTGCATGTGTCTGTACCTGTTCTGTATGTTTGCGTGTGTGGTTGTATGTGTGTAAATTTGTACACACATACCTGCTGTGCAAAGGGCAGGCCAATAGTTTCGAGAGCAGGTGATACGTTTCTCTTTATTATTGTTTTTTTGCTATTTGAGGTTTTTTTCTTTCTTTCTTGTTCAATTTTTTGTCCGCATTAAAAAATAAGCAACCAACAAAATTTCAAGAAGGAAAAAAGCTTTGCGTACGCCTTTTTCTATCAAGTGCTTTAAAATATAAAATAACTACACACATCCTGCCGTTTTTTCTTACAGTGATAGTATCCTTACCTGCCATTGAATATTAGCCTTGTATTTTTCTCACATATATTTACCTGTGACTTGTATTTGTTATTTAAACAGGAAGAAAAACATTTAAAAAAAGCTAATTGTAGCGCTTCATTATACTCTTATTATATTATTATTGTGACATTTTTGGAATACTGTGAAGTTTTATCTCTTGCATATACTTTATACAGAAGTATTACGCCTTAAAATACAGAAAAAAATCTTTTACAAGGTTTCTGTTTTGTGTGGAAGAGTAATTGATGTTGCTAAAGAATGATGTTTTTTTTGTTTTTTCCTTTTTTGTTTTTCTGGGGTTTTTGTTTTGTTTTTTAATGTTACCAGCACTTTTTTTGTAAGTTCCACTTTCTGAGGTATTGTACAAGTTCACACTGTTTGTGAAGTTTGAATATGAAGGAATAAAAAAAGTGTAAAAAAAGAAACTGTGTTTTTTTTCTGGAAATTCTGCTTCTTTGTTATTTCTCTCACTAGTACTTTGTCCAAGCCTAAGCCTAAGGTATTCTTTGGCCCTCAATATAATCTTAAGAGCTCTAGACACAGATAATGCAATATGAATGGCTCCCAGAAGGAAATGAGTCCCAATCGTTGTTCTTTGATGATGCCTATTTACTCACAAAAGGTTACACTTGTCTCTGACAACTGTGGAGCATGTACAATGAGTGAGAGTCAAAACTATGGAGAATTATCACCTGCCTCATAGGAAGACCCAAGCTGCTTTAATGCCCAGTGTGTACAAAAAGCTTGTGGGGCAGGGAGTAGCACTAGGATTTCCCCAACATAATTTGCATAACCAATCACAAACAGCTCAAACCAACAGTGTCAGGACTGAACCAAGAGTAAACCTGCAGTACTTTGACCTTGGTACTCCTGTGGCCTGTGGTGCTTCCCAAATCTAGGCAAGAAGGAGAGTGGTCTTGAGGCACTAAAGGGCTTGTTTACAAAGCCGCGGTAGCGGTTTATAATCGGAAACCGCTACCGCGGCTTTGTAAACAAGCCCCTTAGTGCCTGTGATATTCCCCCTTGCCAGTACCCGTAGGTAGGTAGGGCTTAAGGAGGTTAAGTTTTCTTCTTGAACTGAGGTTTACTATTTCCTGTAGAACTGCATGTAGGGAAATGTATTTCCTTTGATAGCTCAATGAAGAGTAGTGTGACTCAAGTTGGTAAAGCAAAAAGGGATTTATTCCCCTCCCGGGGTGGATTTCACCAGGATAAAAGGTAACATAAATTCTTGCACTTCTGGCAGACAAAAGGACAAAATAAAGCAGCTTCCTTCAGCATCAAACATTAACACAGAGATATTATTCCCTCTGCCATAAAAATCGTACAGTTCCTTGCTTCCAAAGAATTATTTACAAAAGAGAGTTCAATTCCCCTGCCCTCCTTTCTGAGGCAGGAATTGTTTGCTCCTTTCTTTCTGGAGCCACGCCCGTTCCCACGCTAGGCCTTGGGATTAGCACTTGGGTTTGGTACAGCTCTAAATAACCATTCTCATTACAGTCCTCCGTACCGTAGCCCCAACTCTCCTGGGCAATAAACCCCCAGTAGTTATTGTACTTCCAGCCCTTGGGCCTACCTTTTACTCTGGCTGTATCAGGTTTTCTCTGAGGTTTGTAAATTGCTGTCGATTCCCAACCTGATTTGTGCAGAGTATAATTCAATGGCCTTCCTGGCCTTTTCTCCTGTTCAGAACCAAGAGAGGACTTCCACTGACAAGGTCTGCTCCTGCTGTACCTCTCACACAGAGCCTCTGACCTTTCCTCGTCTCCGTCTCTCTCTTCCTTCTCTGTTCTGCTCTCTGCCTTTCTCTCCGTGTTTCCTGCGCTGCCCTCTGTGTTAACTGGGGCCTCCTTATGAGTCAGCTTCCTCGGGTCAAACCTGACTCCACCCCTTAGCAGGTGTTCATAATTACCTCGTGACTGTCTGCTGAACTGATAGCAGGGGCCTGTTTCTCTCTCTGGGGCTTGGTTTCCCTGACAACCAGCCATGTGCTGTTGTTTATGTTGCAGCCCTGCACTTTTTTGCTGATCTTTGGGAGTTTTTCCCTGACTAAAAGGACTCGCTATGTCACATGCCTCAAGACCACTCTCCTTTCAATGGGGCCGTGGCTCCGATAATGATCGGAAACCGCTACCACGGCTTTGTAAACAAGCCTCTAAGAGAAGACATAGCACCACCCTGGACAAGTAGCAGTTGGAACAGCAATAATGGTTGCGAGTATCTCCTACCTGCTACTTAGCTGACTTTGTGCCTCCTTCCTGTCTTAGGGCTGGATGTGATGGGGCCAGAGCAAAATGGATTAGCAGTGGGGCTGTGTTGCTAGCATTTCTGTAGTGGTCCCCCTCCCTTACTTCTGCTCCACAAACAGGAGTTTTTGTCTTAAGTGGGGAAAGTGAGTTCAGCACTACTGCTGTTACCATTGTTTTGTGTGTCAGTTGTGTGTGTGTGTGTGAGCCAATGCACACATTATAAGGAAAATAATAGAATGCCTCAATGAGATCCACAAGCTGGAACCTCACCAATTTTAAATCCCTTCTCCCATCCTACCGGTCCTCATAATCTATTCTTTGGATCTATCTATGTCACTTTGAAAAAAAGTCAGGAAGCGTCTATTGAAAGTAACAAACTTTATTATGCGAGAAAATGCTCCCTCTTGCCCTTTTAAGACATCCATAGAGAAAAAGAGAATATTCAAGATTTTAAAGTTATCTGCTCTAGAGCGTTGTCTGTTCTGGGCCAGAACCTATCTTTCTGCCATGCCATTATTTCTAGAAGGCATCAAATGTTATCTCCAGGAACAAGCAGGAATGCAGTCTTCACATATGAGTGACGTTGGTACCAATGGAGCCTGTGCAGGAACACTCCCCAGCATCCAATAGGAAAGCCTTCGGAAGCAGTGCACTGCGCCTACGCATCTGCCTTCCCACCTTTCCAACTCCTCTCCTCTGTTCTTCATTTTCCGTGGAGCCAGCAGGTTTTATATTCCTGTCACTGCCAAAAAACATTTTTAGTTTAAAACTGTGCTCTGCCTTTCTATCAATGCCGGTTCCGTCAGTTGGACAATGACCCCGATATTTTTTTCCACTTAACTAAAAATTTTTCTCTGCAGATCAAGGAACTGAGGGCAGAGGAACTCAAGATCCTCCAATACCCTCCTACACCTAAAGAGTCAGCTATTTTACTAGTGCACTGTATCTTACAGGGCCTTAAGCGCTGCATTTGGGAGGCTTCTCTCATGGCTCTGCCAATCAGCAAAAGGCTTGATACCATGTACCAAGTTCCAGAATGCCCAGGCTTTCAGAAGTCTCAACTTCCCCACCTCTCAATGGTGGTAGAATCAGCCATGCGCCGAATAAAGAGTTCAAAGAATCATTCTTCCATGCCTCCAGGTAGAGACTCGAGGATACTCGATGCCTTTGGGTGTCAATGTTTTCAGCCATGTAATGCTGATCTCAAGGATTACCTCCTACATGTTATACATGGGCATGTTACTGAAGGATATCACCAAGAACCTGGAGACATTTACCCCCATTATTCTGGATGATAAACAGAGTGCATTCCAAGCGCTTATCAGACAAGTTCAAAATACCTCAAAATTTCTGACCAAGGCATTTTTTTATGCTTTTGAATCAACCAGCAGAGTTTCAGCAATCTGCATTGGTGCTTGAAGGATGGCCTGGTTACAGTGGGTCCAGGAGAAGTTGACTAATATCCCATGTACTGGAGAGAACCTTTTTTGTAAAGGGTTGGAGTGAAAAGGCCGGTGAGATTGAAACAGATGATCTCACCCTCAAATGCCTTTCCAGAAGACCTCCAAAAGGAAGTCTCTTCCAAAGATATCTTTCTACTCCAAAAAGAAGAGATATTATCCTTCTTATCAAACTGCAGCTTCTTACTAGCCTCTGCAGCAACAGCAACACCAGCAGGGCCCTCACCAACCCAAGAATCCCAACCACAACCAGAGGCACAGACACAACCTGCACCTAGTTTTTTACTGCTTCCTAGAGAGAATAGCCACTCTACCTCTGCAGGGTCCCCTGCCCCTGAACATAGCAGGCAGACTCTGTTCCTATGCCCACAAGTAGCAGCTCATCACTTCACAATAGTGGACTCTCAACATCATCCAAAGGGGGTATTTGCTTCACTTCAAAACCTTACTCCCCCCACCACCGTCACAGGGGGCTATGCCACAAACCCCCTTCAGGACACACTTCTGAAGGAAGAGTTGTCTACCCTGTTACTTCAGAGCACCATGGAATGAGTTCTTCCCTCTCAGGAAGGGTTGGGCTTCTACTCTCCATATTTTCTCATTCCAAAGAAAACAGGAGGATTCAGGCTCATCCTAGATCTCAAGGACCTAGACAAATTCCTGGTCTGAGAAAAATTCAAAATGATTTCCCTAGGAACTCTTCTCCCATACCTCCAGAGAAATGATGGGCTATGTTCTTTAGACCTAAAGGAGACATATACACCCTTCTGATCCATCCTTAGTACAGACAGTATCTGCGTTACAGGTTTCAGCAAAACCATTATCAATACCGAGTGCTACCCTTTGGCTTAACCTCCATACCTCGAGTGTTCATAAAATGCATGGCAATGGTTGCACACTTTGGGAATCTTCATCTTCTTTTACTTAGGTGACTGGCTAATCAGGGGAGACTCCCCTCAGGAGGTAAAACTCTCCCTGTATCACACCATCTCCATGCTCCAACATCTAAGATTGGTCCTAAACCTCCCAAAGTTGCACCTTGTTCTAACCCCACAACTCAAATTCATCGGAGCACTCTTGAACACTCAGCAGGCCCAAGCTTTCCTTCTGCAGGATCACTCTGCCCGCCTCATTAAGCTCGCAAAACGCTTACAACAACAAAGTCAGGTAACAGCTCGAGAAATACTATGCCTCTTGAGTCACATGGCCTCGATGGTCCATGTAGTCCCCTATGCTCGCCTACACATGTGGCAGGTCCAGTGGACTCTGTCTTCTCAATGGACCCAAGCAAAGGGTCATCTCAAAGACAAGTTTTCCCTGGTTAGCCAAGTTGATGCTCCTGTTCTTTGTAATGACCTGACTCTTGTTTTTTGTCGGAAACTGTTAGTTCTATGTAAACCGCGCTGATCGCAAATAGTGCGGTATAGAAGAAATGTAAATAAAAATAAAAAAAGATACACATCACCCCTCAACTAATCAGATCTCTTCATTGGTGGTGTTCCTCACAGAACCTATTTGGTGGGTCAGCTTTTCAGGTGCCTCCACCTCGATGCACACTGACAATGGATGCCTCCAAACTAGGTTGGGGAGCACATCTGAATGGCCTGACCACACAAGGTCTGTGGACACCACAGGAATCTGTGCTGCAGATCAAACTTCTGGAGCTGTGTGCCCCAACAAATGCCCTTCAGGTTTTTCAACCCCAACTTTTGGGCCAACAGGTATTAGTCAGAATGGATAACTAGGTGGCCATGTTCTACATGAATAAACAAGGGGAAACAGGATCCTATTTCCTATGCCACAAAGCGCTTTGCATCTGTTTTTTTGCCATTGCACATCACATTCACCTCAGAGAGGTGTACCTCCAGGGTGAACTCAGTGTCCTTGCCGACAGACTCAGCCATATTTTTCATCCACACGAGTGGACCCTACATTGGGAGATGACTGCTTGGATCTTCCAAACGTGGGGAACCCCACTCATAGATCTTTTCATCACTCTGCAGAACACAGAGCTTTCATTGTTCTGCTCACAGCTTCTGTCCCTGCACTGACATGCCTCAAATGCCTTCCTGCTCCACTGGGGACAGGGCCTGCTTTATGCATTTCCACCCATCCCCTTGATACCAAAAATGTTCTTCAAGCTACAAGCCAACAAGAGCTCCATGATCTCATAGCCCCTTTTTGGCCACATCAACCATGGTTTCCTCTGTTCCTTCGCCTGGTGCAGACTCAACCCCTCAGACTCGGATGTGCGCCCGAACTCCTCTCAGGACCAAGGGACTCTTCTCCATCCCAATCTTCATGCCCTTCACCTCATGGCATGACTGCTGAAGGCATAGAATTTGCTGACTTTGACCTCAACAAGAGGTCAAGGATATCCTGCCTGCATCACGTAAACAGTCCACCAGGTGGTCTTATGCCTTTAAATGGCAAAGGTTCACCCTCTGGTGCTTCCCAAAGGGCATTGACCCCTTTGCCTGCCTGGTGGAATCCTTCCTTCAATATCTCCTTCATTTGTCCATGGAAAGTCTTAAGATCAACTCAGAGTTCATCTTACTGCCATTGCGGCCTACCACAAACCACTAGGCATACAGCCTATCTTCTTACATCCCTTAGTAGCATCCTTTATATGGGGTCTCCTGCTGTCCAAACCACCCATTAAACCATCTCCAGTGGCTTGGGACCTCAACGTGGTTCTAGCTCAACTTCTAATGCCTCCCTTTGAACCTTTAGCAACCACTTTACTGAGGTTTCTCTCTTGGAAGGTCATCTTCCTCATAACCATCACATCAGCTTGTCACATTAATGAAATGCAGGCTCTTGTTTCGAATCCATCTTATACCCAGTTCCATCCTGACAGGGTGGTCTTCTGTAACCATCCATACCTCCTTCCGAAGGTGGTCTCCAACTTCCATCTGAACCAGTTGGTAATTTTACTGATTTTCTTCCCGAGATCACATGCATCTCGAGCAGAGGCAGCACTAGACACCTTAGACTGCAAGCGAGTGCTGGCTTACTATTTTGATAGAATTAAGGTGACAAAGCAGACTCTATCCAGATGGATAACAGACTGTATTTCTTTTGCTTATGCACAAGCGGGACTCTCCCTGGAGGATCACGTCATTGCTCATAATGTGCGGGCTATGGAAACCTCTGCAGCCAATCTCCATTCAGTATCCACTGAGGAGTTCCGTCAGGCAGATAGATACCTGGTCCTCCATTCATACTTTCACTGCACATTATTATCTGGTCAGGGACTCTCATTGGGGCGCTGTCTTTGGCCAAGCTGTACTCCAGCACCTTTTTGGGACTTAAACTCAACTCCTACCCTCTCTCCCGAACTTCTACAAGAGACCAGATTTCCATTAGAGGTAATATAGCAGCCTGGAATCGCGTCCACTGGGCCACATTGTGTCCACACTCTTTGGTTCTATGCTTTAGCCACAGGGATCACACTGCTCTCCTCCATGCCAATCTGGTACCTGGGAGCTAGTGAGTCCCATTCCTGCTTGTTCCTGAAGATAGCGTAGTTACTCACCTGTAACAGATGATCTCCGGGAACAACAGGAATCAGTCTTCACAACTCACCCTCTTCCCCTAGGAGTTGTAGGGTAGTTTTATTTTTTCCTCTATCTCTCAGCTACTAACTCAACGGAGGAGAGGATTTGGAAAGGCAGGAGCACAGATGTGCAGGCACAGTGCATTTTCCTCATGTTTATTCCCTTGTGTATCCAGAACATGTTCAGATTTGGGCCAACATTCCTTTGTACTCTATACAACTGGACAGTTCCCTGACCCAGTATACATCCTAGATTTTAGAGGTATGGCAAGAAGCTGGGGTTGATTGTCAAACAAACCTAACATATGGGGGCTGGGGATGACACAGATAAAACCAGTAAGCTAAAGAGAGAGACCTTGCCTGAGTCATGACATGGGAGGAACTACATAGACTAGACTATAGTCTGAGTTCACAGACTGTGCTTCTCTGCCATGGATAAACTTAGTAGAGAAGGAGAAGGGGTTGCTAGAAATCGGGGGGGGGGGGGGGGAGGTCCCTGAATATACTTGCAGGAGTCAAGTTATGGATACCTCCAAAAAATTCTAAAGCCAGTATTTAAGAAAGCCCTAAAACGTAAGGTATTGAACCAGCTGTCAAGCACTATACCAGTGTTTTTCAAATTTGTAGGCTGTGCTGAGCTTATGTGTTGCAAGATGAGCATAGCTAGCTTAGCCTCCCTAAACAAACAATTCTGAAGCACACAGGCCTCTGTCATAAATGGAAGAGTTGGTTGGAAGCAGGAAATTGATGAACTCAAGGAGTTCAAAGAGACTAGTTATACACAAAGGAAGAGTCCAGTAAAACAACCTAGATTCTTTGCTAATTCCTCGTATGGCACCTTTTTGAGAGAGATGCACTCAAACTCCTACGCACCTATGTTTAATTTAACTTGAGAGAAAAAAAATAAAATGTTATCTCCTTGGAGGTACAACATGTTCTCCATGACTTGCTAATTTAGCATGGCATTGTGCAAGTCATTTTGAAGACTCTTACTCAGGAGTCATTTACTAACAGTTACCATGTGTTAATACAGCAAAGGCATGTTATTTACCTCAAGGCCTATTTTATGCAATGGGCCCTGCAGTAAATAACGCGTATTAATGGCATTAGAATATGGTGTTAGTAAATGACCCCCTAGATTGTATTTTTTTAGCATGCAGTCGATGGCACTGGTGGACATTTACTCATTTGCTGAAACAGTGAGCAATGATTTCTTCTCTCTTTATCCCTCCTCCATATGCCTTTCACCAAAAAAAGACCTGCCACCACTCTCATGTCTGAGCTCAATTTATGCCCCTTTCAAAGATGTGTCTCATGACTTCGCATCATCCACATGCCCTTTGCTATGATCCTCAAGGTAAGATCCAAGTGTATGTTACTTTTTTTCTAATTAATTTTACTTGTTTCAACTTTGCTTATTATTCATCCTCATATACCAAAAGACTGGCACAGTCACTAGTTAGATTAACATGCCTTTAATGCTGAATCTTGAAAAATTAGGGCTAGGTTTATTAACCTGCACTAATGCAAATTAATATTCATTGTTGACATTTGCGTGCATTATTTATAGTAAGTGGGAAAAGCATGCAGAACATGGCTCATGGAATTCTCTTCAACTAGTTGTGGGGAGAGAGTAAGTTTTAGGGTTCAGGTAGTTTGTGAGGTAGTGGTGCAGTTGCAAGGGTGTGTTTTTTTGGGAGGTGCAATTTGTAGGGTAGATAATAGGGGAAAGCCGACAGTGGCCCAAGAGAGCATGGTTCGGAACAATGTATCCTTGAAGGATACTACCAAAAAATGAACTTAGGGCACATCAGCAGAGAGGTTCCAGTAAAGACAAAGGTAGCCCAAATGCCCTTGAGTACAGAGCAGACAGAGCTTAATGATTCCAAATTGCCCCTGCCTACCGATAACCAGATTAAGATCAATAAAATACAGTCTCTAAAATGCTTGTATGCAAATGCTAGAAGTCTAAAAACTAAGATGGGAGAGTTAGAATATATAGCACTAAATGAGAAGTTAGATATGATTGGTATCTCAGAGACATGGTGGAAGGAGGACAACCAGTGGGACACTGTGATACCTGGGTACAAACTATATCATAATTATAGAGCTGATCAAATTGGTGGAGGGGTTGCTCTCTGTCAGAGAGGGCAATGAGTCACATAGGATTAAAGTTTTGCAGGAAACACAATTTTCTATAGAATCTCTGGTTTGAAATTCCATGTAAAAAGGGGAAGGTGATGGCAGTGGGGTTGTACTATCGACCGCCTGGCCAGAATGAACAAATGGATGATGAAATGCTCAAAGAAATAAGGGAAGCTAACAAAATTGCCACTTGGCAATAGTGATCATAGCATGATCACGTTTGATTTAATTAATAGAGGAGGGATGGTAAAGAAATCCACAGTACTACCTTTTAACGTTCAAAAGGGAGACTGATAAAATGAGGAAAATGGTTACGAAAAAACTAAAAGGAGCAGTTGCAAAGGTCAAAGACTTCATCAAGTTTGGGTGTTTAAAAATACTATCTTGGAAGCCCAGACCAGCTGTATTCCATGCTTTAAGAAAAGTGGAAGGAAGTCCAAAAAACTGCCAGCATGGTTTAAAGGTGAGGTCAGAGAGGCTGTTGTTGCCAAAAAAGCATCTTTCAGGAAATTGAAAAAAAAGCCAAATGACGAAAATTGGAAACAGCACAAGCACTGGCAAGTTTAATGCAAGGCATTGATAAGGCAGGCAAAGAGAGAATTTGAGAGTGGAAGCAAAAATGCATAATAAAGACTTTTTCAAGTACATTCATAGCAAAAAACCTGTGAGAGAGTCAGTTGGACCATTAGATGATAGAGGGGTAAAAGGGGCAGTAAGAGGGGACAAGGCTATAGTGGAGAGACTGAATGAATTCTTTGCTTCGGTCTTTACTGAGGAAGATATAGGGATGCTACCCATGACTGAAGTAGTATTTAAAGGTGATACTGCAGAGCAATTGAAAGAAATATCAATATACCGGGAAGATGTATTACAACTATTTGATAAACTGAAGAGTAGCAAATCACCTGGACTGGATAGTATACATTCAAGGGTGCTGAAAGAACTGAAATATGAGATTGCAGACCTGCTATTAGTAATCTGTGAACTATCATTAAAATCATCTGTAATACATGAAGATTGGAAGATCGCCAATGTAACGCCAATTTTTAAAAAGGGTTCTAGGGGTGATCCAGGAAACTAGAGACCAGTGAGCCTGACATCAGTACCGGGAAAAATGGTAGAAACCATTATAAAGAACAAAATTACTCATCATGTAGATAGTCATGGCTTAAAGGGAGACAGCAAACATGGCTTTAGACAAGGAAGATCTTGTCTTACTAATCTTATGTTTTTTTGAAGGTTTGAATAAACAGGTAGACAAAGGTGAGTCGGTTGATATAGTGTATCTGAACTTTCAGAAAGCCTTTGACAAGGTCCCTCATCAGAGACTTTTGGCTAAACTAAAAAGTCATGGGATAGGAGGCAGTGTACTATTCTGGATCAGGAGCTGGTTAAAAGATAGAAAGCAGAGGGAAGGGATAAATGGCCAATTTTCCCAATGGAAAAAGGTGAATAGTGGAGTACCACAGGGATCTGTGCTGGGTCCGCTGATTTTGACATATTCATAAATGACCTGGAAAAGGGAATAATGAGTGAGGTTATCAAATTTGCAGATGACACAAAACTATTTAAGGTTGTTAAATCCCAAGAGGATTGAGGAAATGCAAGAGGATCTTGATAAATTGGAAGACTGGTCATCCAAATGGCAGATGAAATTTAATGTGGACAAGTGCAAAGTTATGCACCTAGGAAAGAACAACCCAAACTATGGTTACACGATGCAAGGTTCCACATTGGGAACCACTACCCAGGAAAAAGATTTAGGTGTCATCGTGGATAACACGTGGAAACCCTCCACCCAGTGTGCAGCAGCGGCAAACAGAGCAAATAAAATGCTAGGTATCATAAGGAAAGGAATGGAAAATAAAACAAAGGATATTATAATTCCTCTGTATCGTTCCATGGTATGACCGCACCTTGAATATTGTGTGCAATTCTGGTCGCTGTATCTTAAAAAGGATATAGCGTTATTAGAAAAGGTGCAGAGAAGAGCCACCAAAATGGTAAAGAGGATGGAAGGTTACTCCTATGAAGAGAGGCTAAGAAGGCTGGGGCTCCTCAACCTGGAAAAGAGACGGCTGAGGGGAGATATGATAGAGGTCTATAAATTAATGAATGTAGTGAAACGGGTTAACGTAGATCGATTGTTTACATTATCAGAATATAGAAATACTAGGGAACATGCAATGAAGCTTCAGGATAACCTATTTAAGACTAATAAAAGAAAATATTTTTTCACTCAACATGTAATCAAACTCTGAATTTGTTACCGGAGGATGTAGTAAAGGCTACTAGTGTAGCAGGGTTTAAAAAAGGTTTTGACAAGGTCCTGGAGGAAAGGTCCATAAGCCATTATTAAAAGGGACCCAGGATATCACTGCTTGACCCAATACAAGCATTGAGGAAGCTGTGTCTTTTGGGTAGACTGCTAGTTACTTATGACCTAGATTGGCCACAGTTGGAAACAGGATACTGGGCTTGATGGACCTTGGTCCGACCCAGTATGGCATATCTTATGTTCTTAAGACCACCCTCCTTTTCTTCACCTTTTCAGCTACTTCTTTCGAAAACAGTTGTGACCTCTTTCTCCTTTTACATTTACTAACTTTCCTAATAAAAAGCTGCTTTGCCCTTAAAATATGCCCTTTCAGTTTCACCCACTGTTTCTCTACATCCTCCAGCTGTTCCCATCCTGCTATTGATTCTTTGAGGTATTGTCCCATCTTGGCAAAATTAGCTTTCCTAAAGACTAGAATCTTACCTTTGACTATATCAAACTCTTCTCCTAAAACTGAACCACACCATTGAATGATCACTGGTTGCGAAATGACTACCCTCTTTAACATCAGAAACACTCTCCCCATCCATAAGCACCCAGTATGGCCCCCTTATGTGTAGGTTCTGTTACGAGATGCCAGAGTAGTTCTCACTGTAAAGAATCCAGAATCTCTTTCTAGATGACACTGCAGCAGGGATGTCCCAATTAATATCTAATCCACAAACAACCCCCTAACGGTGATCAAAATTATAGCACTAAAATGTGATACCGTAAAGACCCTCAATAGTATTTTAACATTTTTTGTCGGACATAAATCGTGCAGGGAAGGCACTACAAACCTTACCCCTATCACAATACATATCCCTTTTATTCAACCAAACTGGTTTAAAAATAGCTCAAAAAACAAGAATTAGCAGTAATAATGGGAAAAAACCGCACTTATCTGAAAACACGCACGACGTGCACATTTCAGGGGGAAACCCCTGTATCAAGCGCTCTGGCATATTGAAATCACCTATCAGCAGGACTTCGCCTTTCATAGGAATATTGCGAATGAACTTCAATTAAATCTCTGTCCACTTCTGTGAAGGAGGTCTGTATGCAACACCAATGCAAATGGATGCTCTGCTCCCTCTTTCCATTTTAACCCATAGTGCCTCCCCATTCTCTTGTAAGCCCTGCAATTTTGTAGCTTTAATTTTATTTTTTATATATAGTGCCATTCCTCCCCTCTCTCTTTCTTCCTCCCCTGTCCTTCCTGAATAAATTATAGCCCTATATAATTGCATCCCAGTCATGGTTCTCTATGAAACATATCTCCATAATCACCGCTAAATCCAAGTCAGTCTCTTCCATAAAAGCCTCACCATACAGAATCTTATTTCCTATACTGCAGCCATTAAATGTACTACTTTGTAGCTCCATTGTGTGTCCCTTAGTCTTTGTAGTTATTGAAGGAGTAAACAACCAACAACAGCTTTTCTCATTGCATTCCACTCTTTCTTTAAAGACCTCTATCATATCTCCCCTCAGCCATCTCTTTTCCAAGCTGAAGAACCCTAACTTTTTAACTCTTTCCTAATAGGTGTATTTTTCTATTCCCTTTATCAACCTTCTCTGTATCTTTTCTAATTCTGCTATATTTTTTTTTACATTGGACAACCAGAACTGCACACAATATTCAAGGTGTGGTCACACTATGGAGGAATAAAAATATCCTTGTTTAATTCTTCATTACTTTCCTTAAAATTCGTGGAGCCCGATCCCAGAAGAGACATGTCTGGACGCCCCCGAGCAGGACGAGCCCGTTAGGACCCGATTCTGCACCGCGGGACCCAGACGTTCCTGTGGGTGCAGGATCGGGCCCTAAGACGGCTAGGCATGCCCCTGCATCCCTGCTGGGAGAACCTCCCTGCATGCCATCCTGGCCGCTGCATCACTGACCCCCTTTTCCCTGCTACCTAACCCTCTGCGGGGCAGCCGGGGCCTGGATTGGGCGGCGGGGATCTACCTGCCTTTGATCCCAGCCCTGACAGTGGATCCTAGGCCCATTCTCTGACATTTCTGTTGCTTATTCCACCTCCATGGTGGAATAAGAAGGATGTCCATCGCCCACCTGCAGGACATACAGCATTGTGACCTGAATAGGCCCTGTATGTCCTGCTGCCTCAGCCTGCCCCCGTGCCGCCCACTCTCTGCCCCCTCCTGCCCCCCTCAGGCTCTGCACTCACTGCGGCTCTGGCCATGCGGGGCAGGTGCGGGGCTGAATTTGGGCAGGATGATTAGCAGAGCTGTACGTCACCTTGTAGAATCAAGCCTCTGATATTCTATTAGCTTTCTTGGCTACCACTGCACACTGAGCAGATGATTTCAACATACTATCCACAATGACACCTGGATTGATTATCTGGGTGGTGACATCTAATGTAGAGCATTGTATACCTATAGTTTGGGTTCTTCTTTCTTAAGTGCATAACTTTGCACTTGTCTATATTAAATGCCATCTACTACTTGGCTGCCCAATCTTCCAATTTCTCAAGGTCCTCTTGCAATTTTTCAAAATCTTCTTGTGATTTAACAACTTTGAATACTTTTGCATCCCCCTGCAAATTTGATCACCTCTGTCTTTATTCCCATTTCCAGATCATTTATACATATATTAAAAAGCAGTGGATCCAGTATAGATTCCCAGTATACTTCACTATTCACCTTTCTCCTCTGAGAAAATTGGCTATTTAGCCCTACTCTTTGTTTTCTATCTTTTAACCAGTTCCCACCCCACAATAGGATACTGCCTCCTATTCCATGACTTTTTAATTTCCTCTGGAGTCTCTCATGAGGGACCTTGTTAAAGACTTTCTAAAAATCCAGATCCACTATAAACTGCCTCACCTTTATCTACCTGTTTATTCACACCTTCAAAAAAATGCAGCAGATTGGTGAAGCAAGACTTCCCTTAGTTAAATCCATGTTGTTTTTATCCTATTAAACCATGACTACCTATGTGCTCTGTTCTTTATAATGGTTTCTACCATTTTGCTCAGCACTGACATCAGGTTAACCAGTCTGTAGTTTCCTGAATCACTGCTGAAACTCTTTTTTTTGGTGACTTAAAGTTTTATTATATTCAATATGATATAAACAGCACATCCCAACATACCCAGCAAGATAAAGTCATAGCACCCCCTTGAAGCCCCAAACATTCCTTCTATCATGTTCCCATATAAGTACCCATGTAGATAACAATACCTCCTAACTTTATCTTCCCCTCACCCCTTACACCATCCTCCCCCCAAGTCCCAGTAGAGTATCCAGATAGCCTCCATTTGTTCCTGTTACCCCATTTGGAGGGCTGTAAGACTCTGAAGGCTATAAAAACCATACAAGTATCCATGAAAGCCAGATAGATCCTGCATAGTGACTACTTTCCAATGTAGAGTGATCACCCCTCTTGCAACAATGATCACATACTTCAAAAAATCCCACAGCTTCTTCCCAATACTCGGATCATATTTATGTAACAAAAATACTTTGGGGTCTCGGTCTATTGGACCCCCTATAATGTCTTCCATACACTGAATGCACTTTTCCCAATATGCACGCACTACAGGACAGAACCACCATATGTGATAATAGATACCTTTTTGCCCACAACCCCACCAACATGCCTCAGAATCATCCCCCCTAATTTTATCTAGCCATGTGGCAGTAAGATGTCAGCGGAATAGCACCTTCAGCCCATTTTCCACAACATTAAGTTGCAATAGAAATCTTGTGAATGTTGAGGAAAATGCACCTCCATTTTCCAGGTTCTAACTCCACCCCAAGATCCTGCTCCCATTGGGCCATATGGTACGGCATAGTTCCAGGTGAACCTCCCAGAGCCTTATAGCTTAGAAAATATACCCTGCCCCCCTTCCCCTCACAGAGAGACTCAAAGAAAGTCTTCCCCTTCCCTGTGTCTTCCCTCACATTCCCAGATAGCAAATAGTGTCTAATCTGAAAATAGCCAAATTGGTCTGTCCAAGCCACCCCATACCCCTCCCATACATCTTGAAATGCCCTCAAAACCCTCTGGTCAATTAATTGCCCCAAGTGGGTCAACCCTTCTGATTGTGTAAATACCCTCTCAGAAAGCCCAGAAAGAATATCAACATTACACCATATAGGGATCAAAAAAGAAACACGCTTCCCCTCTAATAACCTTCTCCGGGACCCCCTCCAAAATCAAGGGATAAGCAGCTATATGGGTTCCGGACCCCAGCTAGGACCCCCCCCCCCCCCAGGATAACCAAATCCTATACCTCAAGGGAGTTCCCCATGAGCACCTGTTCAGTGTTGGTCCACTGCTTATCAAGGTCCTCCATCCACTCCCACAGGACCCGCAGCTGTAGTATCATTTAAGTTTAGGCATGCCTAAGCCGGGGGAGCACCACCATCTTTACTGTAGCTATGCACCCCAGCCAAGACAACTGGAATCCCTGCCATCTCACTAGATCCCTTGCTACCTTATCCATAAGACCTCCAAAATTGGCCTTATAAAAGCCTCACAGATCTAGCGTGAGCTGCACTCCCAGATATTTTGCACCCCAGTTAGACCATTTGAAGGGAAACTTTCCCTGAAGCTTCCCCTCCAGCTCTGGAGGCACCTTAGGAGGAAATACCTCTGATTTCCCTGAAGCTTGCCCTCCAGCTCTGGAGGCACCTTAGGAGGAAATACCTCTGATTTTCGCATATTGATCTTAAACCCCACTAGACTTCCATACTCTTGCAATTCCCAAACAATCAGTGGTAAGGAGGGGTTCAATGGACAAGGCAAACCATAAGGGAGATAAAGGGCACCCCTGCAGTGTTCCCCTCCCCAGTAGGAAAACAATTTGAGTACAACCAATTTACTTTGACACAAGCTTTTGGCTCTGTACTGGTATCTTTTTAACAATTGGCATTTCGTTGGTTTCTCTCCAGTCTTCAGATACTACAAACTATTTAATGATAGTTCAGTAATTACTAATAGTAGATCTGCAGGTTCATTTTTGAGTTCCTTCAGCACCCTGGGATGTATGCCATCCAGTTTACATAATTCGCTACTCTTTATTTGTCAAACTGCCCAGGTTCACCAAGATTTGTTTAAAGTCCTCTGGTTCAATATAATTTTTGGCATGGGTATTTCCCCTACATCTTCTCCAGTAAAGACCAAAGCAAATAATTGATTTAGCTTCTCTGCTATGGCCTTGTTTTCTTAGTTCCCCTTTTACCCCTCTGCTGTCTAATGGTCCAGCGGACTCCCTTGCATGCTATTTGCTTCAAATGTATCTGAAAAAGTTGTTGTTATAAGCTTTTGCTTCCACAGAAAGCTTCTCTCCTTGCCTGCCTTATCAATATTCAGCATCTAATTTGCCAGTGTTTATGCTAATACAGTTGTAGTCAACATTATTGGCATCCTTGCAGTTCAACCCCCTTAATGTCCAGTATCTCCTAATAAAAAAAAGTGGCCAGTGAAATGTCTTTGGATTACACATATTTGACACATAAAAGAATCAAACAAGAACAACTAAAAAAGGAAATTGTATAAAAACTGGGAAATTGCCAGGACATGATTATTTTAATCCTATTAATAAACCACCTTTTATCCCACAGTGTATTCCTTAAACTAAGAGATAAATCTACAACTTTCCAGAGAGCCACCAAATAATATTTTTTGTTGGACTGTTTACCTTGACAGGAAAATTCCTCTCTCATGGTAAAAACTGTCCTTTTTATTCTTATTTAATAGGGGAATATTATTTTTTAAGGGGTATCATCCCTGGTATGGTTGAGGGAGGACGACTCCCCTATTAAATTGAAGAGTGGGAGAAAACTACCAGCAGACAGATGTAAGAAACTTATAGATAGCCTCCAAACATTTTTTGTAGCCGTCATCACTGCCAAGGGTTGTGCAATAAAAATATTAGTGAAGGGTGTCATTAATCCTATCCAGGTCATATTTCACTTTTTTCTCAGAAAAATTACTACATCTAAGTTGCACAGACATCATTTATTTATTTATTTAAATGGATTTCTATACCGCCTTATCCTACAATCAAGGCGGTCTACACAGCAAGCAATCAACGTACAGTGTCTAGTGTGCGCATGCATTGAACAGTGAATGCGTGTGTGTGTGTAGAGGGTTGTTGATTCTTTGTGATTTATTTACAATGTGCGTTATATACAATACTATGTACATCAGGACTTTACTTCAATACTATGTATGTATCAAACAGGGAGGGTGGTTGAGCTATGGTACTGTCCGTTGCATAGTTAGGTGACGTCACCGTAATGCTCTATGAAGAGGGTCTTCTTGAGCAGTTTCCTAAATTCCTTAATGTCTGTTGTTGACCGTAGCTCATCAGGGAGGGCGTTCCATATTGTTGGTGCTGCCTTTGATAGGGCTCATTTTTCGGTGTCCTTGCGTACCTTAGTGAGGTCTTTTGGTGTGTTGACGCGGTTGGCGGTGCCTCTCCTCCTTGGCCTTGTGTTGCTGTCTGGTTGTATGAGTGGTTGTAGGCTGAAGGCTAATAGCTGTTGTTTGATTTTGAATATGTTTATGACTGTCTTGTATCTGATGCGGGAGCTGATTGGTAGCCAGTGGAGATCTTTTAGATTGGGTGTGATGTGTTCTTGTCTTGTGGTGCCAGCTATTTTGCGTGCTGCTGTGTTTTGTGCCAATTGCAGTGGCCTGAGTGTCTGTTTTGTTAGGCCAAGATATATTGGGTTGCAGAAGTCTAGGATTGGGGTTATTAGTGCTTGACATACTTTTCGGAAGTGCTCCTGGGAGAGGAGAGGCTTGAGGCGTCGGATTAGTCTCATCTTGTATGCGTTTTTGGTTGTTCTGCTGATGTGGGACTGAAGGTTCAGCTCTTTGTCTAGCGGTACTCTGAGGTATTTTACTTCTGGTTGTATGGGTATGGTTGTGTTGTCTATCTTGATGTTGAGTGGAGGGATGAAGTCGGTGTTTCGTGTGATGACCAGCGCCTCGGTCTTGTTGTAGTTTATAGTCAGGTCTTGAAACCAGCTGTTCATGTGCATGAGACACTCTGTTATCTTGGTGTAGTCTGGGTTTTCGAGGGTGATCAGTGTGTATATCATTATGTCATCAGCATAGATTGTGTATTTTATCTTGTGTTCTTTTATGATGCTGCATATGGGCTGGATGTAGAGGTTAAATAATAGCGCCGATAGGGCGGTTCCTTGAGGTACGCCTTGCATGACCTTTATGGGTCGGGATGTATTGGGACCGATCTTGAACTGTATCTGTCTGTCCGTTAAGTAGGAGTGGAACCACCTCAGGGTGGCTCCTTGGAGTCCGATGCTCTGTAGTCTTGCTAGTAGAGTTCCATGGTCCACTGTGTCAAATGCTGATGAAATGTCAATGAAGATCATGAGTATTCCATTCTTGCTGTTATCTATGAGGTGTTGTATGTCGTTAAATAGGTATAGCAGGAGTGTTTTGACTCCATGGTTGGGGCGGAAACCGTGTTGGTTGAGGTCCAGTTGTGCGTGGTTGTCGATGTGGTCTTATAGCTGATGCTGTACAGCTTTCTCAATGATCTTTGCCAGTAGAGGGATGCTTCAGATAGGTCTGCAAGCTGCTGGGTTGTTCTTGTCGAGTGGTGATTTCTTCGGGATTGGTCTTATTGTGGTGAGTTTTAGCTGGTCCGGCATGATTCCTTGAGTTAGTGAACTGTGCACCATGTTGTATATGGTGTGGATGAAGTTTGACTTTGTCGCCTTAATCCATGTCACTGGGCATGGGTCTGTTGGGGCCGTGCTTGTATTGAGAGCGGTGATGATGTGTGAGAGCTGCTCTGTGGATGGGGTGCTGAATTTGTCCCATGTTTTTCTTGGGGGGGTGGTTGATTTGATGCTTGTTTTTGTTTTCAGTTGTGATGCTGAATGGAATTTTTCCTGGATGTGGTCTGCAAATGCCTGTGGGTCTATTTGTACTTCACTCTCAGTTTTCTGTTCCTTGATGAGGGTTTTCACAATTTCGAAGAGCTCTCTCGGTTTGTTGTTGGATTTGAGTATGATGTTTGTGTGGTATTCTTTATTTGTTTGGTTGATGAGTTCGTTGTATTCTCTTTGTTTTGTTAAGTATAGGCCTGGGTGCTGGGTGATTTGGTGTGTCTCCATCGATGTTCTAACTTCCTGAGTTCCTTCTTCTCGTTCCGTATGACTTTTGAGTACCAGGACCAGGGTGTGTGATGTGCTTTGGTGCGGCGAGTTTTCTTGGGTCTGTATTCGATGGTTTATTTTGATTATGTGATGGTCTGACCACGGTACAGGTGTGACATTGGGTGTTGATATGTTACTGCTGTCCATTAGAAAGTTGGGCGTGAATATGAGGTCTGGTGATGATCTGTGTCTGTGTGTTGGGGTATTAATCAGTTGGGTGTATTGTAAGGATCCCATGGCTCGTAGGAAAGCTTCTGCATCCTTTGTGGTGGTAGATTTGAGGTTGAAGTCTCCTAATAGTAGCAGTGGTTTGTGATTTGTGTTGACTGCGCAGACCACTTCAAGTGTGGGGGCTAACTTGTCTGGTGGCGCATGGGGAGCTCTGTAGGTGAGGCATAGGGCCATCCGTTTGTTTTCCACAGTGATGGAGTTGCATTGGTTTGTGTTTGAGGCACTTTGTGACTTGAACCTTAGGCTGTTCCTTGCGATGATCAAGACCCCTCCTCCTCTCCGTTGTGCACGTGGGTAGTTGAATGCTGAGTAGGTGGATGGTACTAGTTGATTAAGTAGTACGTTATCAGTGAGGGTGAGCCATGTTTCTGTGATGCACAGTATGTCAGGTTGCTGATCCTCTATGTGGTCTGCTATTGTGTTAATTTTGTTTCGTATGGATCTGGCGTTGATGAGCTCTATTGAGATCGCAGCT
The DNA here is from genome assembly GCA_033557465.1 of Ichthyophis bannanicus. Classification (NCBI taxonomy): domain Eukaryota; kingdom Metazoa; phylum Chordata; class Amphibia; order Gymnophiona; family Ichthyophiidae; genus Ichthyophis; species Ichthyophis bannanicus. The sequence goes on from CM066034.1 coordinate 366,981,931, forward strand.
GGAGTGTTTAGTGGTCTATGTGATTCGTTTGGGTTTGCATGCATGTCGGTCTTGTGCCTCTTTTGTTTCTTGTGCTTGGGTGTCTTGTGTGTGTTCCAGTGTGTATACTGTGTGTTCCAGTGTGTATAGAGCTGTGCTGGATACCATGGAGTGCTTGTGAGTAGGTTGTGGTTAGATGTCTGAGGTGGCAGGTGTTGGGTGAGGAGGAGGCTGATGGGCAGGATCAGGGTTGTGTACATGTTTTTTCTCCATCAGAATTTTTGTGAAAGGCTGCACTTACTTTGATCCGCTGATGCTGTTTTGTTGGCTGTAGTCGCCTGCTGATGCTGGTTTTGTTGCAGCTGTTGGCTGTGGTTGCTTTTTTTGGCCGCACCTAAGGGCCATGCCAAAGGGCCCTCTGATCTTAAAAAGTGCAGTATATAAAACCAAATAAATACAAATAAAATACTGTAATGTTTAAAATGGCCCATTCACTTTCTGTTCCATTTTCACAATGGTGAAGACAAGAGAGCTGCCTGAGACCATCAGAAAAGCCATTATCAAATTTCGAAGGGGTACAAGGCCATCTCCAAAGATCTTGGGATTCTTGTGTCTACATTTTACAATGTTATTACAAAGTTTTCTGCTCATGGAGCTGTCAAGAACTTCCCAGGATGTAGTGGAAAGAGGAAAATTAATCCAGAAAGTCTTCGAAGGTTAGTGTGAACTGTTGAAAAAACACCACATACAACATCCAAAGACCTTAAGATTGACCTGGAGCAATCTGGAGTGGTGGTTTCAACCCGCACCATATACCATGCACTAAACAAAGAAGGACTTCATGGGTGAAGGCCAAGGAGAACCCTACCGCTCAAAGACAGACATAAAAAGGCACACCTGATCTTTGCCCAAACCCACCTAGAGAAACCACAATGCTTCTGGGAAAATGTTCTGTGGACAGATGAAACCAAACTTGAGTTCTTTGGCAATGCAGACCAGAAATACATTTACAGGTGAAGAAACGAAGCTTGTAAGTAAAAAAAACACCCTTCCTATAGTTAAATATGGTGGAGGTTCCATAATGTTGTGAGGCTGTTTTGCTGCCTCAGGAACTGGAGGCCTGGAATGTATTAAAGGAATCATGAAATCAGAGGACTTTCAAGGTATTCTTGGAGAAAAATGTGCTACCTAGTGTCAGAAAGCTAGGTCTGGGTCATAGGTAATGGGACCTCTAGCAGGTCAATGACCCAAAACATACATCCAAAAGGACAAAAGAAGGGTTAAAAAGGAACAAATGGACTGTTTTAAATGGGCCAGCAATGAGTCTTGATTTCAATCTAATCAAGAACCTTTGGAAAGAGATGAAATCTGCCATTGGTAAAAGGGATCCTGCAAACATCCATGAGCCGAAACAAAACAAAATTAAAGAGTAGGAGAAACTACCAGCAGACAGATGTAAGAAATTTATAGATGGCTACAAAAAATGTTTGGAGGCTGTCATCACTGCCAAGGGTTGTGCAATAAAAATATTAGTGAAGGGGACATCATTTTTTTGTTGTACACCTTTGAACATACTATTAAAACATTATGATGACATACAGTTGGAATATTTCCATTTATTTCTCAAGATATTGTACAAAACATACATAAAATGTAAAGATGCCAGTGATGTTTCCCACAACTGTACTTATTTGGATAGCAGTGCTGATAATTAACACTATCCGCAGAATTACCAGCTCCTCTCCAGTACTACGAATGGACTGCCCTGGCATTATCTGGATAGTGCTGCAGCACTAAGGGGTATGTTTACTAAAAACCCGGTAATGTGCGGGCCGCGCTAGTGTGCGGGTGCCATATAAGGAGTGGGCGTTTCTGGCTGAAAAAAAGCAAAACCGGGATTAATCGTGCGTGGCGCCCATGTGAGCCCCGCACATTAGCGCATGTGAAAGTTGCGCGGGAGGCATAAGTGGCGTGCTGATGTGCAAGCAGAGGAGAAGAGCCACAGCACAATGGTTAAGGCACTGACCAATGGTGCAGGGATCAGGGGTTCAATCCCCCACAGTGCCCAATGAAGAAGGCTGGCTGAGGCATTAGCTGTTATGGGGAATTTTGTTTTAGGAGGCAGTTTACTATTGCGTGGCATAAGGCGGCGCGCAGATGTACAAGCACAGGAACAAAACCACAGCACAATGGTTAAGACACTGACCAGGGATCAGGGGTTCAATCCCCCACAGTGCTCAATGAAGAAGGCTGGCTGAGGCATTAGCTGTTATGGGGAATATTGTTTTAGGAGGCATTTTACTATTGCGCGGCATAAGGCAGCGCGCAGATGTGCAAGCACAGGAACAAAACCACAGCATAATGGTTAAGACACTGACCAATGGTGCAGGGATCAGGGGTTCAATCCCCCACAGTGCTCAATGAAGAAGGCTGGCTGAGGCATTACCTGTTAGGGGGAATATTGCTATAGGAGGCTTTGTTTTTTATTAATCAGTGGTGCCAGCAAAAACACCCTCAAAGTATGGTAACATAAGGTGCTGCATAAGGCGCCTCCTAAGGTACCCCAGAGGCCACATTTTAAGGTGCACTGTCCGCCACGCCACCCTATAATGTTGCCCATAGGAAGCTGTAGAAGGTGCTGTATGGGGCGCCCTATGAGGCACCGATAGGTGACATTACTGCTTGGGCTGGCAGCACTGCGCATGTGAACACATGGAAACCTGAAGTAGGTGCGCAGACCTGCAAACATTGCAGCAGAGGTGTAGCACAATGGGTAATACATGGATTGGTGAACCAGGGGTCATGAGTTCAATCCCCCAGTGGGGTCAATTATGACCTGTCTCAGGCATTACATATTATTATACAGCAGTGCTGAGTGAAGCATAGTGCTTTTAATGTACATCAGTACTGCGTGAGTCATATGTCTTCTTACGTTACAACAGGGTTACCTGAGGCATTTTCCTTTCTACGTTACAGCAGTGATGCCAGGAGAAACACCCTCACAGTGCTGTAATCTTCCGGTGCCCCATAAGGCACCTTAAGGTCACAGCACTATGAGGGTGTTTCTGCTGCCTGTACTACCTGAAAGTACACACAAACTGCCCCAGACAGCCCCCCATGTACCCTGTAAAATACCTATCCCCAAGTTATAATGCCCTGTTCAATGTATGTCCAGTTTGTGCAATGTAAACCGCAATGGTGCAGAATAGCGCAGTATATGGGGGAATGTAAATAGGCAAGGTAAATAAAATACATAAACCCACTATGGATTTGAACCACCAACCTCTGGCTCTACAGGCAGTGCAGTCACCAGTGGGCTACAGCTCTAGAACTGTAAAGAGATGTCTGGCTGGCTACAAAATAACGTCTGCAGACTGTGTGCTGCAGTTACCAGCGTAGGGTTAGTCCTCTCGCACCCATGATGCACTGCACATGCAAAGCAGCAGTCTACAGGTGATCTGCAGATGGGGTATGCACCCCCACAGCACCTAGGCCTGGTAGGGGAAACTGACCGTGTGTGGTACTGGCACAGAGTAGCTACACACCGTCACATCGTGCGGGTACTGTGCTCGCTCTGAAGGTGCGGTCGGGTGGCCAGCACCTGGTCCACAGCACCTCCCATGGCAGAAATAGGCCATGCTGCAGGTCCCCAGCAGTGCTAGTGTGTGAGATAGGTAGTTCCTGCAGACACACCTTGGATACATCTGTATTTCCCAGTCAGGTTTAGGCCTTATGGACCCATAGGCGGATTATGTACCACCACCCAACCCACCCCACCCCCTGGGGCTGAGGGTGGGAAACAGGGTCTCCCACCAACAGATCCACATTATATCTCCCTGAAATGTTGGCAGTAGAGGGAACCATTAACCCTGGTCCTGCTGGGGATCAGACACTCTACAGAGCAGGCAATATTTATCTGTACCCACCCATAAAGCAATAGCAGACAGACAGTAGGCCTTGAAATGCCCAGCTGCCCCCCACCACTATCTGACATTCACCAGCAGCAGGCCGCCAGCCACTGCACCCTGCAAGGTGTTCCAGCAAAACACATACTAGCTGCAGACAGTCTGCAAGCTAGTCCTTAGTGCATGTTTCTGGAGAAGATGCGTGCACCCAGAACTGGGCTGCCAGCATACACACCAAGCAGAGAAGTCAGTGATTGGACCCCATAAGGGAACCCATAAATATCACCCAAGATAAATACTATATAGCCCTATGGGGGAACCTAGACATGCCGTGGTCACTGCTCAGTTAGGGTGAGAGTGATCTCCCAACACGACATGCTGTGGCCACCCTGTCTGTGCAGGTGGTGGCTGGGCACTACAATGCCTCAGCCATTGCCCTATGCCCTGTGCAGATGCATCCTGGCCAGGGCACCCTGTCAGGGCTATACCCATGGTACCTTGCTCCTCATTATGCACATTGGCAGGCCAATACTGGCAACAGTGCTGGCAGTGTGGGCTGTGGAGGGTGTTTGCAGCCACCACACAATGGATAGACAGACACACACTCCCACACCTATGCCAGCATTGTGCTACTATAGAGGAGTCTAGCAGCCCTGGCCACCACACCAGTCCTGGGCACAGTACAGGCATGGATATGGTACGCAATACTTTTGGGGGTCACTCCCCAGGGTGGTAAACACTGTCATCGACCAGACCTGAAGCACACACCATAGACATCAGAAAGATTGTTATGATGGAGCTCAATCAGCAAACTGTGCTTAACGTAGACATTACTATCTGCCAGTAATCCTAGCAAACGTTTGATAGCTGTGTACCCAGGTGTAGGGTGGCATAGCTAAGGTATGCAATTGCTAGTATTGGGAGATGCACGCAGGGCCCAATGTCCTGCCTCTCCAGGAGGCATTGGCTAATTGGGCCTGTGGGTGTGGGTGTGGGTGTGTCTGCCCCTGTTGGCTGCTGCTTTACGGCAGAGGTTCCCAACTCCAGTCCTGGTGTGCCAAACACTGTTCGGGTTTTCATGCTGTCCCTCATGAATATGCATGAGCTACATCTGCATACCATGGGGGTGGTGCATAGATATGCAGCACAGGCATCTTTATTAGAGGCAGCATGAAACCTGAATGGTGTTTGGCCCTCCAGGACTGCATTTTGGAGACTCTGCTCTAGGTAATGCGCCTGTTTATGGTGTCTGTGCTCTGTAGGTTAAAATAGAGGTGTATTAACCATGCGTATGTTCTCTGCAGTAAAGGTTTGTCCTTACTATCATGGTTTAGTTGTGGGAAAAATATGGGGACTGGATTGGCAGTAGCACCAGCTGGGCTTTGAACCTGTGACCCTCTGTTTTTGCACACACTGTCTGTGTGCACTGCACCACCGTGTTGCCACAGATATGCTGCATTCCCTGGGGAGTCCATGACTGTACATCCCACAGGGCCTGTTTGTTGCAGTGCACGGCACCCACCTGGACAGGGCTAGGCCATGGTCTGCTGTGGCCACCAGCTGCTGCCACCTCCACCACCAGTACCGCTCCATCCTTAGATTGGAGACAGCATAAACCCTGAAGGATTTGTGGCCCTCCAGGACTGCATTTGGGGGAATCTGCTCTAGGTAATGTGCATGTTTCTGGTGTCTGTGCTCTGTAGGGTAAAATAGAGGTGTTTGAGCCATGCTTATGTTCTCTGCAGTAAAGGTTCGTATTTACTATCACTACTTAGTTGTGGGTAAAATATGGGTACTGGATTGGCAGGAGCCCCAGCTGGGGCTTGAACCTGTGACCTTCTGTCTCCAAACACGCTAGTTGTGTGCACTGCACCAACGTGTTGCCACATAGACAGTGCATTCCCTGATGATACCATGACTGTTTGTCCAGCAGGACCTGTCTGTTGCAGTGCATTGCACCCACCTACACAGGGCTAGGCCAATTTTCTGCTCTGGGCAGCTGCCACTGCCCCCCTCCACCTCCAGTACCCCTGTGCCACCCTGCTGACATGTCCTTCTGCTGGTGGTGCTGGTGGTACACAGTCTCAGGCCATCCTGTGTACGGGTAGGCGGCCGCCTATGGTGTGGGTTCTGGGGTAGGGGTGCCTGCAAATTTGTCCGCACATCCCCCAATCACCGCCTGCCAATGTTCTGTGCCCTTGGGGGTACCTGCTGGGTACTATCCCCTGTGACACTGTGATAAACACTCTCGTGCCCATGTTGGGCCCTCATCAGTTGCTGTCTGGCTGCTGTTTAGTTTCAGCATTCCTAGGTGCCATCTAGGCATCTGCCTAGTCTGCACTGTGCCCCAGCTGCACCGCAGCATGTTCCGCCTGCAGCCCTCTGTATCCCCTTTCCCAGCATCTGTCCAGTTGCCCATTCCGACCTGCCCGCCCTGCTGTTGTGGAAATGTGCATGCCATAAGTAACCTGTCCAATGGAGAGGGAAACCCTGATCATTGCTATTTCACTGTGGGATCATTCACCTTGAATGGGGACGGAGCGTAGAGCCTTCTAAAATTCATAGTTATTTTTTGGGGCTTTCTTTGGAGTGATTTTTGATGTTTTCCATTACTATCACTGTTGCCCAGCTGGATTATAATTTTTTAGAATTTTGTTGTGGTCATTTTCAATTTTTATTTGCTATTTTGTTCTGTGCACATGTATCACACTGCTCACGTTTTGTAGGTTTCCCTGGTTTTGTTGTACATTGCTGACAGAAATGGTTTCTCTTCCCTTTAAATCTGCTCTACTGCGAGGTTATCACTCGCGGTATTTTTTTACTCGAATTTCAGCCCCGCTCCTGTGCGTGGAGACTCTCCCCTCCCACTCTCCACCCATTAACCCCGTCTCTCCGCCCCTGGGGAGCCTTCCTCCGCCCTCCGAGAGCCTTTCCACGCCTCTATCGCACATCAGCGCGCCGCGCACATGTGCGGGCCAGTTAGTGCGGTGCGCACGTGTGCAGGGCACAAAAACGCATCATTAGCGTGCGCTAAGGTACCTAAGCGCACTCTCAAGTGCGCCCCGCACAGTAGCGCAATTTAGTAAACATACCCCTAAGAGCAAATAGTCACTGGCTAGATAGTGGCGCTGAATATGAAGCTCACTGGGACTTACCCAGTTAATAGGTCCTGCTAACCAGATAAGCCCTTTTGAATATCAGCCCCTAACATTTAATAACTAGGATATTTCTAACAAAGCAGAGACTTTTCAGTTTTCTAATTCTTTTTTTTAGATTTCCAGCATGTTTAATATGCCACCCAATTCATAATTTTTATGTATTTATTATACCACACTCTTTAGAATCGGTGCAGTTTACATGTATACTAACAAGTACTTTTTATTCCCTTGCCCCTGAAGGGCTCACAATCTAAGTGTACCTGAGGCAATGGAGGGTTAAGTGGCTTGCCCAAGGTCACAGGGAGTGGCCATGGGACTAGAGACCCCAGTCCCTCCAGCCTGAAGTTGCTTGTCCCCATGTGGGACTTGAACCCCCAGCCTTCCAGCCTGAGGTAACCTGTCCCAACCACTGAGCCACTCCTCCTAAGCTGATTTTCTTGGATTGTTTATTGGCATAGATAGGATATTTTTACATCTAATTTATAGGTTTATGGATGACAAATTGAACTTCTAAAGAATAGACCTCTGAATGCGTTAGAATATGCAACTGTTTCTAAGATCAGAACTTATGCCAGTCTTCACTGCACTTCTTTGGGATCTTAAAGCTCGTTATGTATGCTATTAAATGATCTTGACCTACCACCTGAAGCATTTACTCCTGGATCTTGAAGAGTATTTTAGCTATTGGCTAGATCCTGTGAGCACCAAGTCTGATTATTAGCACATGCAGGTACCACTGACATCTAGCTCCACAAACAGAAAAAAAAACGAAAAGAGAAAAACAAAGGGACACCCCCACAAAATTACAAACAAAACTGTGTTTATTTTGCCATGTACATGTGTTATGTGGCATGCAAAATAGCATGTCACTGTTTATATATCAGCTGGACACTACAGAGAGGTCCTGATCATGCAACAGATCTCTGCAGGAATATGAGCCCAAGGAAATGCTGGGAGATGCAGTGTTTGGGAGCCCTGAAATGACAAGCAGTGAGCTCCCAGAGATTGACAGTCTGGAAACTGTAGCAGGCAAGCAGTGAGAGCTCAGCCCACAGGTGAAGGCAGTGAGACCTTAGCAGCTAATGAAGAAATCTATTGATGAATACAAGAAAAAGCTAAAATGCTGCAAGACGGACAGTCAAGAGAGAAGGAGGAGACAGAAGAGTTGAGACAGGAAAGCTCCTGCAGCCTAGTCAGAAGGAGAAAGACCTTTAGATGGGAAATGCTTGACTATGAAGTTCAAATGAGGTGCTTCATAGTCATAGAAATGTAAATGAGTTTTGTCATCAGGCAGGTGTGGTGGTTTAATGGCACCAGCATATGCCAAAGCACAGCAACCTTGTGCATCAATTGGAATAGCTCATCACCAACAATAGGTACATATGAGTAATTGCATCAGATTTCAAAGGGAACTGCAGTCCTTTTTCCCTCAGATGGGAGAAGGAATAAGTTTAAAATTGGGGCAAACTCCAGGTAGTTGCAAAAGAAGCCCCATGACATTTGAGTTTAGGACCCCTGCCCTTAATCCTAAATAGCAGTCAGTAGGTTTGAGGCTGATTACAAATTTCCTGAAAATCCAAGGATATATATGGCTTATGCCTGCAGAGGGGGGGGGGGGGGGCTATACTATCATTTAGCAATGGGAATGCAACTGTCATGACATTTGTATCTAAAGGTAATTTCCATTAGCCAGTGATTTAATCTGAACATTTCTTTCCCATGGTGTGTTTTCATGATGGAAGGGGGTGAAGGCAGACCAAAAATGGTGTTTTTGTATCAGTTCTTACTGACACATCATCCATTAACAATAATATTGAAAAGGAAATTACCAGTTTAGTAAAATGTTCACTTTGTTCTACGGACTTTCATTAGTTTGACCAAACACTTTGCCAGGACCACCTTTTCCTGCACCTCGGACAGACATTCAGAATTATGTCAGAAATCATTTGGGTCATGTGTACATAAGAACATAAGATATGCTGGGTTTAAAAAAGGTTTGGACAAGTTCCTGGAGGAAAGGTCCATAAACCATTATTAAGAAGGGACCCAGGATATCAATGCTTGAACCAATACAAGCATTGTGGAACCTGTGTCCCTTGGAGAAACTGCTAGGTACGTATGACCTAGATTGGCCACTGTTGGAAACAGAATACTGGGCTTGATGGACCTTGGTCTGACCCAGTATGGCCCCTAATCACTCTGACTCTTGGATTCTCAAGATCGGCCATCGGGGTAGAGAGCATTTTTTTGAGATACCTATCAAATTGCTCTCCAACACCAATTTCACACTTGTTTCTGCAACAGGATTTACTTCTAAAGGAAATTTGAGCCCTTCTTGAGGTAAGACCATTGAGCCCATGCCACCAGGGCAAGAGGGGCTGGGATTCTACTTAAGATACTTCCTGGTGCCAAAAGACAGGAGGATACCGTCCCATCTTAGATTTATGAGACCAAATTCCTCATAAGAGAAAAGTTCAGGGTGCTTTTTCTTGGCCGCCTCCTCCTTTACCTGCAAAAAGATGACTGACTATTTTCCTTGGATCTACAGGATGTCTACATACATATCCTGATACATCCTACTCACAGGACATATCTGGATATATTCTGGTAGATGGTGCCCATGCACATTGATCTCGCTTGCACGAGGATGGCGTAAACAACCTATCTACGGCCATTCTACTTCAATCATTAATTTATAGACCTTTATCATATCTCCCCTCAGCTCTCTTTTTTCCAAGTTGAAAAGCCCTAATATTTTAAGCCTTTCCTTATAGGGGTATCCTTCCATCTCTTTTACCATTTTGGTGGTTCTTCTCTGTATCTTTTCTAATTCTGCTATATCCTTTTTAAAATACAGCAACCAGAATTGCACACAATATTCAAGGTGCAGTTGCACCATGGAACGATACAGAGGCGTTATAATATCCTGGATTTATTCTCCATTCCTTTCCTTATGATTCCTAGCATTCTATTTGCTTTCTTGGTCACTGTTGCACACTGGGCAGAAGGTTTCAGCCTATTATCCACGATTAGGCCTACATCTTTTTCTTGGATGGTGGTTTCTAATGTGGAATCTTGCATCATGTAACCATAGTTCGAGTTGCTTGCAATGTATGTAGATCTTTCTCATGAATATTCATAGTGGATATCCTTAAACCAAAACCTCAGCTGTATGACTATAACACCAGAGAAATAGAAAGACGCATTTCCTCCTGTAAGATGCAAAATATAAAGACAGCAGATGTCAAGGCCAACTGGAGGAGAAGAGAGGAGGGAGTGCAAGCAGGCCAACTCTCCCAGGCCTCCAGGTGAGAGAGGACTCCAAGCAGGGGCGGCCCAAGGGGGGTGCAGGGCCATGTGCGGAGATTAATTGCGGGGCCTCATTTGCATAGGGAGCCTCATTTGCATAAATACTTGCATAATGTTAACATGCATTTTTAGTAAACATGCTTCTTAATGAGTGTCTGGATAAAGAAAGACTAATAGATTTCTACTTTACTATATTCCAGTGCCAACCGCCAGGCCCATTAGGAAGTACTATAAACACTGACCTTTTAGAACTCATAGCAAATCCACCATATCATAACAGCTCTGCCAGGACTCACAAAGCACCAAACCCTACCTATCAAAAGGCAACACTGCAAATATTAAACCAATACATCTCAGAGAATACCAATGCATCTCCTACTGGGGAAAGAGAACAAGTGACATGGTCAAATAGAAACTACATGAACAGAATACCTCAGCTTGGTTAAAATGCAGAATATAGACCGTCACCAAAGAACAAGGGATCATAATTTAGAAATAGGAAGACAATAATTAAACTGGGAACCCCAAAAGCCAAACTTGGGATGTACAACAACACTGGAGAAATAAAACTATGAATTAATTTCCTCTTGTACTAAACAAAACACAAAAGATGTTAACAATGCACATTTCCCAGAGCTGATATATTCCAGTTAATAAATTCAAAATAAAAAAGTATTTTTCTACCTTTTCGCTTGTGCATTTTCTTTTCAGTTGCAATTGCTCCAGTCACTTTCTTCTGGTTTCTTTGTGTCTTCTGCGAGCTATCCATTTTCCTTTCTTCTCTTTTAGATTTTTTTCCAAATTTTTTCTCTATATCTGCTTTAACATACTGATCTTTCCCCTTTTGCTCTTTCCTCCATTTCTTTCCTTATTGCTTTATCATCCACTCAAATTTCACCCTTCCATTCTCAATCTACACTTACTCTTCCAATACCCGGCCCTTCGTAGACTTTTCTTCCCTCCTACACAAAATATCTTTTCCCCTATCCATTCTCATTTCCCATCCCTTTCTAGTCTTCCCCCAAAATCAGCTCCTTTATAGTTCTAGACCAGGGTCTCAAACACGCGGCCCGCGGGAGAAGGTTGTGCGGGCCGCGACGGCTTCTGCTGCTGCCGTTGCCGCCGTGGCAACGGCAGAATCGACGGTCAATTTAAAAAAAATAAAAAACTGGCTTCTGCTGCTCTGTCCTGCGGCCCGTTCCCCTCTGCGCGAGAGCCCTGAATGTGCTTCCTCTGCGGCGTGCCTTTTCCAAGCCGCGAAGGGAGTATTTCCCTCTCTGCGAGGCTTGAAAAGTTAATAGGCTTACGCCGCGCGAGAGGGAAATACTCTCTTCGCGGCTTAAAAAGCATGCCGCAGAGGAAGCACACTCAGGGCTCTCGCGCAGAGGGAAAGGGGCCGCGGGACAGCTGATTTTCTGCTGCAGCAGAAGCCAGCAGCAGAAGCCAGGTTGTTTTTTTATTTACCGGGGGGGGGTATGACTGGAAATGGGCTCTTGGCAGGGTGGGTATGACTGGAAATGGGCTATTGGCAGGGGGGGGGTTATGACTGGAAATGGGCTATTGGCAGGGGGGTGTAGGACTGGAAATGGGCTATTGGCAGGGGGGGTTATGACTGGAAATGGGCTATGGTGGGGGCTAGGACTGGAAATGGGCAGGTGGGGGTTATGAAGGACTGGAGGTGGGATGATGGGGGGAGTTAGTACTGGAAATGAGCTAATGGAGGGCTGACTGAAATGGGTAATGGGGGTTAGGGCTGGAAGTGGGCTATTGGCAGGGGGGTTATGACTGGTAATGGGCTATGGGGGGTCTAGGACTGGTAATGTGCTGGGGGGTTTGCTAGGACTGGAAATGGGCTGAGTGGAAGGGGGCTTGAACTGCAAATGGCTGATGGGGAGGGGGGCTTGGAATGGAAATGGGCTGTGAGGGGAGGGAGCTAGGATTGGAAATGGGCTGATGTGGGGCTTGGATTGGAAATGGTCTGATGGTGAGGCTAGTATAGGACTGGAAATGGACTTATGCAGGGACAATAAGGGATCGGATGCTGGTTGGGGCTGGAACTAGAAGGGAGCTGATGTTGGGGGAGGATTAGAATGGGATGGAGCTGGGAAAGTGAAATGGAGAGGGGAAAAATATTTTGTCTGGGAGAGAAGACAAATCTACAATTGGCCAGGTATTGTGAGAGTAAGTGGGGATTGAGGATGGAGGGGTAAAATTTGAGTGGATGAAATAGGAATGATGAAAGAGAAAAAGGAGAAAGATTAGTATGTTAAAGCAGATGTAGAGAGAGAATGGAAAAAAAAACTAGGAGAGAAGAAAGGGCAAATGGAAGCAGACGATGGAGAGTTAGCAGAAGACATGAAGAAACCAGAAGAAAGTGGCTGAAACAATTGCAACTGAAAAAAATGCACAAAAGGTAGAAAAATATCTCCTTTATTTTGAATTTATTAACTCCAATATGTCAGCTCTGGGAAATGTGCAACATTAATGATTGCGCTTTGTTTAGTACAATAGGAAATAAAATTATAGTTTTAAATCTACAGTGTTGTAGTACATTCCAAGTATTGCTTATGGGGTTCCCAGTTTAATTATTGTCTTCCTTGTTTCTAAATCTTTTAGTCTTTCTTTATCCATACTCATTAAAGAGGCATGTTTACTAAAAGTTAGTGTATGGTAACATTATGCAAATATTTATGCAAATGAGGTCCCTTATGCAAATGAGGCCCCGCGTCTTATGCGGCCCCCGGGTTACTTTACAAGTCCTCATTTGGCCCTCAAAGCAATTTGAGTTTGAGACCCCTGTTCTAGACCCACCCAGCATCTGCCCCCTTCTAGTCCCAGTCTCCCAAGCTTCCACATCAGCCCATTTCCAGTCCTAGCCTCCCATATGCTGTTTTCCAGTTCCATTCCAGCCCCCCCATCAGCCCATTTCCACTCCAAGCTCCCCATCAGCCCATTTCCAGCCCTTTTCCAACTCCCATCAGCCCACTTCCAGTCCTATTCCAGCCCCCATCAGCCCATTTCCAGTGTCCTATTCAGGGCCGGATTTACCTTGAGTGAGGCCCTACGCCAACAAAAATTGTGGGCCCCCAGCAGGGGCGGCCCAAGGGGGGTGCGGGGCCTCATTTGCATAAGGGGCCCCATTTGCATAAATATTTGCATAATGTTACCATATACTAACTTTTAGTAAACGTGCCTCTTAATGAGTGTATGGATAAAGAAAGACTAAAAGATTTCTACATTACTATAATCCAGTGCCAACTGCCAGACACATTAGGAACTACTACAAACACTGCCCATTTATAACCCATAGTAACCCGCCGTATCCTAACCTGCACTACCAGGACTCACAAAGCACCATACTCTACCAATCAAAAGGCAACACTGCAAATATTAAACCAATACATTTCAGAGAACAACAATACATGACCTACTGGGGAAAGAGAACAAGTGGCAATGTCAAATAGAATTACATAAATAGAATACCTCAGCTCAGTTACACATGCAGAACATAGACCATCACCAAACAAGTAATCACAATTTAGAAACAGGAAGACAATAATTAAACTGGGAATCCCAAAAGCCAAACTTGGAATGTACAACACTGTAGAAATAAAACTATACATTAATTTGCTCTTGTACTAAACAAAGCGCAGACGTTAATGATGCACATTTACCAGAGCTGACATATTCCAATTAATAAATTCAAAATAAAGAGATATTTTTCTACCTTTTGTGCATTTTTTTCAGCTGCAATTGCTCCAGCCACTTTCTTCTGATTTCTTCGTGTCTTCTGCTAACTCTCCATCGTCTGCTGTCCATTTGTCCTTTCTTCTCTCTTCTAGATTTTTTTCCATTCTCTCTCTACATCTGCTTTAACATACTAATCTTTCTTCTCCTTTTGCTCTTTCCCTCATTCCTATTTCATCCACTCAAATTTTACCCCTCCATCCTCAATCCCCACTTACTCTCCCAATACCCGGCCAATTGTAGATTTTTTATCCCTCCCACACAAAATATTTTTCCCTTCTCCATTTTACTCTTCCAGCCCCATCCCATTCTAATCCTCCCCCAACAGCAGCTCCCTTCTAGTTCCAGCCTCACCCAGCATCCATTCCCTTCTAGTCCCTGCATCAGCCCATTTCCAGTCCTAGCCATCCATCAGCCCATTTCCACTCCTAGCAACCCCCCAACCCAATACCAGTCCTAGCCCCCCATCAACCCACTTTCAGTCCTAAACCCCATCAACCCATTTCCAGTCAGCCCCCCATAGCCCATTGCCAGTCCTACCCCCCCCCAATCAGCCCACAGCCCCATTACCAGTCCTAACCCCATCATCCCTCTCCCAGTTTTAAACCCCCCAGCCCATTTCCAGTCCTAGTCCCCCCCATAGCCCATTACCAGACAACCCCCATCAGCCCACAGCCCATTACCAGTCTTTGCCCCCCCCAAAGCCCATTACCAGTTTCTAACCCCCCCAACAGCCCATTACCAGTCCTAACCCCATCAGCCCACCTCCAGTCTTAACCCCCCAGCCCATTTCCAGTCCTAGCCCCCACATAGCCCATTACCAGACAGCCCCCATCAGCCCACAGCCCATTACCAGTCTTAACCCCCCCCAAAGCCCATTGCCAGTTCTAAGCCCCCCCAACAGCCCACAGTCCATTACCAGTCCTAACCCCATCAGCCCACCTCTAGCCTTAACCCCCCCAGCCCATTTCCAGCCCCAGCCCCCCCAATAGCCCATTACCAGTCCTACCCCCCCCAATAGCCCATTACCAGCCCTACCCCCCCCAGCCCATTTCCAGCCCCAGCCCCCCCAATAGCCCATTACCAGTCCTACCCCCCCCCCCATAGCCCATTACCAGTCCTACCCCCCCCCCCCCCAGCCCATTACACCAGTCCTACCCCCCCCCCCCCGGCCTAAAGTAAAATTTAATTTAAAAAAAAAACCTGGTGGCTGCCGCCGCGGGGCCCCCTCTGCTGCCGCGGCAGCACGGACTGACCCGCGGGGGCCCCATCTACAAGCTGAAACCGTCGGTCGGGTCGGTCGGGTCGGTCCTCCTCTCCCTCCCTCCGTGCAGGCTGCAGGCTGTATGCTGTGGGCTGTGAGAGACGCGAAGGGAGAGCGTCTCCTCGCGTCTCTGTTAAGCCCGCAGGGGCTGATGGGAAATTTCCCATCAGCCCCTGTGGGCTTAACAGAGACGCGAGGAGACACTCTCCTTTCGCGTCTCTCACAGCCTGCAGCCTGCACGGAGGGAGGGAGGGACGACCCGACCCGACCCGACCCGACGGCTTCAGCTTGTAGACGGGGCCCCCGCGGGTCAGTCGGTGCTGCCGCGGCAGCAGCCACCAGGTTTTTTTTAAAATTGTATTAACAAAAAATGAACTTGTTCTTTTTTTGTGGGCCCCTGCCGGCTGTGGGCCCTACGCCATGGCGTACATGGCGTATAGGTAGATCCGGCCCTGGTCCTATTCCAGCCCATCACCCATTTGCAGTCTACGTTCCCCCCATCAGCCCATTTCCAGTCCTAGCCCCCATATGCTCTTTTCCAGTTCCATTCCAGTCCCTCATCAGCCCATTTCCTCCACGCTCCCCCATCAGCTAATTTCCAATCCTAGCCCCCTCGTCAGCCCACTTCGCCCTATTCCAGCCCCCAGCCGCCCAGGGCCAGTCCGAATCCAGCTCTGCAGCAGCCATTCCCAGTCCAAGTTCCCCCCATCACAGCCCATTTCGTCCATTCCCTCCCCCACCATCACAGCCCCGTTGCAGTCCTATCCCCCCCACCATCACAGCCCATTTGCAGTCCTCCTCCCCCCATCACAGCCCAATTGTAGTCCGTTCCCCCATCACAGCCCATTTCCAGTCTGTTCTCTCCCCCCCACCACAGCCCATTTCCATTCTGTTTCCCCACATCCCAGCCCAATTTGTCCGTTCCCCCCATCACAGCCCATTTCCAGTCTGTTCCCTTCCCCACTTCACAGCCCTTTTCCAGTCTGTTTCCCCCATCCCAGACCATTTTCAGTCCGTCCGTCCCCACCATCACAGCCCATTTCCAGTCCTATCCCCCCCACCATCACAGACCATTTGCAGTCCTAATCCAGCTCTTCATCAGCCCAGTTCCAGTCCAAGTTCCCCCCCATCACAGCCCATTTCGTCCATTCCCCCCACCATCACAGCCCATTTGCAGTCCTATCCCCCCCCACCATCACAACCCATTTGCAGTCCTCCCCCCATCACAGCCCAATTGTAGTCCGTTCCCCCCCCCATCACAGCCCATTTCCAGTCTGTTCTCCTCCCCCAACACAGCCCATTTAAAGTCTGTTTACCCCCATCCTAGCCCAATTTGTATGTCCGTCCCCCCATAACAGCCCATTTCCAGTCCGTTCTCCCACCCCCCCACATCACAGCCCATTTCCAGTCTGTTTCCCCCCCCCCCATCACAGCCCATTTCCAGTCTGTTTCCCCCCCATCACAGCCCATTTCCAGTCTGTTCCCCCCCCATCACAGCCCATTCCCCCCCATCACAGCCCATTTCCAGTCCGTTTCTCCCCCACATCACAGCCCATTTCCAGTATGTTTCTCCCCCCATCACAGCCCATTTCCTGTCTGTTCCCACCAATCACAGCCCATTTCCAGTCTGTTTCCCCCCCATCACAGCCCATTTCCAGTCCGTTCCCCCCCCCATCACAGCCCATTTCCAGTCCGTTCCCCCCCCATCACAGCCCATTTCCAGTCTGTTTCTCCCCCCATCACAGCCCATTTCCAGTCTGTTTCCCCCCCATCACAGCCCATTTCCAGTCCGTTCCCCCCCATCACAGCCCATTTCCCAGTCTGTTCTCCTCCCCCCCACCCCAGCACATTTCCACTCTATTTCCCCCCTCCCCGCCCAATTTGTCCGTTCCCCCCCATCACGGCCCATTTCCAGTCCGTTCTCCTCCCCCCCCCCCCACATCACAGCCCATTTCCAGTCTGTTTCCCCCCCCCCCATCACAGCCCATTTCCAGTCCGTTCCCCGCCCCCATCACAGCCCATTTCCAGTCTGTTTCCCCCATCCCAGCCCATGTTCAGTTCCCCCACCACAGCCCATTTCCAGTCCATTTCCCCCCCCCATCACAGCCCATTTCCAGTCTGTTTCCCCCCCCCCCCCATCACAGCCCATCCAGTCCTAGCCGCCCCCCCGAAGAGCCCCGCGCCGTCTAAGGGGCTGCAGAGGGAGCCGGGGAAGCCCGCGCGAGGCCCCGGCTCCCTCTGCACAGCCCGCCAGCGTGAAGAACCTTTACCTTCCCGCTGGCGGCTGTTTCAATGAAGCCGCGAATGCCGGGAGAGGTTAAAGGGCATTGCCTTTACCTTTCCCGGCATTCGCGGCTTCATTGAAACAGCCACCAGCGTGAAG
Organism: Ichthyophis bannanicus; assembly: GCA_033557465.1. Lineage (NCBI taxonomy): Eukaryota > Metazoa > Chordata > Amphibia > Gymnophiona > Ichthyophiidae > Ichthyophis > Ichthyophis bannanicus. The sequence goes on from CM066034.1 coordinate 366,999,676, forward strand.
GTAAAGGCTCTTCACGCTGGCGGGCTGTGCAGAGGGAGCCGGGGCTTCGCGCGGGCTTCCCCGGCTCCCTCTGCAGCAGTCCATTGAGCGAGAATGTGGTTCGCCCGGGGCCCCCTGAAGCACCGGGCCCTGTGCAAACAACATTCTTGCTCAATGGACGGGCCGGCCCTGACTCCAAGTCTGCATGAAACTGAAAAGCTGCTACTAGGCTTTGAAAGTCCCCTCCCAAATTTCTGCCCTGGGCCAGCCATGTCTAATACCAGCTCTGATATATTAATTTTTGGAATGTATCGGGGATTTTCAAAGGTACCTACACAGCTAGTGCCTTTGAAAATCCCCGATTAAGTCTCCTATGTGCTCCAATGCTATCGAGTTAGCATTGGGGTGTGTTGGGGATGTTCCAGGGCAGAGTGGAGGCGAGGAAGTGAAAATCTGGGGTTAAGGGGTCGTGGGCAGGGCTACGCAGCTAAGGCGCTTAGCCCTGCCCAATTGAAAATGGGACCCTTTCTTTCTTTTTTTTATTGTGTTGGTCCCAGGTTCCAGTTTCTGCTTTCCTTTGTCTTTTCTTAACTCTGTTTCTAAGGTTGCCTGTCCACGTCTCTCTCCTCCTGTCTTCACTTCCTCCCCTACATCTATCTCCAACATTGATCTCTTCCCTTCAGTTTTCTTCCATTCATTTTTTTGCTTCTCTCTCCATAGTTCACTTCTTACCAACTAGTCTTCACTCTTCCTCTTTTTACTGCATCTACCTACAGTTTAAGGCTTTTTCTTTTCTCAGTCATCCCATTCCCCATTTGCTCTGTCTTTCCCCACTCTTTCACTAACTCCCCATTCTCTCCCCTCCTTCCCTGTGCTTAGCGTCTTGCCTCTTTCCTCCTCCCTGGGTCCAGCATTCTCCCTCTCTCTCTCCCCTATCCAGTGTCTTACACCCAGCATCCTCTCTGTCTCCCTAATACCCCCTCCCCAAGTGGTCCATCAACTACCCCCCATCTCCATATTGCCCCTTCCCCATCATGTCCAGCATCTTTCCCATCCATCTACCTATTTCCCCTTCCCCAGACCTCATTATGTGCTGCCTGCTTCTCTCTAATCTATGTCCTTGTTCCTCCTTTGCCTGGACTCTATCATGCCCAGCTAGCACCTCTTCATCCCATCTCTATCCCTATCCCCCCTCCCTATTATGTCCAGCATCTTTCCAATCTATCCCCCTATTCTTTCTCTCCATGTCCAGCCAGCATCTCTTCCATGCTGTTTCTCTATTCCCCCATCCCCAGACTTCATTATGTCCAGCTAGCATCTCTCTAATTTTTGTCTGTATTCCTCCCTTACCCAGACACCATCATTTCCAACTAGCACCTCTCCCATCCAATTGGTGTCCTTATTCATCCTTCCCCTCACCCTAGCATCTGGCCCCTGACTCACTGGTACTCTTCGATGTCCAGTGCTCATTGTGACTACATGGAGCAAGAGAGATAATCAGTACCTGCACGTGGAAGAAACCCACCACATGGCACACTGTGCACACACCACATGTGTGTGCCAGCTGCCACGTTAAGTCAAATGACGATGGCCGTCCATGCTGTCAGCCCCTGGGTGGAGCACTTTTGTATGTATGTGTGCCTGCCTGCCACCTAGGGCCTTGGTGGATGGATCACTCACTCACAGCAGCTGAATGCTATTGCTGTGTTGCTTTTTTAAGTGAACTCCTGACCAGCTGCCCCTCCAATCACAAAAAACACTTTCCAATTGCCTGTCTTAAGGGTGTGCCAGCAGCCAGCCTGGAAACCCACCAGTTGGCAAACCTACTGTTGAGCAGTGTTGTAAAAGGCCTTTATATGTGTGAAAGCATTTATAAAATTACCCCCATGTGTATGAAGCCTGTATAATGTGATCCACGTATTGGTTGATCTGTGCCTCTGAGGTAGACTATTGTTATAAGATCAATAAAAAAAGAAGAAAAATATTTTAATATAATATGGTTTACTATTGGAAAAGGATATCAGCCTAGAAAACTATCCTTTAGTATAAAGCCCATGCAATGCAATGCAAGGCATACTTGACACAACTCTTCCTCCCCTCTACATTATGGTGGCCGATGCAGTAGAGGCATTGCTACTGTGGTGGCCAGTGGATCTTATATTTCTATGGGTGAAGCAGATACTTCAATACCTCCAGATCCACTGCACCATTTCCCCCTTCCACTTCTGTCAGCACAAGACATAACACAGGTGACATAAATAAATTAAGCGCCCCAGAGATGGACCATAAAGTACTGGGTTAGAAATTATTTTTAACATTTTTGTAAGTGATATTACAGAATAGCTGTCAGATAAGGTTTGACTCTTTGTAGATGGATAGTGCCCATGGAGATGTTATTTTGGTTTAAAACCTCTCTTTCTAATAAAGTAAAATGAACTGTATTGTATGGGCCATACCTGTATAGGATGATCTTTGTAATCTCTAGACTGACAAAAACAGTGTTGGTCACTTTATAAGTGGGGATTTTTCTATCTTGGAGTCTTTGAAGATGACACCAAAATCTGCAATAGGGTAGACATCCAGGAAGGTGTAGATAACATGAGGAGGGATTTAATAAAGCTTGAAGAATGGTCAAGAAATTGACAGCTGAAATTTAATGCTGAAAAATGCATGGTCATGGATTTGGGCTACAAAAATCCAAGGGAGCAGTACAGTATAGGGGGTGAAGTACTTTCTCTGTCCACCAAAGATGAGCAGGACCTGAGTGTGATTGTTTCTGATGATCTTAAGATTGCTAAACAGGTAGAAAAGGAGACAGTGAAAGCCAGATGGATGTTTGGGTGCATAGGGAGAGGAATGTCCAGCAGGAAAAAGGAGATAGTGCCTCTTTATAATTCTTTGGTCAGACCTCATTTGAAGTATTGTGTGCTATTCTGGAGACCACACCTTCAAAAGGATATATACATGATGGAGTTGGTAAAGAGGGTGGCTACCAAAATGGTCAGTGGGCTTAGTCATAAGGCTTATGGGGACAGACTTAAGGATCTTAATATGTAGAGCAGGGGTCTCCAAATCCAGTCCTGGAGGGCCACAAACCAGTCAGGCTTTCAAGATATCCCTAATGAATATGCATGAGATCAATTCAAATATAATGGAGGCAGTGCATGCAAATATATCTCATGCATATTCATTATGGATATCCCGAAAACCCGGCAGGCTTGTGGCCCTCCAGGACAGATGTGGAGATTCCTGCTCTAAAGGAAAGGTTAGAGAGAGGAGATATGATAGAGACGCTCAAATACCTCTAGCATAAATGTACAGGAGGAGCCTCTTATTCATTTGAAAGAAAACTCTGTAAGAGGGGTCTTAGGATAAAGGTGAAAAGAAATAGACTCAGGAGTAATATGTGGAAATATTTCTTTACAGAAAGAATGGTAGAGGCATGGAATAGTCCCTGTGGAGGTAATAGAGCCAAGACTGTATCTGAATTCAAGAAAGTATGGGGCAGGCATAAAGGATCTCTTTAAAAAAAAAAAAAAAAAAAAATAAGAAGACTGCAAGAAAGCCCTGGCAACGTATTATGGTTGCTTCTTATCAAGAAAACCTAAGGGCTAGGTCACCAGGAGTCAGCACTGATTCAGTGGCACACAACACTACCAAAGCTTAGTTGTTGTTATGGAAGGTCAGACTGAAGAGGCCATATGGTCTTTTTCTGCTGTCATTTTTCTCTGTTTCTATGTTTCTAATATGGGCTCCTTTTCCTTGCAACACTCTTCTCATGCCCCTGTTAGAAAGAATATAATCATGTAACCACTAAGGAGAAAAACTCTGCGCTGTGGTGCACATTATTGGTAATCCACATACAGAAGTCACCACTTCATAGTCTTATGTAATCTTATATTATCACAAGGAATGTCACTAAAACTATAACAAAAATGTATAAGTAAGAACATCAGATGGGGTGTCCATGCCCTTCTTATCAGCTTCAGTGAGCTATGGGTCAATGGCTAACCCCATAGATCTCTTATATGAATAAGTCCATATTTTTTGAATTATTTAAGTACAATTTAAAACTACTTAGCTCAATGAGTTGTTCACATTTGTTGTGTCAGTATTTAACTTGAGTTTCACCAACACATTCTACTGCTTCAGGAGATCAGAACAGGGTGACAAGGGTGAACAATAACATTCCTTGAATCTCACCCCTCACTTTCGGGTCTTTATAGAAACCTGCAACAAGGAGCTTGCAAACATAATGAAATCACCACAATATAGAGAACTATTCAATATCTTCATTAAGACCATAAGGTTATAAACTATTCAATCTAAAAATCCAACGTTGTTCTAACCATGTCAGCAGTATGTCTTTGTTGCCTGTCATCTCTGAAGGTACATGGTCAATTACAAACCACTTTATAGCCTGCCACAGATGTCCCTAATCAATGCAATGTTGAACTAGCGATGCTGACAGGGAATGAGTGAGTACCCAAGATTTGTGTTCTATAAGGCAGGTCTTAACTATTCTGCATGTCCTCCCCACATATAACTTGGTGCAAGGGCAGATGATCACATAAATGGCCCAAGTTGTAAAACAATTAGTCACATGTTTTAACTTGTAATCTTTGCCAGTGTGAGGATCTGTCCACCCAGTTAAGGTGTAAGAAATATCACACATTATACAGTGTCCACAAGGGGAATGTCACCCTTCCAGAGGGTTGTCCAGAATTTCTCGTCCAATATCTGAATGGACAATGTAATCCACAAATTCTTACCATGGGTATACGCAATACAAGGGCCCATCATAAACAACTTGTGTAATGCCAATACATGCCACTGACCAGAAATTTTATAAGAAACTTGACCAAGATCCAGTGCCTATTGTACAGGGAGAAATTGTTCCTTATGATAATATAAGATTATGTAAGGTTATGGAGTGGTGACTTGTGTGTGTGGATTACCTGTTAGAAAGAAAGCATGCTTAGGAGGGGGAGGGGAGGGGGAGCAGTAGTTTTGAGTACCAGGAGCACTCCCTCTAACTGAGTCCCAGTGTTACCAGCCTTCTATGCTGCTTGTACCTCAGCCCATGTTGATGATGTTACAAAAAAGTGGAAAAAACAAGTGAACAAGCACTAGGACAGAGGCAAGAAATTGGGGAAGGAGACAGAAAAGTAGGAGGGAAGATGGAAAGTGAGAGGCGGAAGAAGATGAAAGAGAGAGTAGTGGAAGGTGAGATGAATGAAAAGTGAGAGGAGGGATTTAGAAGGTTGAGATAAAAAAAAGCGAAGAGTGCAGAGAGAAGTAGAAAGTGAAAGAACAAGTTGACTATTTGTTCTTGCTCTTAGAAAGTTTGTGATCCTCTAATACATCTTGCATGACAAAAAAGGTTGTGCATCTCCTCTGTTGTTTTAGCATCCCTAGTCTCTTTCAGTTCCTCTTCATCATAATCCTCTTTTGGCATGCACATGCCTCAATGATTACCAGGAAACAACTGAGACTGGATGATGAAATTGGATCTGGGAAGAAGGGAAAAGCATTTTCATCAATATTAATGTCTCCAGTTGCATTCCATTTCTACTTTCCACCTTGGTAAAAAGGAGTCTTTTGCCTATTTTGCTGTCAGCATCATCAGTGTTACATAAGGGACAACAGTGATGTAACCAATAACACATGCCACTCCTGAAAGAATACTTATGCCCCTGAATCTAGTTTGTTCTACTGTTGATGCCAATCAACATTCTGTCATGCCAATCAAAATTGTGCCTTTCCTTGCACAAGGTGTAAAATCTAAGTGCATTATTATAATATCTCCAAGGAATGCTCTTAGGCTATTATTTCTAGCTGCATACACACACTAACTCGCAGCATGCCAAATTATACATTAGTCTAGAGGAACAAATGCACGGCCTCCAGCATGTTTCTGGGCAAAGGCTTTGTCTGGTAAATGTTGAACAATTTTATTTCCATAAGCTCTGTAAAGTAAAAGTGGCCTGAGAGTTCAGACTGCCTTTTTTTCATCTTTGTTACAGATGATTCTGACTGTGTGAGTCTTAGGAATAGGATTACCAATGCTAGGTTATATATTTCAGACAGAAGGATTTACCATCCTCTTAGTACTGCTAACAGAGAGATCACATACAGGCTTCAGGTTTGGTATCAGAATGGCTTGTTATAGTGGTTCTGAAAATGGAACTTTCACAGCACTGCTCAAATATAGTATTCCATTTTAGAGATAGAAGACATTCAGTTCATTTTTTGATATTTATGCATTTTACAATATTTCCAAGCATATAAAACTTGTACAGGAATAAGGAAACAGAATGAATAAGAAACATAAAAAATACAAAAAGAGGCAAAAGTTGAAACAACCATCATACTGACCCTTCTATAGTCCACAAAAAAAGAGCAAGAGATTCAAACAAATAGAAGAAAAATGTATTTATTTGTTTAGTTGGTTTTATATACTGCCTTATCAAGATCTCAAGGTGGTTTACATGGAACATACATGGAACAGTGAGGTATTAATTTAACTAAATTAAATTAACTGAACTGAACTGATTTAGGCTAGCATACATATACGTGGAACAGTAGTTATATAATAACTATATAACCTATACATACATTGCAAGGTAATAAAGCAGGCCCAAACACCAGCAACATATAATCACGAAGTACTAGAGACAGGAGGACCCGGATTCACAGGTCTACGAATGCTGAGAAAGGCAAGTAGCTGTGAAATCTAAAAAAAAAAAAGCCCCATAGGAAATAGACTGATATATTTAACCATACACTTGCAAGGATATTTAAAGAAAAATAGTGTCCCCAACTGCTAAACCCCAGGACGGAGCAAGAGAAATTACCTTCTTCTCCACTGTGTTTCCCTTGACAGGTCTGAATAAACCTGAACTCCCAAAACATCTGATAAATACATCTTAAACGTATCTTTAGCAGATACAGAAGTTGACTTAGGAAAATTAATAAATTGTAAATCGGAAGACTTAGAAAAATTATCCAATTGCTTAATTTTTGCCTTCACAGATATTGTCTTTAACAAAAGAGTCAGAGTACCCTTCTAAATGGGTAATCTTTGTTTGAAAGTCAGACATTAAAGTTTGCAAAGATAGTATATCTTAAGCGTTCATACGAGTTGTTCCAGAATTACCTTGAACTTGTGCAGTAAGAGCTTGAACCTGAGGTAGAAGAGCTTCATAATAGCAGACTGTGGATGTAACCGGCATGAGGCAATGACACAAGGCTCCACAGACACTGGAGGTTTAAAGAAAATACAATTTTATTTTGGGGATAAACAACTAAAGGAAACTGCCCTGGCCCTTCTTCGGTCAGAAGTACATATAGGGCTAAAAACACACTGTTGCTCCAGGCTCTCCCCCAGCTGTAACATGTCCTTAACTAGTCTCAGCAGGACTGATCTGCTGGGTAAAAGATCACTGTTCCAGCACCAACAGTACTTCTGAAGTAAGAAAACAAAACTGCTTCTTCCAAAGTTCCTTCATTCTAGACAGCACAACTCAGTAATACTCTTTCAGTCCTTGGCAGCAGGGTAACATAACCATAAAGAAAGAAAACAGCAGCTCTCTGTGGCACAAGAGTCCTCTAGCCGGGTAGAAGTCTAACAGCCAGGTTAAGAGCACAGTAACAAATGTAAACACAGTCCTACCTTCTCAGCAGTCTCCCTTTCAAAGGTAAGTGTTCTCTGCATATGCCATAGAACCCTGGGCTCCTCTTTCCCTCAGGGCTCCTGCTTCCTTGTTTAAACCCTGGGACCTGGTCACACCATCCCCAGGCATTTTCCAGCCTATTTTCTTAAAGGGGCAAGCATTTAGGCTTTCACAAGAGGAATGCCTCACCAGTTCTGAGCTTGGCTGGGGAGAGTCCCTGCGGGGGATGGGGAATTTCCTATACATTCCATCACATACCCTCCCCCTCAGCTCAACCCTAGGTGGTTGAGTGTCTGGCATCCCTGGTCCCTCTACCAGGACAAGAAGTCAGAGTTTTGATGTACCTATGTCAGTCCTCATAAAGAAAGAGTTGGAGGCTGAGAAACTAGTGCATGATCCGTCCATTGGTCTCCTTATTCTGTGCCAACCACTTGAGTAGCTGATGATCTGTAACCAACATAAAAGGGTCGCCAAGCAGGTAGTACTGGAAAGTCCACTTGACTGCTAGGGCCTCCTTCTTGATGGTGGTATAATGCTGTTCCCAAGGAAATACTTTTCAGCTAATAAAAGCCATGGGATGTTCTTCTACCTCTATTTCCTGGGCTATGACGGCCCCAAGACCAGCAGCTGTGGCATCCGTCTGTACAATGAATGGCTTTGTAAAATCCAGACTGACCTGGACCAGTGCAGAACATAATACTGTCTTCAATTTCCAAAAGGCCTCCTCCAATTCTGCTGTCCAGATGATCTTGTCCGAAGCTTTCTTCTGGAGGAGCCAAGTCAAAGGTTCAGCTATTTCTGCCAGGTTCGGAATAAATCAACAATAATAGCCGAACATCCCCAAAAAGGCTAGTATATGTTTCTTAGTCTTAGGAACTCACATCTGGGAAAATAGCCTCTACCTTCTTAAGTTGAGGTTACACTTGACCATTCACCACCGAATATCCCAGGTACTAGGCCTCACAGTCTCCCAGGAAACATTCTTTTGGGTTGGCCGTCAGACCAGCCTTCCTCAAACTCGTTAGCATGGCCTGTAACTGCGAAAAGTGGATTTTCCAGTCATGACTATAGATCACAATATCATCTAGGTAGGCTGCCGCATACCCCACATGAGGTTTCAACAGGTGGTCAACCAGGCACTGAAACATAGTGTGAGCCCCATCCAGTCCTAATGTTAGCACCATGAAGTGGAATAGCCCTTGGGATGTAGAGAATGCAGTCTTCTCCCTGGCCACAGGAGGGATCTGCCAATACCCCTTTGTCAGGTCCAACATTGAAACAGAAACATAGAAAAACGATGACAGAAAAATACCACATGGCCTATCTAGTCTGTCCTTCCATATCAACAACTACAACAGTCCCCGTTTATCCTTTAGAGATCCTCTGTTTTTGTCCCATACTTTTATAAATTCAGATACTGTCCTCATCTCTACCACCTCCGCTGGAAGAATATTCCACAGATCCACCACTCTTTCCGTAAAGAAATATTTCCACATATCACTCCTGAATCTATCCCCTTTCACCCTCATCCCATGTCCCCTCGTAGCAGAACTTGATTTCAATTGAAAGAGGCTCCCCCCCTGTTCATTTATGCAAATGTCTCAATCATATCACCTCTATCCCGCCTTTCCTCTAAGGTGTACATATTAAGATCCTTAAGTCTGTCCTCATATGCTTTATAATGAAGACCACTAACCATTTTAGTAGCCACCCTCTGTACTGACTCCATCCAGTTTATATCCTTTTGAAGGTGCAGTTTCCAGAATTGCACACAATACTCCAAATGAGGTCGCACCAAAGACTTATACAGAGGCACTATCACCTCCTTTTTTCTGCTAGCTATTCCTCTCCATATGCACCCAAGCATCCTTCTAGTTTTTGCTGTCGCCTTTTCTACCTGTTTAGCTACTTTAAGATCATCAGACACAACCACGCCTAGTTTCTGCTCTTCTTTAGTGGACAAAAGTACTTCACCCCCTATAGTATATTGCTCCCTTGGATTGCTGCAGCCCAAATGCATGACCTTGCATTTTTTAACATTAAATCATAGCTGCCAAATTCTAGACCATTCTTCAAGCTTACCTAGATTGCTCCTCAAGTTATCTATACCTTCCTGGGTGTCTACAATATTGCAGATTTTGGTATTATCTGCAAAGAGGCAAACCTTACCCGACAGCCCTTCTGCTATATCACTAACAAAGATGTTAAAAAGAATCGGACTAAGGACAGATCCCTGGGGCACACCACTGGTAACTTCCTTCTCCTCAGAGTGAGCTCCATTTACCTGTACTCTTTGTCACCTCCCACTCAACCAATTTCTAACCCAAGCAGTAACTTTAGGGTCCATCCCTATGGTGATCAGTTTGTTTATAAGTCGCCTGTGAGGAACGGTGTCAAAGGCTTTACTGAAATCTAAATACACCACATCTAGGGCTCTCCCTCGGTCGAAATCTCTGGTCACCCAGTCAAAGAAATCAATTAGATTTGTCTGACAAGACCTGCCTCTGGTAAATCCATGCTGCCTCGGATCCTGTAATCCGCTGGACTCCAGAAACCTATTTTCTCTTTCAGCAGCGTTTACAATAATTTACTCACCACCGAAGTTAAACTAACCGACCTGTAATTTTCAACCACATCCTTACTTCCACTTTTGTGTAAAGGCACTACATGAGCCTCTCTCCAGTCCTCTGGCACTACTCCAGACTCCAACAAGGCATTGAAAAGGTCAGTCAGTTGAGCTGCTAGAATGTCCCCAAGTTCCCTCAGTATTCTAGGGTGTAGCCCATCCAGTCCCATCACTTTGTCTACTTTAAGTTTAGCTAATTTCTCACAAACACAGTCTTCAGAAAATTGTTCAAGGCGCCCCTCGCTTCTGTTCCAGTTTGTGGGTGTTTTCTGAGGTCCTGTTTCTGGTTCTTCATCTGTGAACACAGAACAGAAATATTTGTTAAACAAGTCTGCTTTATCCTCATCAGCTTCTACATATTCCTCCCCTTCACCCTTGAGTCTGACAATACCGCTTTTGCCCTTCCTCTTCTCACTAACATATCTTAAAAATGTCTTATCCCCCCATTATATTGCATTAGCTATTTCCTCCTCTTTTTGAATCTTTGCTTATTTATTTATATTTATTTATTTATTTATTTGCATCTCTTATATACCGCGCTATTACAATCAGTGCGGTTTACATTGGAACAGAACATACAACAATGTAGCAGTTACATTGGGTTTACAATAAACATGGGATACAAACTTGGATAAACAGGGGGAAAAACTATGTACAGTGTTATAGAAGTAGAGGATTAAAGATCAAATGAGGGCATGGTTAGGGGTTGTAATGTGAAGAGTGGATAGGTAACAGGAGGAGTGTCAGGCTAACGGCTTTTGTAGTTGGGGTTCTGTTAAGTGTGAATCTTGGTGAGGACGTGTATTATGTCGGGGTTGGCTGGGGGGGATGAGATTGGAATAGTATTTTAGGAACAGATGGTGTTTGATAGCCTTTTTGAACGAGATGATATTGGTAATGGAATGAATTTCTGGGGGGAGGGAGTTCCATGCTCCTGGTACAAATAGTGAAAAGGCTTTATTGGATGCTGTCTTTGAACATTTTGTGATTGCTTTAGGCACTTCTAGTTTGTTCAAGCATGACGAGCGTCTGTATCTGTTTGGTGGCATATGTTGGATGAGCTTGGTAAGCGGGGTGGTGGGCTGATTTCTTGAGGCCTTGAAGGTTAGAACGAGGGCTTTGTAGACAATTCTAGCTTGTAAAGGCAGCCAGTGTAGGTTCATCAGCACTGGAGTTATGTGCTCCGATCTAGATATTCCGGAAAGTATTCTTGCAGCGGAGTTCATGGCTAACCTCAGAGGGTTCAATGTTGCTTGTGGGAGCCCAAGGAGGATGATGTTAGCAAAGTCAAGGTGGGGAGTTACCAGTGCTTGGAATATGGTGCGGAAATCGGACGTGTCAAGTAGTGGTCGTAGGTGGCGTAGTGAACGTATCTTGTGGTAAATAGATTTGGTAATATTTTTGATATGCGGTGACATGTCCAGCTTCTGGTCGAGGATGATGCCCAAGTACCGGATGGTAGGTTTGACTGTGAGGTCGTAGTTGCTGACTCGCAGTGATGTCGGTGGTATGAAGTTCTGATTGCGAGTGATAAAAAGGACATCGGTCTTGCTGTGATTAATGCGCAGGTTTTGGGATAGGAGCCATTCGGAGACAGCATTGAAGCATTTTATTATTGCTGAGAAATCTGGTCGGTCAAGCTTGAAGGATGAGTACACTTTTGAATGGATTCTAATAGCCCTAGTCCTAATACTGAACCACACCATCTGGTGATCACTGGATGCAAAATGATCTCCCACTATAACATCAGAAACACTTTCACCATTGGTAAGCACCAAGTCCAGTATGGCCCCTTCACATATGGGGTCTGTTACCAATTGCCTGATTAGTTCTCCCTGTAGAGAATCCAGGAACTCCTTACTTCTAGATGATACTGCATCAGGAATGTGCCAATCAACATCTGTCATATTGAAATCCCCTATCAGTAGCACTTCCCCTTTCCTAGCAATACTGCATATGTCTTCAATTAACTCTCTGTCCACCTCTTCCTCTTGTGACGGAGGTCTGTATATCATGCCAATGCAAATAGATTTCTCTTTCCCTCTTTCTAGTTTAACCCACAGTGCCTCCTCTCTCCCTTTTAAACTCTGTAATTCCAAAGCTTTAATATTATTTTTTGCATATAGTGCCACTCCTCCTCCCCTTCTTCCTACCCTGTCCTTTCTGAATAAATGCTTTCCTACCCTGTCCTTTCTGATGCTTTCCTACCCTGTCCTTTCTGAATAAATGCTTTCCTGACTACTTTACTAGCCTCTCTAAGTTTTTCCAAATATAGATGCTTATCTTCCTCTGTGATCTCTTGTATTTCATGAAGGCCTCCCTCTTTTTCTTCACCTTTTCAGCTACTTCTTTCGAAAACCATAGCGATCTCCTTTTCCTTTTACCTTTATTTACCATTTTAACAAAAAGGTTGGTTGCCCTTAAAATATCCCCTTTCTGTTTTGACCACTGTTTTTCTACATCCCCCAGCTGTTCCCATCCCGCTAATGACTCCCTGAGGTATTGGCCCATCTTGGCAAAGTTAGTTTTCCTAAAGTCTAAGACCCTCACTTTTGAATGGATTCTAATAGCCCTAGTCCTAATACTGAACCACACCATCTGGTGATCACTGGATGCAAAATGATCTTCCACTATAACATCAGAAACACTTTCACCATTGGTAAGCACCAAGTCCAGCATGGCCCCTTCACATGTGGGGTCTGTTACCAATTGCCTGATTAGTTCTCCCTGTAGAGAATCCAGGAACTCCTTACTTCTAGATGATACTGCATCAGGAATGTGCCAATCAACATCTGGCATATTGAAATCCCCTATCAGTAGCATTTCCCCTTTCCTAGCAATACTGCATATGTCTTCAATTAACTCTCTGTCCACCTCTTCCTCTTGTGACGGAGGTCTGTATATCATGCCAATGCAAATAGATTTCTCTTTCCCTCTTTCTAGTTTAACCCACAGTGCCTCCTCTCTCCCTTTTAAACTCTGTAATTCCAAAGCTTTAATATTATTTTTTGCATATAGTGCCACTCCTCCTCCCCTTCTTCCTACCCTGTCCTTTCTGAATAAAGTATAGCCTGGTATAGTTACATCCCAGTCATGGTTTTCTGTGAACCATGTTTCTGTAACTTCCACTAAATCCAAGTCAGCCACTCCCACCAAAGCTTCAACATCAGGGATGTTATTTCCCATGCTACGGGCATTTATACACACTGCTTTCCATATGTTACCCCTTTTACCCAATTCAATAAAGGTATTTAATGTTTCACTTACCTGGGGGTTTTCTTCACCCATCCCCAATGAATCTAGTTTAAAGCCCTCTTCAGTAGATTAGCCAGTCTACTACTGAAAACGCGTTGACCTTTCTTGGACAGATGGATGCCATTTCTGCTCTGTAACACTTGGAACAGCATCCCATGGTCCAGGAAAGCAAAACACTCTCTATGACACCATCCAGACAGCCACGCATTCATCTCCAGGATGCAAGCCTCTCTGCCTTGGCCTTTACCCTCAACAGCGAGGATTGAAGAAAACACCACCTGTGCACCTATGTGCTTCACCCTCTGTCCCAGAGCCATGAAGTAACTTTTGATATGCTCAGAGGGATACCTGGCAGTATCATTTGTTCCGACATGGATTAGCAACATTGGGTAATAGTCTGTGGGCTTGATTAGTCTTGGAAAATTCTCTGTAACATCTTGGATTTTGGCACCTGGCAGACAGCATACCACTCTGGACATCAAGTCTGGTTGGCAGATGGGTGCCTCAGTACCCCTCAGAAGAGAGTCACCAACCACCACTACCCTTTGCTTCCTTGTGGTCACTGATTCTGCAACTTTGGGGTACTTGAGCTCTGGTTCTTCCCTTTCCAGGGATGCTTTCACTTCCTCCGCTTCCAGAGCTGCATAATGGTTCTTCAATTCAAGGTCTGGAGAAGTTGGATTGGTGATTCTGTAAGCCCTGGTGACTTGTGTACAACCTTCGTCATTCTGTAGGCACCCATCTTCACCTCTGCTGGAGAGCTTGGCTGTTGCAAGAAGCATCTTATCAATGTACTTCTCACTGTCTTGAATGCTCCTCAGCCTCTCCACCTCCTCTCTGAGTTCCTCCACTTGATTCTTGAGATCTTCAGCATGCAGGCACCCTGCACATGGAACCGGTCCTTCAACTGGCATTAGGACCTCTGTCTGGACAGAGGCAGAAGCTGTAACGGGGGCAACAGCTTTAGCAATATGATTTTTTCCCAGCCATTATTCAGTTTGTGGAGCTTAGGTATCTGTTAATACAAAAGAGAGAGAGATCTACCAAAGTACCAGCCGATTTCTCAGCTGTCCTTTCAGAGAAAAATCAGTTAAATCTCTTTAATTATATTCAAAATGTGCTGTTCCAAGTCCCTGTGTTTTGTTAATTGGGGAGGTGCCCTATAAAGCAAGACTGCTCACTAGGGGTGAGTGGGAGTTGGGGGGGGGGTAGGGAAGGAGGGAACTAACACCTGTTTAGGTGTCAGTAGTTACAAAGAGCTGAGAAAGTTACTAAAGCAGAGTTTTAAACCTTCCTCACTAAAGAAAATATGTCTCCTTTTAAACTAAATCAGCAAAAAGAATGTAAATGTGTTTTAAAAATGTACCAAAACCCCTTTAAGAGCTCCCAGTCAGAGAGCTAGCAATTTAAAAAAACACAAGTTCTTACCTTTGTTTGAAATGTATAGCCCCTGTTAGGAATGCCTCATCAGTGCAGGGCTCTGAAGCCTTTAATGCAGGCCTCAGCTGCTCTCAGTTCTTTCACAGGCTAATCAGGCCCACTAACTCCTGATTAGGTGTCAGTATTTCCAAAGAGCTAAGAAAGTTACTGAAGCAGAGTTTTAAACCTTCCCCACTAAAGAAAATATTTCTCCTTTTAAACTAAAGCACCAAAAAGAATGTAACTTTGTTTTAAAAATGTAACAAAACCCTTTTAGGAGCTCCTAGGCATTCAATAAGGTCATCCACTCTAGGCATGGGGTAAGCATCCCACTTAGAAACGCATTCACCTTCCTAAAGTTGATACAAAACCGGAGGCTTCCATCTGGTTTAGGAACCAGTACAATGGGAGACAACCAGATGCTTTGGGATTCTTCTATTACTCCCATCTTAAGCATGTCCTCTACTTCCTTTGCCATGGTTTGTTTCCACACTTCTGGGATTCTGTAGGGCCATTGGCAAATTGTCACCCTAGGGTCTGTAACAATGTCACGGTAGGCAAGACAGGAGCATCCCAAAACATTGGAGAACAAGTCCCTATTCCGCTGAACCAGATGAGTTAGATCAAATTTCTGGGAGCTTGAGATGTTCCTCAAACGAAACCTGGTCTGGTTCTGAAGGCTGTGGCACTCCTTTCCTTGGACCACCGCAACCAAGACAGGCATCCACTTCTTCAACAAGTTTACATGGTAGATTGCTATTTTCTTCCTCTTATCCAGGTGCGCAATCTTGTAGTTAACAGGTTCCATGGGCGCTACCACTTCATATGGGCCTGCCATTTACAGAAGAGCTTGCTCTTTGACATGGGGAGTAAAACTAGGACCTGATCCTTGGGTTGAAAAGTCCGTTGAACTGCATTCCGATTATAGGCATGGGCCTGGGCCTCCTGAGCTTTCTTCAAGTGCTGTGTCACTGATTCCCCAGCTTTCCTTAAGCGGTCCTGCATCTGAAGTATATAGTCTATCATACTATGGCCAGGACTGGGCTCTTCTTCCTAGATTTCTCTAAATATTTTCAAGATTTTCCGGGGTTGTCGCCCAAACAGCAACTCAAAAGGGGAGAAGCCGGTCGAATAAAGTTCTTCTCTGACGGCGAACAAAAGATAGGGGAGTAAAGGGTCCCTGTTCCTTCCCCTCTTCATTCACAAATTTCTTTAACATCTGTTTCAATGTTTTGTTAAAATGTTCAACCATACTGTCACTTTGTGGATGATACACCGAAATCTGCAAGGTCTTGATCTTCAACAAAGAGCATATCTGCTTCTTTACATGGGAGACAAAAGATGTCTTCTGGTCCGTAAGGATTTAGGCAGGTATCTCCAACTGGGAGAAGATTTCTCATAGTGTGTTGGCCAGTATTGTATGTAGTCTTCATATTCTGCAAGGCTATCGCTTCCGGAAAACGTGTGGCATAGTCTATTACCACCAAGATATATTTGTTGCCATGGAGGATGCATTCCAATAGTCCCAACAAATCCATTGCAGCCCTTTCAAATGGGTCTTGATAACAGACATTGGCACTAGAGGGACAGGTTTAACCTTTGCCAGACTATGCAGCTGGCAGGTGGTGCAGGATTGACAAAAGAGCTAAAATGCACTCTTGGGTTTTCTCTATCCCCAGGTGTTCACCCAAGAGATGACTATAGGCAAACTCCATTACCTGTCATTGGGCGACTACCAACTGCTCTATTTCTTCTCCCTCTATTGCTCCCCTGGCAATCCTATACAATAAGTCTTGTTTCACCAAAAAATAGGGAAAGGCCCTCTGGGAAGGATCCAAGTTACCTACCGGGGCATCCTCTACCTCTTGATTCCAGGCATTCCTTAGGGTATTGTCTTCCCTTTGAGCCCTTTTAAACTGACCTGGACTCTCTCCTCAACCCCACTCAAGTGGACTGTTCCCCCAGATCCTGGCTTTCCCGGTTGGGGAGCTGGGTTCTCTCGAGAATGATCTGCGGGTTCTTCAGGGGAGTCCTCTGCCTCTGAACCTCACTCTACAGCTGCCCCCAGGTTCAGGTTATGACAAACCTCTCCAACCGGTGTGGTCTGTGGGACTTGGGAGTTTTGAGGCTCTTCACAAACAAATCTGGGTCCCTCAAATGGAGGAGCTCCGGAAAATCATCTGCATTCCCTTCCTCTAGGTTGCTTTTTCTCCAGTTCCAGATGTCCTTACAATTTGGGAAATCTTGGCTTATAATTACTGGTTTAGTCAACCAGGGTAAGCCAGAGTGAGCCTCTGATCCCATAGTGGTTTTCAATTCAACTTGCGCCATCGATATGTCCATTGGTTTCCATGGACACAAACTAAGGTCACAAGTTTCTCATAGTTGATTTGATGCCTTGTCCTGGTGTCCCACCTGATGAGAGACCTCACACTTCCTGAGTCCACCAGGGCTTGCCAATTGCCCTCTATCTCTATGGGTACCACAAACATTCCCCCTCGACTAGGGAAGCTTCCATAACACTGAACTCATGTGAGGTCATAATAGTTATGCCCATTGGTTCCCCCATCATCATGGGGCATTCATGAGCTTAGTGGACCTTGCCTCTATACTTGAAGCAGGTCAAATAGTCACTCCCGGATCCTCGGAGGGTTTGTGACTGCAGAGGCCTTGGTGCGGGGGCCTTCAAAGGCTCAGGTTTTCTTCCAGAGCCCCCTTGGGCTATGGATGACTTTGTTTCCTTTGCCTTGGGTGCCTCAGCTTCAGACTGAGCTTCATAAAATCCTTCTGCTATTTCCACAGTCAATTTAGAGAACTGGTGCACTTAGTGTCTTATGGGAGAGGTCAAGCCCTCTAGGAACTGTTCCAACAGAACCGTCTTGGCCACCTCCAGTCTGATCCTCTCCTCTGGTTGCAGCCAATTCTAAGCAATCTCTTTCAATCTATAAAAAATTCCAGGGATTTTCTTTAGGCACCAGAACCCCCTTTCTGAAGCATTGCCAGTAGGCCTCTGGTGTACACCCAGCTCACTTCAAGATAGTGGTCTTTACTGCTACATAGGTGGCTCTTCTGTCAGGATTAGCATCTTGGAAGGCAGCTTTATTGCTTCCAGTCAACAAGTTTTCCAGATCTGTAGTCCACATCATCTCTGTCCACCCAGCCAGTTGGGTTGTCTGCTCGAAATTTATAAGGAAGTGGTTGGGGTCCTCGCCCTCTACCTTTTTAGGTAAGGGTGGTACCAAGGGGTATAGCTGTCATCCCTGAAGCACCTGGGTGACTTGAGACAGAGCACCCTGCTGCATTTCCAATGATTTCTCTAGTGCTTGCTGTTGCTGCATCCCTTGTGATTGCAGAAGGTCCTGCAGCTGCTGCTGTTGTTGTTGCTGTCCTTCCACTAGGGCCTGGAGTAGTCTCCCCATTTTAGTTTAACAAACGGTGGGAAGAAAAAAAACTCCTACCTGTCCGGCTTCTGAATGAACTAGGTTTCTCTCCCTAACTGTGACAGGGCTAACCTCTTTAGCCATGTACCCAAACCCCTTCCCTCTTCTTTCATTTACTGTGGAGAGGTCAAAGCCCAGGAGGTGTGTGGCTTTTCTTCTGTCACTGGGTTAAGAAGGATTCTACTCCTGACACCATGCATGGCCGTAGCCGACATGAGGCAATGACACAAGGCTCCACAGCCACTGAAGGTTTAAAGAAAATACATTTCATTTTGTGGATAAACAACTAAAGCAAACTGCTCCAGGCTTCCCCCAGTGGTAACATTTCCTTAATTAGTTTCAGCAGGACTGATCTGCTGGGTGAAGGAACGCTGTTCCAGCACCCATAGTACTTCTGAAGTAAGAAAACAAAACTGCTTCTTCCAAAGTTCCTTCATTCTAAACAGCACAACTCAGTAATACTCTTTCAGTCCTTGGCAGCAGGGTAACATAACCATAAATAAAGAAAACAGCAGCTCTCTATGGCACAAGAGTCCTCCAGCCAAGTTCAGTGCACATTGACAAACTTAAACACAGTCCTACCTTCTCAACAGTCTCCCTTTCAAATGTAAGTGGTCTCAACATATTCCATAGAACCCTGGACTCCTCTTTCCCTCAGGTCTCCTGCTTCCTTGTTTAAACCCTGGGACCTGGTCACACCCTCCCCAGGCATTCTCCAGCCTATTTTTTTTTTTAAAAGGGGCACAGGTTTAGGCTTTCACAAGAGGAATGCCTCACCAGTTCTGAGTTTGGCTAGAGAGAGTCCCTATGGGGGATGGGGAGTTTTCTATACACTCCATCACACAGATCAAATTGTTTCTAGGGTGACGACCTTAGGAGGTGCCAAAGGAAAAGAGAAAGGCAACCCAGCTGCTCCAAATCCACCTTCCAGCTCTCCCAGTTCAATGCGTGGGTTCTACTGACAGCCACTGTTGCAGCTACCCCCCTCCATCCTCCACTGGCGAAATGCTGTCAGTTGGCTGTTCCTGCAAGGTTAACACAGCCCCAGCACTAAGCCCCTGAGTCGGCCCTCTTGGGGATGGTAGTTCAACTGACCGGAGAAACCTCCTCCCACTGGCTCATAGGGTTCTTGGCCAATAGAGCTGCCTTCGGTGATCTCCCCAGATCAGGGGAGGAGGTGCCTGCACCCAAGTAAGATGCCGAGCCTCCTGACTTCAGCATCAAAGCAGCGGGGCAAAGCTTCCCCAATTTCACAGCTGCCGCTCAGATCGAAATACAAAGGACCAGAAAAAATTGGAGGTAAGGGAGAGGAAGTCGTAGAGGCAGAAAAGAGCTTATTGCCCAATTTCATTTTCCTTTTCCCTATCAGGAAAACCGGTCACAGCTTCGTTAGCCTGTGACTCATTTAGTTCATTTTACATCTCCCACTCTCATTCTTCTTCAGGTTCTTTCGATTCCTTTCTCAGCTGTTACTGTTTAAACTTTCTAAGTTCACCAAATATTAAATATATGAAATCCCTAGAAATCTATGTTGTCTTTTGGAAAAGGTTGTTATAGAAGGCTCATTTTCAGCCGCACTTATCCAATTACCAGCATCTGCCAATTAGATGCAAGTGTGGACCATGTTATTTCAGTGGCCCTGTGTAGATAGTGTGTGAATATTCAGTGCCTGAATAGTGCCAGCCCATGGACAGAGCAGGAAATTATCTGGATAGTGGCAATTTTCAGCATCACTATCTGGTTAACTATCTGCATAGCTTAGGACAGCAAAAAAACTGGGTTGGAAATTGTCACTATCCATATAGTGTCGGCAGCCAGCACTGAATCCAGCTACTAGCACAGAACATCTGGATTTTATTTAAACATGCTGAATGGCTTTTAAAACAATATTGACAATGGACAGGACTGACCTTTGCAATTGCAGGGCTGAATTTGGACCATTGTGTTGGGGCCTTCTGGGCTTTCAAAATTAGATATTAGGAATATGAGTAATATGCCATTATGTCGTATTAAAAATAAAACAATAAGAGGCAGATTCTACAAAATCCACATCGCGCCCATGGACACATTTAAACAGAAACAGACACGGTTCCATACCAATTCCATATCCAAGGATATAGAGGCGCCTGCGTTTATACAATCAGCACATAGATATGTCCGGTATGGCACATCCAACATGTATGTTTGTATCCAGTGCGAGGCACGTGCACTGGTGCAGTCACGGACTATACAGTAAAGTGAGGAAACCTGTCCCCACTAATATTATGGGACACTGCGATAGTTTTGGACATCCCCATGCTCACCGTATTCTGGAAAATTGTATGTTTCTGATCCTGCCCATCTCCGCAATATACCTGTGGATGCCTCTGATGGCCACGCCTCCTTGGTTAAAACATGTATCTCCTAAGCTGCTCTTCTCACTCACAGTGTTGTGCTGATGCAAACTAGAAATAAATACTGATGATATATAAATGCTGATGCAAACTAGATTATATATATATTAATCTGTTTCATGGCCAGAACACTGCAAAGTAATCTCAGTGCACTCTAAGATATAATAAGATCAAATAGATACTGTATTAACATGTTAGTCATGACATACCTTGCATCAACTCGTACATCACAGTATAACAACTCCTCAGTTATTATTGCATTGGTCATCTCTAAAAACGCTCATTAAAATGCTAAGTATGGACCCTTACCAACCTCACAAAAACCTAAACTAACTTTGCAGTTCCCCAAAGGATGCATTGTCTTGCTGAGTGACATACCTATGATCTTCTAATGCTTATGGCTGTCTGGCTATGACAAATGTTTCCCACATATCTGGATACTGGCATTTATCACAGCAGTTCCCTACATGTAGCTAAACCTGTCCCATACAATGTCCACTCTCTGTCCTGGCTTTCATTGGTTTGTATACATCTGCTATCTGTGAGGCAACCCTGCCTGCCTTCCCACAGTCTGCTTTGTGGCACTGCTCCCCTGGTCAGGCCTGTTTGGGCATGGGAGGGGGGGATCCCTGTGCCATCATACCAAGTAGCCAGCCTCCAGATATATCATCACTCTCACAGCTTGCAAAGGTCCTGGACTAGGTAAGGATATAGGATATAGGCCACATGGCACAATCTGGGGAATATTGGCATAACAGCTGTCAGGTTTCCCAGTACCTGACACAGCTGCTGTATGGCTGCCCAGTCACAGTGGCACCTGGTGTCACTGCAGTCATCCGTAAGGTCCAGGTACTGACCAGGCATTCATGTGCCCCATGAATTACAGATCAGCACACCAGATCTACCTGTGCTACCCTCAAACCACACACTCACTGCATGGATGAATTGTAGAACACAGCAGAAATTTTTCTAAGTACTAGCCTCATTCCACAACTCCAGCAGGAATAACGGGCACGTCTGTGAGAAAGCTGGAAAATGTACATGGGCCTTTCCTGAATACATTATACATGTTTCCGTGGCAAACTACACTCCCGTTCCGTCCCTCTCGGGCACTTTCTGTCATCCCTGTGCAAGCGAGTTAAACATATATGGGTGCCATGTACCGGAATATGTCCGTAGATGTTTTCGGCATATAAACGTCCCTGGTGCATGTATGAACCTTGGTCCGATACTTTTTAACATCTTTGTTAGTGATATAGTGGAAGGGCTGTCAAGTAAGGCTGTCATGAATCTAATATACCCTAACACACTCGCACACATGGAACACTGCATGATCCCCCCCAAAAACACATTTGTGATTGTTTGCTGTGAAAACCGCCTTGATTCAATGAAAAGGCGGTATAGTAATCCTTTTAAATAAATAAATAAGGTTTGCCTCTTTGCGGATGATACCAAAATCTGCAATAGAGTAGACACCCAGGAAGGTGTAGATAACATGAGGAAGGATCTAGCTAAGCTTGAAGAATGGTCTAGAATTTGGCAGCTGAGATTTAATGTTAAAAAATGCAAGGTCATGCATTTGGGCTGCAGCAATCCAAGGGAGCAATATAGTATAGGGGTGAAGTATTTTTGTCCACTAAAAAAGAGCGGGTCCTAGGCGTGATTGTGTCTGATGATCCAAAGTAGCTAAACAGGTAGAAAAGGCGACAACAAAAGCTAGAAGGATATTTGGGTGCATACGGAGAGGAATGGCCAGAAGAAGAAATGAGGTGATAGTGCCTCTGTATAAGTCTTTGGTGCGACCTCATTTGGAGTATTGTGTGCAGTTCTGGAGACCGCACCTTCAAAAGGATATAAACAGGTTGAAGTTGGTGCAGAGGGTTGCTACTAAAATGGTTAGTGGTCTTCATTATAAAGCATATGAGGACAGACTGAAGGATCTTAATATGTACACCTTAGAGGAAAGACGGTATAGAGGTGATATGATTGAGACGTTTAAATACCTCTGTGGCATAAATGCACAAGAGGAGAGCCTCTTTCAATTGAAAGCAAGCACTGCTATGAGGGGACATGGGATGAGGGTGAAAGGGGATAGATTCAGGAGTTATATGTGGAAATATTTCTTTACGGAAAGAGTGGTGGATCTGTGGAATAGTCTCCCAGTGGAGATGGTAGAGATGAGAACAGCATCTGAATTCAAAGAAGCATGGGACAAACACAGAGGATCTCTAAAGGACAAAAGAGGACTATTGTAGTGGTTGATATGGAAGGACAGACTAGATAGGCCATGTGGTCTTTTTCTGTCGTCATATTTCTATGTTTCTATGAATCCTTATCTGGATTCTGGAATAACCCCCTAACTGTATTTATTAGCTTACATTTTGACATAATACCAGCTACAACAAAACTATACTTTAAAGAAATCTTTCTTGCTTTCTGTTCTGCAAACTCTTTCAAAATTTTGTCAAGGTTTAGTTTTTTTTGCTTTATCACATTTTGGGAGGTATTTTAGAAGCACTATTCAGAAGCTGGATATCTCCAAACAGACACTTAGGGATATGTTTACAAAGCAGCAGCAGCGGTCTCTGTGCGATATCGGAGCCGCAGCCCCATTGAATTCAATGGGGCCGCGGCTCCGATATCGCACGGAGGCCGCTACCGCTACTTTATAATTATACCCATTTGCTGTGCATAAAATGGAGACGGCCCCAGAGTCATTTTAGAAGTCTGGTATATTGATGTCACCAGTGAGAGAACACCCATGTAGCACAGGGTCATGGCCTGGGTGGAGCAAGGGAGATGCACATCACAGTGTGATTTCAGAGCAGTACAAGCATGTCTCGCTGGTGAGACATTCATGCCTATACCTGCTCCTGAATATGAATAAGGTGAGAAAACGTCCTTGTTTCATGGGAAAGCTCATAATGCACTTTCACCGCCATAAATATTGTTTTCTGCTCAAAGAAACCTGCACATCCCTGCACGTTTGAGTATCTGAAGTGACAGGCCAGAATATGCAAGTCTCATAGCATAGTGGCCCCCCTTTTGAGATACACCTGTCAGCACATCCAGATACCTGGTTCTGAGGCTGTGCAATTCAGGGACATTCACATTTGTAAAATGACCTACACCCATGTACATATCAGGCCTTGCTATCTGGCTACTGGGACATTCTTTTTTCAGGGTGGAGATGTAGCGATTTCAGAAGGCATTTAAACATGCTCAGAGCTTCACTGCTGCTACTTTCCAGATTTTTGAACGTTCCGCTCTTGATATCTCAAATTCTTCCTAGATGTTCCTTCTAAAATCCCTCTTCACATATGTAATCTAGGGCTGCCATTTATACCCTGCAGTTAAAACCTACAGGAGACAGGCCCTGAAGCAATTTTAGGAGACTGGAAGTTTCTAAAGCTTTCATATACACTCCTAGCCCTGGAAATTTACAGAATTCAAAGAACTTGTATCAGATGTAGTGAGATTGGTTATTGTTTAATGAAATAGTGGGTATTGAGCCCTATGGTATAATAAACTGTGTTCAGAATAAAAGCAGACAGAAAAATACTTGAGCAAAATCTCTATATTTGCTGTTATGAATCAAAACTGGAACCAGAAAACAACTCACATAGAAAACAATAAAGGAATTTAACAAAGGAAAAACAAAAGGCAGAACTTAAAGCATTAAATAATAATATCTTCCACAATCATTTAGTAAGTAAGGTAAAATAGTTGAATATAAAAATTAGAATTTGAACATGCTAGATGGCAACAAAATTTAAGACAACCTTTCTAAACTGGCAAGAATAGTCAATTTAGTAACTGAAATCCAGTGTTCTTATAGCGTAGTGCACAACCAGTACTGTAAGTTTGGGTTGGATAAGGATACAGGTCCAGTCCTATCCAAAGTCCTGAATGCTTTTCTGCTAGAAAAATAATGCTTTCTTTGAATAAGTTATGGCAAGATCTCACTATTTGTGATGTCTGTTCTCTTGATCTCTAGTTGTTGCTAGGCTCAACCTTTTTAAAGGAACCTTGAAAATTAAATGCTGGCAACAAGATGCTGAATCTGTTTCTTCTGAGCTCTGATTTAGATATGGGGCAGAATAAATCCTTGCTTTCTCTAGTATAAGGAGAGCTGAAGTACAACTCTCTGGATATTTTCTCTCCTCAAAGCCCAGGAGCAGCCCTGATGCTTCCTCTCCAGAGGCCAGCAACCAATTTATTCAATTCAAAAGCAAAGTAGATTTCAACCAATCACAGAAGACTGCAGTCTGATGCGAAGCCAACCTCCTTGTTGTGGCTAAAAAGACAGTCCAGCCCTTCCTGGCAGTTTCAAAGGTTTGTTCATTGTAATCCACTTTGGGGTTTGCTATTTGCAGTCTGTATGGTCAGGTTAGTAATTCCCCAAGCTGTTAACAAGCATTCATGCCAAGATTTGTGTCTTTAAAGGCAGGAACCTCTGAAAGAGGGTAAGTCTCTATCAGTCAATTTTATATCATTTATTTATGCATTTTACAATAAATCAAGCGACGCTTGTACAGAACAATAATACTTGCAGGTAATATGAAATAACAGGGAAAAAAATATACAAGAAATATACTAAATGCAAGAATTATAGGTAGTCCCCAGTCTAAGGGGAGAGGCTAACACATAATTAATGTATCAAGTGCAAAGCTAAAGAAAGTAAGTGAAGACAGTGTTCCAAGGATTCCTAACACAGGATGGGATCATATTTCAGGAGAAGAAGAACCTGGCAAATGAAAGCTCAAAAAGGCGGAAAGATCTGCAGGGGAAAAGAAAACATACTTCTGCGCTTTGTAAGTAATCAAACATTTACAAGGAAAGCGAAGGATAAAAGTAGCACCAAGACAGCCCACCCCTGGTTTTAAAAGTAGAAAAGCTCTCCGCCGCTTCTTTGTTTCCCGTGCCACATCAGGGAAAAGAAGAACTTTTTTACCATAGAACAAAACAGCACGTTTTTTATAAAACAATTTCAACAACCATTCCCTATCGGAAGAGAAAGCCAACATAACTAACAAAGTTGAAACAGCTATGTCCTCTTCTTTAGGAGTAGAGAGTAGTTCAGAAACGTTAAGGAGGTCCATTTCCAGAGCCCCAGTAGAAAGTTTCCCTTCCCTAAAGGAAGATAGTAAATTTTTGAAACCGGAGGCATCAAATCCGCTGGTACCGAAAGCACTTCTTGAAGATATTTCTTAAATATATCTAAAGGCGCGATCCCAGGCACAATTGGAAAATTCAACAAACGAATATTTGATGCACGAGCAGCTATCAGTCAATTTTAAATAAACACAAGGGCTGAAGCCTCTATTTTAGTGAGGTCCTCACATATGGATAATATTACAAGGCTGTTGAGTCAAACTTGGAGCCTGTTTGATCCTAGATACGATTTGATCCATTTTAATTTGGAAAAGTTCCTTTCCCCTGCCACCACTGTGATTGGTATTGCCAAAAATATGCAAAAAAGGTAATAAAAAAAATTTTGAAAATCCGGTAGCTCTTATTGAAAACAAAGAACTCCAGGATTTTCAAAGCTATCCAAAGTAAGAAGGAAAAAGTGGCTTCAGCGCTTCCATTTCCTCAACAAGCTGTAGGTGGCAACTCTGGTGTGGGGCCCCCTATGAGCATGGGACCCTTTTAGGTCAAATAGGTTCAAATGGCCTAAATCTGGCCCTGAGCACTGAGTTTAAATATTTACCTGAGAAATTCTAAGTGCACCTGATAATTTGAACATATAGATTCGTCCATAGCACGTGGAAACCTTTCCTCCATATCTGTCATCTATATAGTGGATTTACATGTGGATATAGACCCAGCATCATGCAATTTCTTGTTAAGTTTTTCATTAAAACTATCCATCTTCATTTAAGATGATATATGACTGGAGTGGCCATCTGCAAATATCTGTACACAGGAAACTGGTTGACAGATACAGCTACCTTCATGCTTTCAGCTGCTATCGTTCATACACAGTAAAAGAGTGCATTATACTCAGCAAAGGGACACAATAATATTGTTATGAGGTCTTGATCAAAAGAGGCAGAGATAAACACCTCAGATTCCTGGCTGAAATAATTTAATTTAAAGTTTATATACCGTGGATCCTGTACGATCTCCTTGGTTTAACATAAACATAAGAAATAATAATACACAGACAAAGCTAAAAATAAAATTAAAACAAATCTTCAAATAAAAAGGCCACACCCCCTATCATCCCCAGGATGATTGCTTGCTCACTTAAAACATCCAGGTAAACATCTACTGCTGTACAAAGAAATAAAAACTACAGAATAAAAACCCTTACAGCGATATAAATCTAGGGTTGGAAAAACAGATAATCCTACTTCTGGAGGATGAGTCACTAAAGGAAATATTCCCTATTCTGCCAATATTGGCTTTCCGACAGCCATCTAATCTGAAGCAAAAATAAGTGAAAAGCAAGCTTGTAACTGAAACTTAGAAAGAGAAGGAGGAGACTAGCACAAGTTCTTGCAATATACCATAATGTAATCTGTGTCTGCACTTATGACAGAACTCCACAGTTATCCGCATTGAAGAGACATACCTAGTTTAGGAGTGAGAAGCCCGATATCCAAAAAGTCCAATATTCAAACATCATAGTTGTCAACCATGGTGCTTAAATATCAGCAGAGCATTCAGCAACAGTATCCATATAGGAGCTGTCACTGAATATCCGGGCTGAGCAGCGCAATCTGGATAAGTGCCAACACTTATCCGGTCAGCCCAATATTTAGCCAATACCTAATCCAGATTGCAATTTAAGTTGTCCAGATAAGGGCCGAGTGAAAATCGGATAAAGTCGGCACTTATACGGTTTGTGCCAACACCATCCTCCTTCCCGCCCACAGACTGCCCCCTGCACTAATCTGATCATGCCAGGATGGTCTATGGAGATATTCAGCAGCACAGTCCAGATAGTGCCACTGAATATCATAGTCAGCACCCTGCTGGGCGGCCACCAAAGGGTTCTGAATACTGGCCCCAAGTTTCTCTACTGTCATGGTATGTGCGAAAGTGGCGCATTTGGAGAAAATGCCCTGCTGAATATTGCCGCTTAAATTAATAATTAAGATAAGACCCTTATTTTATAACCATCTCCATGAATAAATATCAACATTAGCAGATGTAGATAGGCTACTTGTGCAAATAGCGATTTGAGAAAGCTGCTGTTTACATATGGAGATCCACACCACATCCATACTTCAAGGGGGCATGGTTTGGGTGGTCCAGAATATAAATATGTATTCCCCATTTTAAAAGGCGAATACACATTCAGAGCAAATATTTTGAACCTCGGCTTTTACACCTGCCCCTAGGCACATATGAGTGCCAGATTGAAGGGGTAGGTGCAAGGGTGGATGCTACCCCCCCTACCAACAACACATGTCCCCCTCCCTCAATATCAAGCCTCCCTCCCACAGCAAGGCCCCCAAACACAGGAAGCTCTTACATGGATTGCCTGGTTATTTAGGGTGAGCAGCAGCAATTTCCAGTTACTCCTGCTCTGATCAGGGCTGGGTTCAAAATGGCACCAGTGACAATTAGTGGTAGTCTCACACTACTTTTGTTAGGGGTCAAGCTTTTAAATAAGGATATCATGCTTGCTCACACTAAACCACTAGGGAACCCCAAAGGAACCTGTGATAGGGAGGGAGAGCTTCATGTCATGGGGGGGGGAGTTTGTTTGGATTTTAGGGGGCAGCTTCATTTCAAGAGAGGTGTTGTGGGGTGGGAAGGTCATGTACTGCAAGTGTGGGAGGGGATCAAGGTGTGTAGATGTTAGGAGAAGCAATTTTAAAAAGCTGGTCCCGTGCACAAATCATGGAGGGCAAGACCTCTTTTTCCCCACTGCTCTTGTTGGACATGCCAGCAAATACATGTGCAGTCCTGCACGTCTGTACAAATATTTTACAAGAGACTGCATTTGGCAGGACCTTTGTAATATACAGGGGAAATCTGTGCACATCCTACCCTGTCTGAATTCCCTTCTCCACAACCTACCTAAAATGGGCCTTTGTGTGTCACTGCCCTCAGAATGTCCTAGATCTCACCCCGCCCCGCCCCGCCCCCCCCCCTCTTTTTTGATGCATAGTTTTGGCCATACAACAATTTATAGATCCAAAATTATCCACTTAAGGGGGGATAGTTACTAGTATCAGGGGTGTCCCAAAGGTGATGGGGGGCCATGTGCAGAGACTCATTACAGGACCTCATTTTCATAAATATTTGTATATCCACTGGGCCTCATTTGCATAAATGTAATTTATATTAAAATGTATATGCTGCCCATCTAAAATCTTAGGTGGCTTCCAAAGGAGCCCTTCACAAACCCCTTTTTTGTCCCAACAATGACTTGGGGCCATGTTTATTGAACATTATGTGCCACTGCGCTCCTAGAAATCAATGGGTGCTGCTGCACTTAGCTCATGTTAATGGGTGTTAATCTTTAATAAAAATGCCTGAATACAATTTGCATGTATAATGAGGATAAAGAAAGGTTACCATAGTTCCGCATTACTATCCTGCATTGCCAATTGCCAGGTACATTAGGAAGTACTACAAAACCATTTTCATTTTGAGCTCATAGCAAATCTGCCATAGCACTACCAAGACTCACACAGCATTAAACCGTACCTATCAAAAGGCAACACTGCAAATATTAAACCAATACATCTCATAGAATACTAATACATCTCCTATTGGGAAAAGAGAACAAGTGGGACTGCTATACAGAAACTACACAAATAGAATACCACAGCTGTCACGCACGCACAACACAGACAAACTGTCACCAAAATCAGAACAAGGGATGGCAATTTAGAAATATGAAGACAATAATTGAATTGAGATTACCAAAAAGTGAAATTTGGAATGTACCACAACAATGGTGAAATAAAGCTAGAAATTCATTTCCTCTTGTACCGAAGAGAACACAAAGACATCAGTGATGCACATTTCCCAATGCTTGACACATTCCAGTTAATAAATTCAAAATAAAATACTTTTCTTCTACCTTTTATTGTTTGGGCATTTTGCAATTGCTGTAGTCTCTCTCTCTTCTGCTTTCCTTGTTTGTCTTCTGCTCTCCAGTGTCGTCTATTTGTCTTCTCTTCTCTCCTCTGTTTTTTTCCATTCTCTCCCTACATCTGCCTCAGACATATTGATCTATCCCTTTTGCTCTTTTCTCCATTTCTTTCTTTATTCCCTCTTTATCCACTCAAATTTCACCCTCCCATCCTCAATCCGCTTTGACTTTACAGCTATCAACTTTCCATCTCCTCCTCTTAATTCCAGCACAGCCCATCTCCCCAGCTCTCCCATTTCCCCCCGTCTCACTCCTTTGCTAGCCTCTTATTCTCTTCTGTCTTTCACTCACTCCCCATTACCACCCTCTCGCTCATTTCCTTGCCAGCCTCCCATGGCGTCTCCCACATAATTCCATCATGCACATCATCACCTCTCTCTCGCTCTCTTTCTCATCCACCACCCCAAATTCAACATTTGCCAATCCCCTCATCCTTCTCCTTTAGCCCCAAGGTCCAGCATCACCCTCTTTCTCTTCCGCCTTCCAAACTCCTTTTCCCCTTCCCCCCATAGCCCAGCAGCTTTCTATCCCATTCCCCTTCTGCATCCCCTCTCCCTCCATTGGTCCAGCATTTCTCCTCTCTCCCCTCCGAGCTTAGAATCTCCTCTTTGTTCCCCCACTCCCATAGCAATTTATTCCCTCTCTCACTCTCTCATAACCTAAAATATCCTCTTCTCTTTTTCTCTCTCTGTCTACCCTTCCCCTCCCCCCCCCCTGACAAAACTATAGTGTGGTACAAACTTGGCAGCATCTTTCTTTCTGAATCGGCGGCAGAAAGATCACACGGAACATCCCCATCTTAATCTTTCTTTCTTTCTCTGAGTCAGCAAGCAGCATCTAGTGCTGCATGGAGCTTTCACTTCCAGTGCACAGTTCAGTGGCCCCATGCACTAGAAGTGAATGCTATAGGCAGCACCAGCTGCTGCTGTCTATTACTAAGAGAAAGAAATATGAAGCTGGGGATGATGCTGCATGATGCAGCGATTTTTCTGCTACTGGGCTGTATGCACAGTGAGTTGTGCCAGTCCTGGGCCTGCCGCCAGTGTGACTTTCAAGTTGCAGTGGCGCAGGCAACCAGAGGGAGTTGCAGGGATTGTGTTACAGCAGGACCATGTGTGGGCAACATGCCTAAACGTTCTTAGGGCTGACCCTGACTAGCATGCATTAATGGAATAACATGCCTCTTAACACACATTAAACAACAATATGAGCATTATTATCTCCAGGAAGAAGTAGGAAGTCAGTCTTCCCATATGGGTGCCATCGGCACTGATGGAGCCCGGTGCAGGAACAATCCCCAGCATTCAATAGGAATGCTTTTGGAAGCGTTGCTCCATGCATGCACGTCTGCCTTTCTGCCTTCCCTCCTGGTCTCCTCAGTCATCTTTTTTCCATGGTGCCATCGGGACCTCGTCTCTTTTTCACAAGTGTGAAAATCTTTCAAACTTTCCATCGCCCTTCTGAACTGCTGTTCACTCCGGACTAAAGCACTTTTGATTCATGACATTATTCTGCAACATTCCCTGGATCTTTTCTTTCTGACCGAAACCTGGTTGAGGGACGGTGAGGAGCCCCTCCTCAATCGTTGTCTGCCCCCTGGCTATTCCGCCCTATCTACCACCCGTCGGGGCAGGAGCGGTGGAGGAGTTACTGTTCTTTACCGCTCCTCCCTCCCTTTCCAGGAACAACCATCCCCTGCTCTCCATTATCCTGAATCTTTACTCCTGCACCTAGGTACTTCCCCTCCTATTGGTAGTTTAACTACTGGCAGGGTCTCCCAAGATGGACAGGTCTCAGCTGAGGTGCCAGACCAAGACAAACCACCCATCTGGGCAGCAGCAGAATGGGATAGTGTTGACGGTGGAGGATCACATTTGTGCTCGAGGCCGCGGGCCGGGTCCCGCGGCTGTCAGTAACCTGGGCCCGGGCCCGGCCTCGGCCTCCACCTCACTGTCGGCGGGGGGGGGGGGGGGGGGGAAGGGTGTTTAGAAATGCGGGCCGTGCGCGGCTCTTGAAAATCGCTCCGGCACACCGTCGGAGCGATTTCATTGGCTGGCGGCCGGCTGGGGGGCGGTGCTGTGGCAGCGAGGACCGCGTGGCCGTCTCTTTTCTGGCCGCGGCTCCTCAGGAACGGTCGCATTCCCCCCGCCCGCCCCCTTTGATGGTGGTTTGGAGGTTGTCGCAGCTGGGGGGGTGGGGTACTGAGCCAGCGCTCGCAGGAGCGGCGCGGGCTTGACCTGGTTATGAGCAGTGGGGGCGAAGTGCTCCTTGGGTGGGGCGAGACCAGCCCGGTTGGGGGTCTCGACCCGGTAGCGGGGGGGGTGGGAGCCGGCCTTGCTACTAGGATGGCGAGGCAGGCGGCGGGGTTTGGGGGGAGGAGGATGCTCCGCCTTGCTACTAAGCGGGCGGGGGGGGGGGCATCCTCCGGTAACGGGGTGCGGGGCTGGGTTATGTTCAATTGTTATGCAGGCCCTTTGGGTCGGTTTACAAATTGTAAATAAAGCTGCGACCAAAAAATGTTTGTACCAAATACTGTTGTTTGTGAACTTTGTTGGGGGGGGGGGCGAAGTACTGGTGGGGATGCGTTAATGAGGGGGATGGAGGCGAGGAGGGCGTCCGGGTTACCAGAGTTACTGTGACAACGGCAACAAAACCAAACTTAAACTGCACGGAAGAAAGGCCCGGCAATCTACTTCTGTATCTTGCCATGAAAACCCAATGGATAATTACAACAAAACAAATTGTGCTATGGTGCTGGAAGGTGAGATCCCCAGGTCGGAAGGTAATCAACTAGCTACTGGGGAAGAGCTGAAGACTTTTCAGAGTAAAGCCAGCATTTATGATGTGGTTGGATCAAAGCCCTCGGGAAGTCTGACTGCTGATGTAGCTGCGCATGAAATGAGAATCAGAAGCTGTAAAGATGTCTTGCACATTGGAACATGGAACATACGAAGCATGAACCAAGGGAAGTTGGAGGTGGTCAAGAATGAAATGGAACGTGTACAACTTGATCTGTTGGGTGTCAGCGAACTGAAATGGACTGGCATCGGGCACTTTGCATCAGATGATCACATGGTCTACTATGCTGGAAATGAAAGACAAAGAAGAAATGGTGTTGCATTTATAATAAAGAAGAGAAACTTGCAAGAACTATAATGAAATACAATGCAGTCAGCGAACGCTTAATCTCTATTCGTCTACGAGGATTGCCTATCAACACAACTATA
Source organism: Ichthyophis bannanicus (assembly GCA_033557465.1). Lineage (NCBI taxonomy): Eukaryota > Metazoa > Chordata > Amphibia > Gymnophiona > Ichthyophiidae > Ichthyophis > Ichthyophis bannanicus. The sequence goes on from CM066034.1 coordinate 367,032,812, forward strand.
ATTCAAGTATATGCCCCAACAACAGCTGCAGAAGAGAATGAAATTGAAGAGTTCTATGAACAAGTACAAGCTGAAATTGACAGAACATGCAAACAGGATATCCTGATAGTCATGGGTGACTGGAACGCAAAGGTTGGCAACAAAGAAGAAGGCAAAGTAGTTGTAAAATATGGACTTGGCAACAGAAATGAAGTTGGAGAAAGACTGATAGAATTCTGAAAGACCAATGATCTATTCATCTCAAACACCTTCTTCCAGCAACACAAGAGGCGACTGTACACATGGACCTCACCCAATGGATTGTATAAAAATCAACTTGACTACATCTGTGGAAGTCAACGATGGAAAAGCTCTGTAACATCAACAAAGACAAAACCTGGAGCTGACTGTGGTACAGATCATCAACTACTAGTATGCAAACTCAAGCTAAAGTTGAAAAAGAGCAAACCACTCATGAATGCAGCAAAATATGACCTTGAGAATATACCACTGGAATTTAAAGACTGCGTGCAAAATCGATTTGCTGCTTTAGATACAAATGACAAAGCTCCGAAAGAATTATGGAATGACATCAAGAAGGTTGTGTTGGAAGAAAGCGAGAAGTCTCTACAAAAGGTGAAAAAGCAAAAACGGCCAAAATGGATGACGGAAGAAACTCTGAAAATTGCCCAGAAACGCAGAGAAGCTAAAGCCAGAGGAGAAAGAAAGACAATCGCAGAACTCAACAGAGATTTCCAATGTGCAGCAAGACAGGACAAGGAAAAGTACTACAATGACACTTGCAAGGAAACAGAAGCAGAAACTATTAGAGGAAGAACAAGATCGACTTTCCTAAAGCTACGAGAGTTAAAGAAAAAGTTCCAGCCTCGAATTGGAATGTTAGAAGATGCTCAAGGTTCTATGTTGAATGATGCTGAGAAGATCAAGAAAAGGTGAAAGGAATATACAGAGTTTTTATATGATAAAGATCAAGTGGACCAACAGCCGTTTCAACCTGTACCTTATGATTGGGAACCATTGGTGATGAAAGAAGAAGTTGAAGCAGCATTGAAAGCCTTAACAAAGAACAAAGCACCAGGCATTGATAGCATTCCCATAGAAGTACTGCAGCAATCTGATGCAGCTGTTACCGTACTTATAAGGCTCTGCCAGAAATATGGAAGACAACATCATGGCCAACTGACTGGAAAAGATCTGTGTTTATACCAATACTAAAGAAAGGTGATCCAACTGACTGTGGAAATTATCGCACAATTGCTCTGATCCCACATGCCAGTAAGATTCTACTGAAGATTATTCAAAAGAGACTACAACCATACCTGGAACAAGAACTACCTGAAGTGCAAGCAGGGTTCAGGAAAGGGCAAGGAACGAGAGACATCATTGCGGATGTGAGATGGATCCTTGAAAAGACTAAAGAATACCAAAAGGATATCTATTTGTGCTTTATCAACTATAGCAAGGCTTTTGACTGTGTAAACCATGAGAAACTCTGGGCCACATTAAGAAGCATGGGTATACCAGAACACCTGATCGTTCTCTTGCACAATCTGTACATTGATCAAGAAGCAACAGTTTGAACGGAACAAGGAGAAACAGAATGGTTTAAAATAAGCAAAGGTGTAAGACAAGGCTGCATACTTTCCCCCTACCTGTGTAATTTATATGCAGAACAAATCATCAGAGAAGCAGGATTGTATGAAGATAACAGAGGTGTGAAGATTGGTGGAAGACTCATCAACAACCTTCGCTATGCTGATGATACCACATTACTGGCTGAAAGTGAAGATGATCTGAAACATTTGCTTCTCACAATCAAAGAACATAGTCTCAAAATGGGCCTGCACCTTAATGTAAAGAAGACAAAGATCATGACAACTGACATAATCAACAGGTTCATCGTTGAAGGAGAAGAAATTGAAATTGTGAAGAACTTTAACCTACTTGGATCAACTATCAATAAAGAAGCAACAAGCAGTCAAGAAATCAGACGACGCATTGCTCTTGGCAGAATGGCTATGAAAGACCTAGATAAGATTCTCAAGAGCAGAGATGTCTCTCTCCATACAAAGATTCGACTTGTTCAAGCCATGGTATTTTCAATAACATCATATGGATGTGAAAGCTGGACAGTGAAAAAGATAGACAGGAAGAAAATTGATGCCTTTGAATTATGGTGCTGGCGGCGAATACTGTGTATACCATGGACTGCCCGAAGAACAAACCAGTCGGTACTAGAGGAGATCAAACCTAAGCTTTCTTTAGAAGCTCAGATGACAAGACTTTGACTTTCATACTTTGGACACATCATGCGAAGAGAGAGATCATTAGAGAAAGACATCATGCTTGGCAAGATAGAAGGTCAACGCAAAAGAGGAAGGCCTGCAACGAGATGGATCGATACAATAACAGCAGCTATGGGTACCAGTCTGTCAACAATGAGCCGCCTGACTGAAGACCGAACACAATTTTGGATAGCTATCCAGAGGGTCGCCATGAGTCGACTCCGACTCGACGGCACTTAACAACAACAACACAGAATCCAAAGTATCAGAGTCAAAAATAACAAACTGTGAATGATGCCATATTAAAGAGCTTTAAATCTTTTTACCTTAATCAAAATAGAAGGGAAAGGGATGGCGGAGAGGGAAAGGGGGGGAGAGGGAAAAAGGAGGAAAGGGGAGGGGGAGGGGGAGGGGAAAGAAAGGAAATGAAAGAGGGGAGGGGGAGGAGGCGAGAAGGAGGGGGAAGGAAGGGGGAAGGGGAGAGGGAAAAGGGGAAAAGGGGAGGAGGTAGGGGGAAGGAGGGTAGAGAGGAAAGGGGGAGGGGAGGGGGAAGGTGAGGAAAGCGAGAGGGAGGAAAAGGGGAGAAATACTGTGGGGCAGCGAGAAGAGAAGAAGGGGAAAAAAAGAGGGGACGGAAGGAAGGGAAGGAAGAAAGAGGAGGGGGAGGAGGAAGGGGGAGGGGATAAGGGGAGGGGGAAAGGGGGAAGGGAAGAAGAAGGGAAGTAAAAAGGGGGAGAGGAATGAAAGGAGAAAGGAGAGAGAGGAGAAAGAAGAGAGAGGAGAGAAAAGGTGGCGGGAAGGGGGAGGGGAGGGGAAGGAGGAGGGGAGGGTGAAAGGAGGGGAAGGAGAAGGCAAAGGAAAGGGAAAAGAAAAAGGGGGAAAAAAGGGAGGGAGGGGAGGAATGGGGAGGGAAGACAGGGGAAGGGGAGGGGAGGGGGAGGGGAAGGGGAAGAGGAGGGAGAGCGGGGGGAAAAGGGAAGGGGAGGGGAAGGGAGGGGGAGGAGGGGAAAGGGAAGGGGAAGGGGAAGGAGAGGAGGAGGGGAGGGGGAAGGAGAGGGGAGAGAGGGGGGAAAGGAGGAAGGGAGGGAGAAGGGGGAGGGGGAGGAGGGGGGAGGGAGGGGGGAAGGGGGAAGAGGGGAAGGAGGAAGGGAGGGGGAGGGGGAAGGTTGAAGGGGGAGGGGGAAGGGGGGGGGAAGGAGGAAGGGAGGGGGGAAGGGGGAGGGAGAGAGGGGAAAAAAGAAGAAGAAGGAAATAATGAAAAACTACAAAAGAACAGACAAATCTACCTCTTGGTTCAGACCCTGTGGATGTAAAGTACGTAATTCATAAATCAAACGTTGTTCCATGCGTAACAAGATATTGATAATGCTTCCTCCTCGCCAATGAGGCCTAACAACTCTTAAAACGAGGAAGCGAAGATCTGTAACTTGATGGTTTGCTTCCAACCAATGTTGTACTAAAGGTTTATCTATAGCTTTTCTCCGGATGCAAAGTTTGTGCTCAATGATTCTTGTTTTAATGTTCCTTTCTGTTTTACCAATATAGCACAAATTGCAAGGGCATAATATTAGATAAACGACATTGGTTGTATCACAATTAGAAAAGTTGGAAAGTACTATTTTGTATGAAGTAACCGAGTGTATAAATTCCTTTTTAGTTACCAATGCATTCGCGCATACTCTACACTTGCCACATTTAAAATGGCCACATACCTTGGGAGTACAGCGGGGTTTACTAAGAGCTGAGGGCACTAAAATATCACGTAAATTCACATTTCTCTTGTACGCCACCAGTAATCTTGTATCTTTTAAAAAGGTTAAAGAATCTAAGATATACCACGCATCACACAATATGCGAGTAATGTCTCTTGAGTACTCAGAGAAGGTTAATGTGCATACTATATTGTTAGTATTATTTGGATCGCGACCCTTCAAAAGTGATGCTCTATCAGAGGAACGTGCACGATTCAGTGCCTTCTTGATGCATCTCGATGGATATCCTCTCTCAAAAAATCTTTTGCTCATATCTTCTGCATGAATTTCAAAATCAACGTTAGTGGTACACAGTCTGCGAACCCGCAAAAACTGACTAGTAGGTAAATTTTCCTTGAGAGCCCTATTATGAAAACTGCTGAAGTGTAAAAGTGAATTCCTATCAGTAGGCTTTCTATAGAGGGTTGTTACAAACTTGTCCAGTGTGTTTTTGATTAAGATATCGAGGTATGAAATTTGTTCAGAATCACAAGTGAACTGAAACTGTAAGTGTGGATCGAGAGAATAGAGCCACTCAATGAAATGCAAAAAATGATCATGCTCTCCTTCCCAAATAAAGAAAATGTCGTTGATATACCGTTTACATAAATGGATTTGATGCTGGAACGGGTGAGAAGTCAAGAACACTTTTTCAAAATTTGAAACATACAGATTAGCAACATCAGGCGCCATGGATGAGCCCATGGTGACACCTCTGATCTGGTGATAACAGAGATCTTGAAAACAGAAAAAATTGTTTTTTAAAGCCAATGTAGCAAACTGCATCAGAAAGCAAGTAGGTGTGCGTACAGGTCGTGATCTTGTAATAAGATTACATTCTAAAACAGTTAGTGCAGTGTCTTGTGGTATATGTTTGCAGCTTGTCGTGCTGTGAGGGCTTGTGTGCATCAGTGATGCTGAGAGCTAAACTATCGGTAGTTTAACTACTGGCAGGGTCTCCCAAGATGGACAGGTCTCAGCTGAGATGCCATACCAAGACAAACCACCCATCTGGGCAGCAGCAGAATGGGATAGTGTTGATGGTGGAGGATCACATTTCTGTGGCAATGGCAACAACACCAAACTTAAACTGTGCGGAAGAAAGGCCCGGCAATATACTTCTGTATCTTGCCATGAAAACCCAATGGACAGTTACAACAAAACAAATTGTGCTGTAGTGCTGGAAGATGAGACCCCCAGGTTGGAAGGCACTCAACTAGCTACTGGGGAAGAGCTGAAGACTTTTCAGAGTAAAGCCAGCATTTATGATGTGGTTGGATCAAAGCCCTCGGGACGTCTTACTGCTGATGAAGCTGCGCATGAAATGAGAGTCGAAGCTGTAAAGATGTCTTACACATTGGAACATGGAACGTACGAAGCATGAACCAAGGGAAGTTGGAGGTCGTCAAGAATGAAATGGAACGTGTACAACTTGATCTGTTGGGTGTCAGCGAACTGAAATGGACTGGCATCGGGCACTTTGCATCAGAAGATCACATGGTCTACTATGCTGGAAATGAAAGACAAAGAAGAAATGGTGTTGCATTTATAATAAAGAAGAAACTTGCAAGAACTGTAATGAAATACAATGCAGTCAGCGAATGCTTAATCTCTATTCATCTACGAGGAATGCCTATCAACACAACTATAATTCAAGTATATGCCCCAACAACAGCTGCAGAAGAGAATGAAATTGAAGAGTTCTATGAACAAGTACAAGCTGAAATTGACAGAACATGCAAACAGGATATCCTGATAGTCATGGGTGATTGGAATGGCAACAAAGAAGAAGACAAAGTAGTTGGAAAATATGGACTTGGCAACAGAAATGAAGCTGGAGAAAGACTGATAGAATTCTGCAAGACCAACAATCTATTCATCTCGAACACCTTCTTCCAGCAACACAAGAGGCGACTGTACACATGGACTTCACCCAATGGATTGTATAAAATCAAATTGACTACATCTGTGGAAGTCAACGATGGAAAAGCTCTATAACATCAACAAAGACAAAACCTGGAGCTGACTGTGGTACAGATCATCAACTACTAGTAGGCAAACTCAAGCTAAAGCTGAAAAAGAGCAAACCACTCATGAATGCAGCAAAATATGACCTTGAGAATATACCACTGGAATTTAAAGACTGCCTGCAAAATCGATTTGCTGCTTTAGATACAAATGATAGAGTTCCAGAAGAGTTATGGAATGACATCAAGAAGGTTGTGTTGGAAGAAAGCGAGAAGTCTCTACAAAAGGTAAAAAAGCAAAAACGGCCAAAATGGATGACGGAAGAAACTCTGAAAATTGCCCAGAAACGCAGAGAAGCTAAAGCCAGAGGAGAAAGAAAAACAATCACAGAAGTCCCGAGGGCTGCTTTAGATACAAATGATAGAGTTCCAGAAGAGTTATGGAATGACATCAAGAAGGTTGTGTTGGAAGAAAGCGAGAAGTCTCTACAAAAGGTAAAAAAGAAAAAACGGCCAAAATGGATGACGGAAGAAACTCTGAAAATTGCCCAGAAACGCAGAGAAGCTAAAGCCAGAGGAGAAAGAAAAAAACTCTGAAAATTGCCCAGAAACGCAGAGAAGCTAAAGCCAGAGGAGAAAGAAAAACAATCACAGAAGTCCCGAGGGCACGGGCAGGGTTCCGGCGCCGGAGCGTAACCCGGTGTGCGGCCCGGCGCGGACCCTGCTTGCTCCAAGATGGAGGGGAGGGGCAGCCTGGGGGGTGCGTACAGCACGCCGCATCACGGCGCAGGTGCATTTTTTGAAGGGATTGGCTCCGCTCGAGCGTGCTAGAGCGGAGCCAATCAGGAGGGGTCTGGCCATGTGCTACAGCGTGCGCGGGGGCGCGCGGGAGCACATGCGGCCGGACGGGAAGGCAAGCGGATCGTCGTTTTTTGGTGTTGATGTCCGTTGGAGTCAGCTTGGAAGTCAGCTTTGGTTCTCGGTTTCTGGCAGGCGGGTCATCTTTGGATCGCTGGGCTGGAGGCAGCATTGCATCGGCAGGAGTCGGAGTTGGGCGCCCGTATTCCAACGGGAGAGTGGTGAGGTGACGCGAGTCCGATTGCATGAATTGCCAGCGGCATTGATTAGAGTGTTGTAATTACTCGGAGTGCTGGGGTTTAAAAAAAAAAAAAACAGCTTTCACAGAAATAAAGTCTTTATTTGACGTTTTTTTTTGGAGCTGACATTTATGGCTGGAAAACAGTCTGGAAAAGGTCGGGGGTGGTGCAGCGCTGCTGTGGGTCAGCCGGTGGGGAGACTCAGAGGCCGGGGTTTGTCCAGGGCTGGAAGGTCGGGGCAACAGGGGGCGAGGGACAGTCTGAGTGTGGGCAGGGGTATAAGAGGTGCTGCGAGGGAGCGGGGCAGGCTCTCCTTTCCAGTTAGGAAGGCTCGCAGGTCGGGCCAAGGGCAGGGTAGGGGTGCTGTGGGTGCTGGTGGCCAAGGAGCAGGGGGTTCAGGTGCTGGGGCTGAGGGGTCATTAGGACCGTGTGCAGAGGCTGAATTAGGGTCCAGGGCTGAAGCTGAGCAGAGGGTTGGCATTGGCAATAGGGGGCATTGTGTGTGGGGGGGTGAGCCCTAGGTATGCTGGTTTATCAGGGATAGGATGTGGCGTGGGATCTCCTGTAGGGCATTTGGTTTCCCCTGTGGGATATGGTACAACTGAACAGCAGGCGGTGTGGGATCACTGGATGCATGGGGGGCAGGGATCTTCCAGAGCGGACTGGGCTGGGGCTTGGCAACCTGCTTGGTCTCCCGCTGTTCCCTCTTTTGGTTTCCCCTTTTTCTCTCCGCAGGTTCCTTTTATGTCAGCTCCTGGAAGCGGGCCGTCTACCATGTTGTCACCGGCCGCTGTGAATGTTGATGCGGGAGCGGTCCCTTCCAGCGGGGCGTCGAGGGATGCGGATCGGCCTCAAGGCGACTGTGGGCTCCAAAGGATTGTGACGTCCTCCCATGCCTCTGACATTCTGACTGCTGCTGACAGGACAGGTGAGTTGTTGTCCGTGGTGGGCGACGGGTCTGGCGGGAGTGGGTTGAGGGCTGAGACATCGCGACAGGCGCGCAAAAAAAAGAAGGAAACATGGGTGCCGGCATAGGCATAGTTCAGACTCTTCCTCCTCATCGTCTACTGCCTCGGCCAACTCATCGTTGTGCGAGGGTGGGTCCAGTGAGTTGGTGCCTGGGCAAGGTTCGTCGGGGACGCATGCTGGTGCCGGAGCGTCATTAGTTGCTTTATTGGAATTATGGGAAGGTGTACCGAAGAAGTTGCGGCAAAAAATTACGAAGCGTAAGTATATTGACATTTTTTGCTTACTTGAGGGTCGTAAACGTTCGGGAGATAATAGGAAAAAGCACAAGGAGGATGAGAAGGCGGGCCGTCTGCGAAACGTTTCTAGGAATGTGGTGAATTGGGTTAGAGCTTTTTTGCGGCTGGCGAGTGTGTGGGGGCAACATTTCCCGGCGCAGTACGGTATGCTGATTCGATTTTGGAGGCTTCTCAGGTGCACGAGGGTTGGTCGTGGTTAAATTATGATGAGAAGTTTCGCGACAAGATGGAGGAAAATAAGTTCCTGACATGGGGTACGCAGGACATTAATCTTTGGTTAACACAGATGTCGGTGAAGGGCGGTGCATCTGGGGGGGGGGTGTAAAGGGGGGGGTCGGGGATGGGGGCCGTCACGGGTCGTTCCTTTCAGGGGGGCGTTTCCCCTGTTCCGAGCAGACCTGTACCCAGCGTTGGGAGCGATGTGTGCTGGCGATTTAACAGGTCGGCCTGCCCCTTCTCGGATTGTAAATTCCATCACGTGTGTTCGATCTGCGGGGGCCCCCATGCGGCAGCAAAATGCGTTAAAAAAGGGGCAATCACCCCGCCTGGATCCAGTTCAAAATAGGCGTGTCCTCTTCGAGTTAGCTCCTTCTCCGATATGGGTTCCTCTTTTACATAGTTTGCTGCATGGGTACCCGAAGAAAAAGGACAAGTTAATTTTGCAGTTAGGTTTTCAGTCTGGTTTCGTGGTTCCGATTCGGGGTTCTGTAGGATGCTCCATGGCTCGCAATTCCCTTAGTGTGCGGAGATGGGCAACGATTGTGCGGGAGAAGTTGGATTTGGAATTACGGTTGGGCAGAATGGCAGGCCCTTTCAGTCATCCTCCTTTTCCTGGTTTTGTGGTGTCCCCTTTGGGAATTGTCCCGAAGAAAGAACCGGGGAAGTTTCAATTGATTCACAATTTGTCTTGCCCTTCGGGGTTCTCTGTGAATGCTTTTATACCCCGCGAATTCTGCACGGTTTGTTATGCCTCTTTTGATGCGGCGGTGGAGTTAGTCAGGAGGGCTGGGAGGGGTTCCTTGATGGCCAAGGTAGACATTGAATCTGCTTTTCGTTTGTTGCCAGTACACCCGTCTGCTTTCAAGTTTTTGGGTTTCCAATTCGAGGGTGAGTTTTATTTTGACAAGTGTATGCCGATGGGCTGTTCGGTATCTTGCTCTTATTTTGAGAAGTTTAGCACTTTCTTGCACTGGATGGTCACTAGGAGAGTAGGGTCCGCGGAGGTAGTGCATTACCTGGATGATTTTCTGTTTGTCAGCCAGGCGGGGTCCCTGCGCTGTAGAGAGCTTTTGGATGGTTTCGTCGGCTTGGCCAGCGATTTGGGTGTACCCTTGGCCGAGGGAAAAACCGTTGGCCCGACGACGATTCTTACCTTTTTGGGTGTCGAATTGGATTCTGAGAAATTGGTGGCACGATTGCCGATAGAGAAGGTGGAGAAATTGCGGGTGCTCGTTGCTAATGCCTTATCCTCTGCTAAGTTGACCTTGAGGGAATTGCAGGCGCTCATTGGATCGCTCAACTTCGCTTGCAAGGTGATTCCTATGGGGAGGGTGTTTAGTCGGCGTTTGGCTGCTGCGACGGCGGGCGTGCTCAAGCCGCATCATCGCATTCGTGTGTCGAGAGTCATGAGGGAGGATCTGCGGATTTGGGATGTCTTTTTGCGCGAATTCAACGGGCTTTCTGTGTTTCGCGAGACGGAGATCTCTAGTGAGGACTTGCAGTTGTTTACAGATGCGGCCGGCGGCATCGGTTTGGGGATCTACTTTGGTGAGGCTTGGTGTGCTGACAAGTGGCCGCAGGAATGGGTTGACAAGGGGTTATTGAGTAACATTACCTTTTTGGAGCTGTTTCCAATACTGGTAGCGATGGAGTTATGGCCGAATAGGTTGGCCAACCACAAGGTGTTATGGTGGTGTGACAACGAGGCCGTAGTTGCCATTATCAATCGGTATTCTCCACGTTGCAGGCAGGTAGCGTCATTAATGCGTTTGGTTGTGCTGGCATGTTTGCGCTTGAATGTGGACCTGAGGGCTCGTCACATCCCAGGGTGTACTAATGAAATTGCTGATGCTCTTTCTCGTTTGCAGTTGGGACGATTTCAGTCCTTGGGTCCGGAGGCGGACGAGGAGGGAAGCGTTGGCCGGCTGAAATGAAGAACCTCCTCAAGAAGTCGGTGGCAGAGAGGACTTGGGCTGCTTATCACCGTGGTTGCGAGCGGATCGTGGAGTACCTTTATCAATCTGGTTGGGGTGGGGGGGGAGCTGTCTGAGTATGTCCTGGGAGGGTACGTTGGTTGGGCTAAGGCTCGTGGGGTTACTCGATCGGGTGTTAAGATGCATCTTGCGGGGTTTGGATTTTTTGCCAAGGCGGCGGGTTTGGGATTGCCGGGCCGCGGATATTTAGCGCGTCAACTGCTACAAGGGTGGGAGCGTTCTTTTCCTGGGACCGGTGACCACAGGCTGCCGATTACGCACGACTTATTGAGAAGGTTGTGTCAGGTGCTGCCGGGAGTGGTGGCGTCGCCTTATGAGGCTGCGCTTTTTCGGGCGGTTTTCTGTTTGGCCTTTTTTGGCACTTTCCGGGTGGGAGAACTGGCGGCAGCTTCGGGGAAGGCGGGTTTAGGCGATTGCTTGCTCCTTCGACACGTGTTTAGGGAGCCCGGGGGCTTACGCATTTTGTTAGCAAAGTCCAAGACGGACCAGAAAGGGAAAGGGTTGTGGGTGGTACTTGTGGGTGGTACTTCAGGGGATTGGGGGTCTCACGTGCCCGGTGGCTGCCATGGAGAGCTATTTGGGTGTGCGCCCTCAGGGTGGCGAGGGGTTGTTTGTGCATAGTGATTCCCGGAAGCTGACGCGATTCCAGGTGACGGCGGTCCTGCGCCTGGTTTTGCGCCGGATCGGGGAAGACCCTCGGGCTTTCTCTGCACATTCTTTTCGCATTGGGGCAGTGACTAGCGCGGCGGGGTTGGGTTTGTCTGGGGATCAGATTCAGAGTATCGGTAGATGGCGGTCAAAAGCGTTTAAAGGGTATGTCCGTTTATAAGTTTCTTATATTCTGCTGGGGGGGGGGGGAAAGCTTAATGATGTTTTTTCTGTTGCAGATGGGAGTCAGTGGGCATGGGGCTGTTGGATATTGGGTCATTCTTACGTCTTTTGGGCCGGACAGCGAGCAGCAGTACGGCCAATTGGGCTGAATCTTGGACTTGATCCTGCGGTGGTGGCGGTGTCATGGCTTGGCGAGCGCGGGCTGCGGTGGCCTCAGATGCTCCCTTTGCTTCGTCATCACCAGCGCATCCGGGAGTTCCCAACGATTATAATATTGCATTTGGGGGACAATGTTCTAGCCGATTGGTCTTGTAAGCAGTTGATCAGAGCGGCTAAGAGGGACTTTGCCACACTGTTGCGTATGTTTGTGGGCATAGTCTTGATCTGGTCTGATATTATTCCCAGACCGTCGTGTTGGGGGGAGAGAAGATGTGCCGGTGGTGGGATCCCAGAGGTTTCTGGGGTCCGGAGCCTTAGGCGACTTGGGAAGGGGGCGGGGTGCCCTCGGCCCGGACTACCCCTGGAAGACTTTTGCTAGTAATCTGGCGAAGTCGGATAGGGGTGGTTGGAACGTTGCCGGTGGTGGGACCGGGGCTGGAGCGGAGGCGGGGTCGCTTTGCTAGTTGCATGGCTGGCGATGCATTGCTCCACTCTGGGGTGTGTTGCATTACTGTTTATTGTGAATATATGTTTGGAAAATAAAGCTGCAACCAGTTGTTACCACGATAAGGCGGTCTGTGCAATTTTGTGGGAAGGGGGAGGAGGAGGAAAAAAAAAGGGGATATGATGTATTGTAAATTGGGGGTGGGGGCTGGGGGAGCGCTGGGTCCGGCTACCCGGTTACTCAACAGAGATTTCCAATGTGCAGCAAGACAGGACAAGGAAAAGTACTACAATGATGCATGCAAGGAAATAGAAGCAGAAACTATTAGAGGAAGAGCAAGATCATACCTGGAACAAGAACTACCTGAAGTGCAAGCAGGGTTCAGGAAAGGGCGAGGAACGAGAGACATCATTGCAGATGTGAGATGGATCCTTGAAAAGACTAAAAAATACCAAAAGGATATCTATTTGTGCTTTATCGACTATAGCAAAGCTTTTGACTGTGTAAAGCATGAGAAACTCTGGGCCACATTAAGAAGCATGGGTATACCAGAACACCTGATCGTTCCCTTGCACAATCTGTACATTGATCAAGAAGCAACAGTTTGAACGGAACAAGGAGAAACAGAATGGTTTAAAATAAGCAAAGGTGTAAGACAAGGCTGCATACTTTCCCCCTACCTGTTTAATTTATATGCAGAACAAATCATCAGAGAAGCAGGATTGTATGAATATAACAGAGGTGTGAAGATTGGTGGAAGACTCATCAACAACCTTCGCTATGCTGATGATACCACATTACTGGCTGAAAGTGAAGATGATCTGAAACAATCAAAGAACATAGTCTCAAAATGGGCCTGCACCTTAATGTAAAGAAGACTCTATGTTGCACGATATGTAAATAGTTACCCCTGTTATCCCAGTTATTTGCCCTGTTATCTGTGAACTCATACGTGTTAATTGTACTGAGCATTTTTGTTCCATGTAAACCGCGCTGATGCTGAATAGTGCGGTATAGAAGAGACTTTAAATAAATAAAATAAAATAAATAAAGATCATGACAACTGGCATAATCAAAAGGTTCATCATTGAAGGAGAAGAAATTGAAATTGTGAACAACTTTAACCTACTTGGATCAACTATCAATAAAGAAGCAACAAGCAGTCAAGAAATCAGACGACGCATTGCTCTTGGCAGAATGGCTATGAAAGACCTAGATAAGATTCTCAAGAGCAGAGATGTCTCTCTCCATACAAAGATTTGACTTGTTCAAGCCATGGTATTTTCAATAACATCATATGGATGTGAAAGCTGGACAGTGAAAAAGACAGACAGGAAGAAAATTGATGCCTTTGAATTAATGGTGCTGGCGGCGAATACTGTGTATACCATGGACTGCCCGAAGAACAAACCAGTCTGTACTAGTGGAGATCAAACCTAAGCTTTCTTTAGAAGCTCAGATGACAAGACTTTGACTTTCATACTTTGGACACATCATGCGGAAAGAGAGATCATTAGAGAAAGACATCATGCTTGGCAAGATAGAAGGTCAACGCAAAAGTGGAAGGCCAGCAATGAGATAGATCGATACAATAACAGCAGCTACGGGTACCAGTCTGTCAACAATGAGCTGCCTGACTGAAGACCGAACACAATTTAGGATAGCTATCCAGAGGGTCGCCATGAGTCGACTCCGACTCGACGGCACTTAACAACAACAACAAAGATCTAATATCCAGTGTTACTAAAAAAAATACCATTATGGCTACCTTGATACATGTCCAATAATTGTAATCATATGGGAAGAATCCCAGACATAAGAGGGTGTCAATTCAACAAAAGGACGTAAAAAAATATCCAAAGATTTTGAAACAGGTTCAAACAAGGATCCAATAGCCAATAAATAGGGTGGGTTTTCTAAAGACTTAAAGTATGGTTCTTTGGTAAAACATAGATGGTTGGCATCACTGGACAATTTACAGTGAGGAAATCAACCTCTTTTGGGGTAAGATACCCTGCTTCTTGGCCCAAATAAATCAGCGTCTATTTTCCCCTTCAAAAATGTAGTCGGATCATCTTGCAGTTTAACATAGTATGTAGTATCTTTTACCTGACGTAAGATTTCCTGTACATAGGAATCCCTATCTTGTATTACCAGTGCCCCTCCTTTATCAGCTGGCTTAATGACTATCTCATAGTTATTTTTGAGTTGTAACAAAGCTGTCCTTTCCTCTCTACTAAGATTGAAATATGTGCATGGCTTTTTCTTATCATACAATTTCTGTATTTCATGAAACACTACTTTTTGAAATGCCTCTATTATCGCATTATTGGTTTTAGGTGGAATCCAGGTCGAAGATCTACAGATGACTGATGGATCTTCATTACTTGTATTGTGGCCATCAAAAAATTATTTTATTTGCCATTTACGAAAAAATTTGAATAATTCTACCTGTGTAATAAAAGGGTCATGCTTTTTTGTGGGAACAAAGGAAAGCCCTTTGTTTAAAACTGATATCTCTAAACTAAATTATAACTTGATAAGTTAAAAATGCCTTCTACTGTTCTTGTTGATGTCGATAATACTGACCTCTCCCCCTGCCTCGTCCCCGAGAGTGAAATTCTAGATGATCCTGTGTTGAATACGGGCGATCTTTCGAAGAATGGGGATTGTCTGAAGTGAAAAGATCTTTTTTGTTCACATTTCCCCCTCCCTTACATAGACTGTCCATAGAAAAACCCTGCTTCTGTTTTTGTTGCTGATAAGGTGGGGGATAAGAGGAAAAGAGTGGGGCAGATGGGTCAGGGGGTTCAAGATGGTCACTTCTACTTCTTTTCCTAGTGTGTTCTGGGCTACCTAAATTGGAAGGATATCGGCGTCTATTACTGTTATATTTATCTGACTTCTGGTCGTATTTGCGTTTACGAGAGACACTCCTAGATGAGGTAGTGTCATTAGTCCAAAAATATACATTACCAGTTTTATAGTCCTCCTCATCTCTTTTAAACTTCTTAATTTTTCCGTCCTTAATTATCTTTTTATATTCTAAAACATTTTTGTCATAGTCACTTTTAGATTTCTCAAAACATCTATCTGATTCTTTGAGTGTAGATAACTTGGCTTCCACTTCAGTGCGTAAAACATCAGCCTTATGTCATGATGTATTAATAAGTAGGATCATGAGATCTAAAGAGCACTTATTTAATATTTTGTCCTATCAGTCATAAAATCATTATCGTCTCGATACATCCCTGGGGCTTTGTAGATCCTCAAGCCTCTGAGAATGATCTTGTGGCGGCAGTTTTCCAGAAGTGATGAGGCATTCATCTCTTCTTTAACAAGTTTCTGGGTAGAACGCACAGTCGCTCCCCATATATCTTCTATCCATTGCAAATGTCATCTGGGTTGAAGAACGAGTCCTCAGGTAACATGTCTTGTAAATCCTTCTCATTATAACTGAGGACTTCCTTCCATGGGGAGAACATGGCTTAAACAAGGAGAAGACCAAAGAAAGCAACCAATGTATCTGTAAGATGCAATAGGACAAAGAGAACAGATACCCAGACCGGCAGAGTTTTCAGGTTTGAAAAAACCCTTTCTTTATTACCCCTACGCATTTTGGCCAGACGGCCTTCTTCAGGGGGATATTATAGGGTGCAAACCTCAAAGAAACAAACAATAATAATTAAAACACATCAAATAAATAATTATTAAACAATATAAACAATCATTAAAATCATTAAAAAGTATAAAAACAAAATGAATGACATAGTAGCTGGAAAGCCAGACCGTTAACATCTGTAATCACCAAATAATGATAATAGAAGTAAAAATACAGACATATATAATGTTCTTTCCCCCCTTTCCCCCCTTTTCCTCCCTCCCCTCCCTTCCTCCTTCCCCCTTCCCCTTTCTCCCCTCCCCTTCCCTTCCCCCTCCTTCTCCAGCTCCTTCCCCCTCCTTCTCCCATTCCCCCTTCCCTTCCCCTTCCTCCTTTTCCCCCTCTCTCCCCTCTCCCTCCCCTCCCCTCCCCTCCCCTTCCCTTCCCCTCCTCCCCCTCCCTTCCCCTCCCCCTTCCCTTATTCCCCTCCCCCTTCTTTTCCCCCTACCCTTCCCCTCCCCTTCTTTCCTCTTTTTCACTTTTTCTTTTCCCTTCCTTTGCCCTCCCCTTCCCCTCCTTTCCCCCTCCCCCTCCTCCCTCCCCTCCCCTTCCCCCTTCCCGCCCCTTTTCTCTCCTCTCTCTTCTTTCTCCTCTCTCTCCTTTCTCCTTTCCTTCCTCTCCCCCCTTTTTTCCCCTTCTTCCTCCCCCTTCCCCCTCCTCCTCCTCCTCCTTCCTCTTCCTTCCCTTCCCTCCATCCTCTTTTTTTCTCCTTCTTCTCTTCTAGCTGCCCCCCAGTTCTCCCCTTTTCCTCCCTCCCCCTTTCTTCCCCCTTCCCCTTCCCCTCCCCTTCCCTCTCCACCCTCCTTCCCCCTCCCTCCTCCCCTTTTCCCTCTCCCCTTCCCCCCCTTCCTCCCCCTCCTTCTCGCCTCCTCCCCCTCCCCTCTTTCTTTTCCTTTCTTTCCCCTCCCCCTCCCCTTTCCCCCCTTTTCCCCCTCCCCCTTTTCCCTCTCCGCCCTCCCTTTCCCCTCTTCTATTTTGATTAAGGTAAAAAGATTTTAAGCTCTTTAATATGGCATCATTCACAGTTTGTTGTTTTTCACTCTGATACTTTGGATTCTGTAATATGGATTTTATTCATTCTTTACAGTTTAACAGTTCAGATCGTGCTATTACTGTATAGACAATGTTGAAGGTTGCATTTAGACAGCTGCTCTTTTTCTTCTTTTATGATTAAAATCCCGCTGCGCCGCAGGGCCGGGTCCCGAGGTCGGTGTAGTAACCGGGTCCCTGGGGCCCGAATCCCTGGCTCATTTCATTAGGCTAATTTGGGGGGGAGGGCGAGTTAGGAGGAGGGAGGCGTGGTGCTGGCTCCGCAGCCCCCATGGCGGTGACGCGGGGCCCGGTAATTGGCTGGGGGGTCGGCTGGTGGGCAGGGCGGCAGTGAGCGAGGGAGATCGTCGGCGTGTGATCTCCCTCTTCCTGCTGGCTCGCTTCCAAAGAAAGGTGTGTGCTGTGGGGTTCCATCCGGGCCTCCTCTTCATGCTTCTCACAAAGCTTTGTGGCGGGTGGTGGTTTCCTATGGGGTTTTTTCGGGGCACGGGAGGCACGCGTTCCTAGTCGGGTTCTGTAGTGGGCGTTTCCAAAAAAAAAAAAGAGAAATGGGCGCCTGGCCGGCACTCCGGGAGAGTGTGCGCAGTGGGCCCACCGCACGTGGGGAGGCTTAGCGCCATCGGTAGCTTTCACCGGTGAATGCAGTCAGCGTTGCTTCCCCCCAGGCAGGACTAGGAGCAGTTTAATTTTGGGCTGGCTGGCTGCAGAGCCTCACGGTAAAAGGGGTCTAATGTTCCTTCCAGCTGGGCTGCTAGGGCAGAGCACTGTTTGGGTCTTTTGAAGTAAAAAAAAAAAACAGCAAAGCAAAATAATAAGCGATTGACCTTACCAGTAATTAAAAAAAAAAAAAAGTAAGTAATAGTTAATAAGGGGGAGGCTTTGGGGGATACAGAGAAAAGGCGCTCGTGTGTTGAGAGCAGCGCATGGGCAGGGGAAGCATCATGGCTCGTCGGCTTTCAGGGCAAGGAGCGGCAAAGAGGCCGGGGGGCACGGGGGTTTAGCCAGAGGGCAGGGAGCAGCGAGGCATGGGCGCACATCACCAAGTAGGGTAGGGGCAGCTCACCGGGGCCCCTCGGTGGCCGGAGTGCTTCGCGGTGCCCGACTTGGGCGTGGAAAAGGGAAGTCCAGGGGGGCAAGTGTTAGTGGTGCATTAGGGTCCATGGGCATGTGGGGTGGGTCCGTGGGGGGTATGGGGCACTGGGGAGCTGGTTGGGGTGACTGGTTCGGGGCAGGGTGTGGGGGGGCCGGGAGTATCGCGGGCAGGGGTTCAGCTGCTTGGGACACTGGCGGGCTCGGTTCCTCAGCATGGGGTTGGGGTGGTGGGCCGAGTGCAGCGCCCAGCACTCCGGGGGCTGTTGCTGCTGGCTTTTCTCCTTCTCTTCTCCTGCAGGTCCCGCGGAACTCGATGCTCAGGACGACCATGGCTGACTCAGCTCGGGTTGTTGGTGCAGGTCCCGCAAGTCCCTCGGATGAGCTGACTGGTATGGTGGTGGGGGTGCAGACCATGTGTGCTCCGGTGGCTTCCACCCGTGAAGTTGGTGAGTATACGGGGGATGCAGGCGGGGCAGAGGGAGGAGCGCAAGCCCCGGGTGCGGGGCTTGCCGTGGCAAGGAAGGCTAAAACTAAGAACAGATGGGGGTGCCGCTGTCGGCGTGCATCTTCTTCTTCCTCCTCCTCAACGTCGTCTTCGGTTTCCTCGGGCGACTCTGTCATAGCGGCGGGTGAGAAGGGGGAGGACGGGGGGGGGGTTTCAGTGGTACGCTGTGCCGAATTGTGGGAGTGTGTACCGCGGAAGCTGTGCCATCGGATCAAGCGGCGCCGGTATATTGACATTTTCCACCTGCTCGATGGCAGAAAACGTTCCGGTGAAAGCAGAAAGAAGCACAAAGAGGACGAGAAAGCAGGTAGGGTGCGGAAGGCATCCTGCAATACCCTCAATTGGACTTGCGCCTTTTTGCGTTTAGTGAGTGTATGGGGCCACTATTTCCCGGAGCATTACGGGGCGTTGCTGGCGTATGCAGATACAATTCTAGCAGCGTCATAAGCGCACGATGGGTGGGCTTGGTTAAATTACGATGAGGAGTTCAGGGACATGATGGAAGAGAATGGGCAGCTATCGTGGGGGACGAAGGACATCAATCTATGGCTAACGCAAATGTCCTCGAAGAGTCGGGTCGGGGGAGCAGGAGGCGGAGGCGGAAAGGTGGGGCCGTCAACTGCGACAGTGGGTTTGCAGTCCTTTCAGGCCTCAGCTCCCATCGTGTCCCAATCAAGAGGGGATGCCGAGGGGGGAGACGTCTGCTGGCGTTTCAACAAGGCGTCATGCCCATTCCCTGACTGTAAATTTAAGCACGCCTGCTCCTTGTGTGGGAGTGGACACATGGCCACAAAATGTAGTCGAAAGGGAGTTGTTGGCACCCCAGTGGAGGGTAAGTGAGGTGGCTCGCGGGGCGATGGCTCCTACACCTGTGACAGTCGACGTGATGTGCCCGTGGTTAGTGCGGTACGGGCAGTCTCGACGTGGGGGGGGGAGGCGTCGAGTTTGCTATTGAAAGGTTTTTCAGAGGGTTTTAGGATTCTGTTTCAGGGTTCGCCAGCGAGAGGCGGGTTGTGAAATGCTAGTTCAGTGAGAGCACAGGCCGATGTGGTGCGGAGGAAGATTGCAGAGGAATGCGCATTGGGCAGAGTAGCGGGGCCCTTTAGTGAGCCCCCGTTTTCTCCGTTCATGGTTTCCCCATTGGGAGTGGTGCCCAAGAAAGAGCCGGGTAAGTTCAGGTTGATACATAACCTATCTTGTCCCCCTGGAGATTCTGTGAATGATCATATTCCTTGGGAGCAGTGCACAGTGCGCTACGCTTCCTTCGACGCGGCTGTGGTTCTGGTGCGCCAGTGCGGGGCGGGTGCTCTGCTGGCAAAGGTAGACATTGAATCTGCATTTCGACTGTTGCCTGTTCACCCTTCGGCTTTTCCATTGTTGGGTTTCCCTTTCGATTCGCTGTTTTATTTCGATAAGTGCATGCCAATGGGCTGTGCGATATCCTGCGCTTACTTCGAAGCTTTTAGTACATTCTTGCATTGGGTGTTGGTGAGGCAGACGGGAGTCGACAACATATAATTTGCAATGTGGACCTTTTATTGTACACCGCTCTATGCTTTGGCCGCAGCAGTTTATCAAATGTTTTAATAAAGATAAAGATAAAGATAGTGCATTACCTAGATGATTTCCTGTTCGTCGGGCCTGCTCAGGCGTGAACTTGCGCCACTCTGCTGGAGACTTTTCTGCATTTGTCTGGGGACTTTGGCATTCCCATAGCGGCCAACAAAACCGTGGGTCCGGTTACCCGCCTCACTTTCTTAGGGATCGAGATTGATACGGAAGGTATGGTCATGCGCTTGCCTGCGCAGAAGATTGAGCGGCTGAGGGAGTTGGTGGCATCAGTGGGATCTTCATCCAGGACCACCCTACGGGTCATGCAGTCGTTAGTTGGGCACTTCAATTTCGCCTGTAGGGTTCTGCCTATCGGGCGCCCTTTTGCGCGGCGGTTATCGCTGGCCATGGCGGGGGTCCAGCTCCCTCATCATCGGATTTGGGTGTCTGCGGGAATGCGTGAAGATCTGTGGGCATGGGATGCATTCCTATCAAATTTCAATGGCTGCTCGTTGTTACAGCTGCCAGAGCTTTCGAATCTGGATCTGCATTTGTTTACGGATGCGGCGGGCAGTTCCGGTTTTGGGGCCTATTGCCAAGGGGCTTGGTGTGCAGAGCCTTGGCCTATGGAATGGGTGCAGCCCGGCACATGACGCACCCTGGCGGTAACATTCAATCGCAAGCAAGCCAACACAAACACCCTCATCAAGGAGGCTACTTTCAGGCACCGTGGCGCATGCCGGTTGATAACCTTGACCACCGCTGCGTTATCGCACCAAAAAAATACCCGCCGATCGCACAGGCATTCCGGCCAAACCCAAAAAGCTACAACTATAGAGAAAAGCTCCAAAAAGGTAATGTTGTAGTTGTAGCTTTTTGGGTTTGGCCGGAATGCCTGTGCGATCGGCGGGTATTTTTTTGGTGCGATAACGCAGCGGTGGTCAAGGTTATCAACCGGCATGCGCCACGGTGCCTGAAAGTAGCCTCCTTGATGAGGGTGTTTGTGTTGGCTTGCTTGCGATTGAATGTTACCGCCAGGGTGCGTCATGTGCCGGGCTCCCAGAATTCCATTGCTGATGCTCTGTCCCGTTTTCAGTGGGCGCAGTTTTGGCGATTGGCTTCGGAGGCGGAAGAGTCGGCCTCATGGATCCTGGAGCATCTCTGGAGGGTTGGTATCCCAACTTGATGGCACTCCTGGCTGCATCGGTGGCGCGCGGCACTTGGGCGCTGTATCGGCGAGGATACTCCCAGGTGAGTGCGTTTGTGAGTGCAAGGGGTTGGTCTGGGGGGAGTGTGCCTGATGGGCTTGTGGGCCAATTTGTTTTGTGGGCAAAGAAGGAGGGTTGGGCTCGGTCGGCGGTCGCGTCTGCATTGGCCGGGTTTCCCTTCTTTTGTAAGGCAGCAGGATGGGGCAACCCTAGGGTATCCTTTCTGGTTAAGCGCCTTCTGGCAGGTTGTGCCAGGGCACATCCGAGGTCATGGGACTGGCGGCTCCCGGTTTCCCACAAACTCTTACTTCAGATATGCGAGGCGTTACCGTGCATCGCGGCCTCAAGTTTCGAGTCTGTTTTGTTCCACGCGCTGTTCGCAATGGTATTTTTTGGTGCATTCCGCATGTGCAAGCTCATGCCCAGGCCGTGAGGCGGGGGGGGGGGGCGTTTGGCAGGCTCGATTTTGAGCATGTCATGGTAGAAGCATCCCAGGTACATATTTACATACCGCGTTCCAAAACAGACCAGACGGGTAAAGGTGGCTGGGTGGTACTGAGTGCCATCTTTCCCTTGTTATCCTGCCCGGTGCATGCTCTATGGAACTACCTGCGGTTGCGGTCGGTGGCGCAGGGCTATTTTTTCATCCACAAAAACAGCATGCCAGTAACGTAGTTTCAGTTCACGGTGGTGCTGCGCCTGGCGTTGGGGTTCCTGGGTTATGATGACAGGAGCTATGCTTCGCATTCATTCCGGATTGGTGCGGCTACAAGTGCAGCTGCGGTAGGTCTCAAAGCGCAGGTCATTCAGCGCATCAGTAGGTGGCGTTCAGGAGCGTACGAGGGGTACATTCGCCCGTAGGTCTTGTGCATGGCGTGGGTTGGCCGTGGGGGTGTGCCCGGCAACAGAGGTCAACTTGGGAGGGGGGGTTTTGGGGGGGTACTAACATTTTCCTTCCTATTGCAGAGTTGCCTGCTGGTGGCAGTCCGATTTCTCCTTTCAGATGGTGCATGCTCCGGAGACTGATGGATCATTGGGTATTCATTCATCTACTGGGCTGAGCGCCAGGTGGCAGTGCGGCCGTTGGGCACCCACCTCGGTGTGGCAGATTCAGGAGTTCAACTGTGTTGGATGGGGCAACGCGGCATGCGATGGTGGCAACTCCTGGCCTGCATCCAGGCGGTGATCGGACAGCGGCAGCGGCCGGTCAGGCTGCTAATTCATCTGAGCGGCAATGACTTGGCGGGCTGGTCATGCCGGCAAATCATCAGAACTGTGCAGAGGGACATTGGTTTGGTGCGGGAATTACTCCCGGGTGGGGCCATCATCTGGTCGGACATCATTCCACGCCCCGCGTGTTGGACTCAGCGGCGCTGGTCGCGGGGCCTGGTTAAGATCAACAGGCAGATTGGGCGTTGGGTTCAGCAGACAGGTGGGCTGCAGGTGTTGCACCCTTGGGCGGATGTCAGGTGCGCTGGCTTGTATCGCTTGGATGGGGTTCACCTTGCCCCTGAGGGCCAAGACCTGCTGTTGAAGGACTGGCAGGAAGCCTTAGAGGGGTGGTGCTAGTCGCAGCTTTCTTTGGTGGGGGCGGCACAAGGTTAGTGGTCTACCTTGTGCCGGTGGCGGGGTAGCGAGCTGGCGCTCGCCGACCCAGAGGGGCATTTGAGGCTGATGCCACTTTGCATGGGAGCGGCAGTGCTCCTTAGGTTGGGAGATACGTCCCAGCTGGGGTCTGTGCCCGGTGGAAGGCAACCTTGAGCCAGCCTTTGCTAATAACATGGCGAGGCGGGCGGTAGGGGGGAATGGCGGGAGGATGATGCACCACTTTGCTATAAACGGCTGCTGGGGGCATCATCTGGATAGGAGGGGTGGGGGGGGGGCATTTGTTGGATTTACAAATGTTGAGTTGGCCCATGGTGGGCCGGTGTTCTAATACTGTTAATAAAGCTGCGACCAAGCAATTGTTCACCAAGATCCAGTGTCTGCGTGTTCTGTTCAGGTGTGCCGGGTTGGGGGAGATGGCAGTGAGCAAGTTTGGGTGCAGATGCCAGAGGCGTGGGGGTCTAGAGGGCTTGTGCTGAAGCAAGGGACGGGGATCCGGATACCTTGGTTAATCCCGCTGCGCCGCAGGGCCGGGTCCCGATGCCGATGTAGTAACCGGGTCCTCGGGGCCCGAATCCCTGGCGCATTTCGTTAAGCTAATTGGGGGAGCAAGTTAGGAGGAGGAAGGCGTGGTGCTGGCTCCGCAGCTACCATGGCAGTGACGCGGGGCCCGGTAATTGGCTGGGGGGTCGGCTGGTGGGCGGGGCGGCAGTGAGCGAGGGAGATCATCGGCGTGCGTCTCCCTCTTCCTGCCTGCTCGCTTCCAAAGAAAGGTGTCCCTACCCTCCCTCCCTTGTATTCCATGGGTTGGGTGGGGGCGTCGCAGCTGGGGGAGGGGGTTAATCTGTACGACTAGTTGGTAAGGGGTAGCGAGCTGGCACTCGCCGACCCGGAGGGGCATTTGAGGCTGATGCCGCTTTGCATGGGAGCGGCAGTGCTCCTTAGGTTGCGAGAGACATCCCGGCTGGGGTCTCTGCCCTGTGGAAGGCAATCTTGAGCCGGCCTTTGTTAACATGGCGAGGCGGGCGGTAGGGGGGAATGGCAGGAGGATGATGCACCACTTTGCTATAAACGGCTGGTGGGGGCATAATCCGGAAAGGGGCGGTGGGGGGGGCATTTGTTGGCCCATGGTGGGCCGGTGTTCTAATACTGTTAATAAAGCTGCGACCAAGCAATTGTTCACCAAGATCCGGTGTCTGCGTGTTCTGTTCAGGCATGCCGGGTGGGCCTGGGGGCGGGGTGTAAGCAGTGAGCAAGTTTGGGTGCACATGCCAGGAGCATGGGGGTCTAGAGGGCTTGTGCCGAAGCAAGGGACGGGCATCCGGATACCTCTGTTATATAGTATTCATTAGGTTCCTTTTTAACTTTACTTCTATAGCACTGTATACATTGGCTTTGTCTTATTCTAATGGTTTTCACTCTTTTACATATAACCTTTCACCTTTGCACAGTGGGAAAACGCCGTTAAATACAAACAGACCAGTAGCGTGCACCTCATTACTGCTACGCAGACAACACTGAAGTGTGTGGTAAGATGGTTGTTTTATTTCGCAATGATATTCAGGGTTTATTAGTTTACTTTTTTTGAATTTCATTCTTTAAAGCATTGCAAAGAGGGTTTTTTTTGGAATGAAAGGTGCAAGACCACGTTTGAATAACATGTGTAGGCATATTAGACATAGCGGTTTTGTTTTTGTTTTTTAATGGCCTTTATATATTAAGCTTACAGTACAATGTTCAGCACTCATTATTTTAAATGTGTGCACTGATATTCAATATATCAACAACGTGTTTATCTATGGTACCAATTTATTTAGTTGAGGTTAGGTGCACCGTTGTTCAGTTCCGTGGGAAAAACGCCAACACAGCAGCACTGCTTTTCCAGACGTACCACTTATTCTTAAATGTACTGCTGGTTTAGCGCACTATTCTGTTTACATTATCAATCCAGTATACTTGATCATTCTGTTTGGATAGAAAATACAATCTATGTTAAGACGTTCAGATTCAGTGCTTATTTGATACATCGGTACTGACAATTTCCTTAACTTTTAGTGTATTGCTGTCTTGATACTACAATCTTTATAACATAAAATTCTTATTGATGGTACGCTATGGCATCATCGCAACATAGATAAAAATAAAATTAAATTCCACAATAATTAATTATTACCCCCCCCTGCACATTTAGGGAAAGTTCATTTCCACATATCCTTTGGGGTCTCTATAAATTGGTAGGACATTGTCCATCGATTTTGCAAACATACCTAGTTTTGATACATTGCCCTTTTTCATCTTTTGGATATTTAGGGATATTTATTTTCACATTTCCTTTGGAGCTTTATTAATTGGCAAGATATTGCCCATTGATCTTGT
Source organism: Ichthyophis bannanicus (assembly GCA_033557465.1). NCBI lineage: Eukaryota > Metazoa > Chordata > Amphibia > Gymnophiona > Ichthyophiidae > Ichthyophis > Ichthyophis bannanicus. Next base: position 367,057,873 of record CM066034.1, read on the forward strand.
CAACATATCCAGTTTTGTTTTATACCTTATTTATAAAGGACACCTAGGGCATCGTTCCCTACTGTTTGGGGTTATTACAGTGCTCCTCCTTTACCGTGGCTTCACATAAAAAGCTTTTTGTGATTATTCTTTTATAAAGGTACCTCACATTTTGGTTCTTTCTCCTCTGGAATTATCTAATATATTTTAATAGGTTTGTATGTATTTTAACTTTATTTGTAGTTTTATCAATTTTTGCTGTTTGCATGATTCAAACATTATTTTTAAGCGCATTATCACATTGTTTATGGTTTTAGATGTTTATTATTTATCAGATATTTATTTTTAAGTATGCTTTATTTATTTATTTTTTAGAGCAGATTGTTTATTATGGATCATATTAATATTATTTTACCTGTGTATTATTTATTATTTATTGTTTTTTTATTCCTCTTTTTTAGTGTTATATATTCTCTATTTAACAGAAGTTCTATACATACACAAAAAAAAGGTATCGGTAGACATATTTATGTTTTCAGTTATGTCCTCCTCATCTCATTTTCTGTCCTTTTTTGATAAAAAAAATTTTGATTGTTTATTTATTTGCTTTTTACTTTTTTACTGTAGATATCATTATAGCACATTATATATGTCTGTATTTTTACTTCTATGATCATTATTTGGTGATTACAAATGTTAGCGGTCTGGCTTTCCAGCTACTATGTCATTCATTTTGTTTTTATACTTTTTAATGATTTTAATTAATGTTCATATTGTTTATTAATTATTTATTTGATGTGTTTTAATTATTATTGTTTGTTTCTTTGAAGTTTGCACCCTATAATATCCCCTTGAAGAAGGCCGTCTGGCCAAAACGCATAGGGGTAATAAAGAAAGGGTTTTTTCAAACCTGAAAACTCTGCCGGTCTGGGTATCTGTTCTCTTTGCCCCGGAAGTATTGGGCCACACGTTAGCATCTCCCCAAGTATCACAGATTTTTTAGAAAATAGAATTAGAGTGATCAGCCCTGCTGCCTACCACATAAGTGCTTTTGAATAATGACCTCATTCTGTCTACTTGAATTGATTTTTGTCTTCAACGTCTGGCCTGTTTCACCACTATATGAATCTCTTCATAAAGGTAGTTAATAAAGTTTAATACATTTTAATAAAGAAAGACAGAATCCTTCTTCACATTTTTTTGCATTGAGCGAGATCAGATGCCTCTGTAGGGGAAACGTTTTCAATGCATAAATGACCTTTGTATCAGCATGCTTAAGGTTCTAGTTCTAGATTACTGGCACCTTTTTCATTGCCTGCTAAAGTTGAGCCATGGTCCTCATATATTAATAAATAACCCTGCATATGAGAGCTGTATACTACAGTCAGTGGGTGAGATTGTCACAATCACTTGTCTTTGCTTCTGAGACTTACACCGATGTCTTGGCTCACTGAATGCTCGTATAGTATATCACTCTGACTAGTGAGTGACTACTGCCTTTCAATTCACTGACCACACACACACATAGAGGCATGTCCAGGCAAGTACATGCTCTCAACTCCTGAAAAAGTTGTAAAACAATAAACGATGAAGCACATTTTTCTACTCTTCTGTAGCACAGATCTCTATGACTCACAACATTAATCCTGTTTTTCACCGCCCGTGGCAGTCTGCTGATCTACCACCCAGGTCACGTGCAAAGATTGGAGGTGCCCTACAGTCCCCTCCATCCTGCCCCCCGATCCCCCGGGCTCCCAGTCCTATTGTCACCTCTGCCATCCTTTCTGGCGCTTGCAATTGTTGCAGCAATCGCTGTGAAAAGCTCTTATTCAATCACTCACCCACAGAAGGAAAACTCACAGGCAGGCTGGAATGCAAACAGGATCTTTAATGTGCACAGGATCAGACAGAGAGCCGGTACCCTCCACAAAAAGTCTGAACCCCGAGGGACGGCCTACAATGCCTTATATACAGTACAGTTTTAAACTCATTCTACAATCCCATTTGCCACAGGTATTTCCTGCCCACCAATCAGCAGCCCCTGGGGAAGGTACCTGGGTGACCTGTCCAAACCGGTATGCTCAGGTCTGCTGATTTCTGGGCTAGGGGCTATTGTGCTCAGACCTGGAGTGGGGGAAGGGTGTCTACTGAAATCTCAATGCCTTCTCTTAGCAGGCCGATTACCTCATGGCTTGGGGGAAGGGCTACCTACAGCTAGACCTCATGGCTGCCTCATTCCCCCCTTTTTAAGTAGGACCTCAACCGCTAGAAGCGGTTGAGGGCTGTAATTGGGACAGGGCCATGACAGTGGTAACCACCTTGCGTTCTACCAGGGTATCAAGGGTGGTGGTCATGAAGCGGTAAAGAATAGGGATATAACATGGCAGAATGGCACATAGCAGTAAATGAAAAGGACCCCTACCACTGGGATTTTTAGTCCCCCTGGCCAACTGAACCACTTCATAAACCACCCAGGACCCATGGACAGGTAACTAGATCACTTAGGTCTTGGATAGGGTGTTCAATGGAAACACTTGCATCAGTGAGTTTAAAACAACACATACCCTATACCCTCTATAGCAACTCCTGCACAACGTTTTTGTTCCGTGTGCAAAAGTTGCTGTTCTGACTGTAAAAGGTTGCATGGCCTGCAGAGGCCTCTTCCCTTTGGGACAAAGGAGGGCCGTGTGCAAAAAGTCTGCAGAGGCTTCTTTCCTTTGGGGCAAAGGCTCTTTCCCTGGGATCCACCCTTATCAGCATATTAATGGCTTTTTATTCTTGCTAGTGTTGAGTCATTCTGACTGCACCCTGCCATTCCCTTTGCTTCATTAATCACTGGCACTGTAATCTTCAGGGCATATGAGTACTTTGTATCACCAGTTTTGTTTGGCCTGTTTAACCTGTTCAGGCCTGGCATGTCTTTTCTTGTGCTGGGTCCATTTTCTGTGCACTTTCATGCCTGACCTGTTTCTTAGCTATGTCCATTCTCTGTGCATTTCTGTTCAGAGTATGGTTCCCCTGGCTTTACTCTTGTTGTGCTGGGCTCTGGGTACTCATTTTCTTAGCCCACATGCTTTTTCCGTGCCATCATAATGTATTACAGCCTCAGGCAAGGATGCAGCCATACTAGACATACCTATCAGCCAATTTCCCTTCAGTCCCAATTTTTCTTTTTTCTTTCTTGTTTATGGGGGAAAGGTAATCCCACTACGGGCAATGGACAAGCAACCATTTGAGACAGATATTGAGACAGATAGGAGTCATCAGAAAAGCAGCTTCTGGTACTGTTCCCTATAGACAACATACCTTGTAATATCATTTTCTTGCAGCTGGTCAATAATATTGAAAACACATAACATGAAAGCATGTCAAAAGCAGCAGTGCTTAATAATGTGATAAAGAAAGCTCTGAGAATAGTACAGCAAAATCTTGAGCTGGTGTGGGTATTGCAGTTGCTGAAGCCGAAATGGCTTGTAGATTTCCGTTACTTTCTAAGAAAACAATATTAAAAGGATAACAATACAATCGTTCACAGAAGCCCCCAAACCCCCCCCCCCCAGTCAGTCCACCAGTTCTTTTTTCCTGCCTCCCAGCAGTTCTCCAGGACCTCGCAGTGTGCTTCACCTTTCTCTGAAGTTCAAGTTCTGTCTCTCTCAAAATTTGAACCTCTCATTCTCATAGGCAGACACCCTGGCCCGTTTTCGATGTTACACACTGATCCAGATAGGGACTCCTTCACACATCTCAGCGGTGGGCAGCTCTGAGTTCTCGGGATGGTCTGTTCCATCTGGACTCTGGCCAATTTCCTCTGCTGGACTCTTTGGATTGCCATTGGTGACATGGTTCCAGGCCTCATTCAGAAAAGCAGCACCAATATTGAATGAAAAGACTAAATATGCTAGATTAGATTTCACAATGAGATAAACTTAACTTCCTTCACATTTACCAAGATCACATCCTACAAATATTGCTGTTTAAACTTTCAATGGTCTTCCAGTAACTATCTCGTATGGTGTCAATTTTTCTCTGGCAGTTTGATTAACTTCTTGTTTATCTGTCACTGGAGATTCACTTGCTGGTAGTGAACATTCCATTATGCCCTTGACTGACCTTTACATGCTCCCCCTTTGCCCATGCATGCCTGGCCATAACATGCAGAGGCAAAAAAGGAGGCAAAAAAACATCTGGAAGTACCGCATGGCCAGTGTAGGTCCTCCAAAACCCATCAGGGTGCACCTAGCCTGTCTCCAGGTGTCCATTTCCAATTATTGAGTATGTGTTGGGGCCTAGATGAATTCCTAAATTGAATATTCTGGAGATGGCATAGTTGAATAAAGTGCTCATCATTTTTTTTTTTGTTTACATATTCATTAGCCAGATACATCACTTCACATCATTGAATTACCTTCATCAGTTTACTGTCTATCAGAGTCCTTCCTCTTAATATCCCACTTCATCCCTCACCATACTTTTTATCACTTGCATCATTCCACCAACTATATACCTAAGTCCTTTTTTGAATTATACCAATTTTTTATAAATTGTTCACTTCCAGTATGCTAATGGACATGAGGCTTTTAAATAAAGTTAATCAACAAATCAATCAATTAATCAACAAATCAATCTTTGGCTTTAAAAATATAAAAGCTTCAAAAATCATGGATGTTCTCTAATCATAAGTACCTAGTGTTTTTGGGAATTGATACATAAATATTTGCTGATTCCCATGATAGTTCAGGCAGGCTTTATGAAGCTGTCCCAGTGACCCCAAGCCAGTCAAGTTTTCAAGTCATCCAGAATGAAAATGCATGATATGTCAGCATACATTGCTGACCCATTATATACAAATTCATATTAATTGTGGATATCCTGTGGGTTCACCAGGGCAGCCTCAGGCAGTATTGGACTAAACCTTAAATATATGACTGACAATGCGGCTGAAATACTGAATTTCTCATGCTCTGGAAGAATGTGACATCAGACATATTGGGATCCCCTACATCATTGCATTGCGAGCTGAAAAGCAGTTTGTTTGTTTTTTATCCCTAGGTTGAACTCAGTTAGTAAATCAACAACTGTTCAATGTTACAAAATTGTGCACACTCCAGGGGTGACTCAGCATGCAATGTTCCTAAATGGGTTAGTTGTGTACATACTATGACAGAAATTAACTTCATACCGAAGCCAAGGGATGATGGAGATTATTATACACACCAGCATTATTTGTGCAGTGTGCACTGTATGGATCTGTGTGAATCAGTACTAAAGGGCAGTGCACACGAGGAGTGGGGCAGCATTATCAGTGCATTATTAACTTCAAGTGTGAATTAGTGTGAACGGTGTACTGCACAGTATATGCCTTTCAGCAGTGCTAATTCTGCATTTTATCTTTCTATTTTGAAATTGCCAATGATCAGTGTATTCACCCTGAACCAAAACATACCTGAACATCAGAACAAGCTACAGTGCATACTAGAACTAATCCAGATGTTCTCATCAGAAATCATGAGTTAAAGTACTGCTACCAGTATATTTGGTACTAAAATCATTTTAAGGTATCATTGTAGTATCAGAAAAATGAATACAGTTGATCAAGGCAGTTTAATGTACTAAGCAGGAAAGAATGCAATCACCAAAACAGCATTTACTGTCTGCAGATTAAAATGTCATATCATGCAGAAGTATTACTTGTTTAATTTTGTATGTGCAGTCAAAACCAAATATATGTACCAGAGATAAAATTCAGGCTTTAAAAAGACAAGTAAAAAAATCTTCATTTCTTCATAATCTTATAAGGATTCTCTTCAGCCTTTGTTTGCTTCCAGCAGACAGGAGGCACCTCATGGTTCTAGAAGCTCAAAACTCTACAATTAAAATTGATGACAAGAGGATTGTTTGCAGGCTAGGTGTGGCTAGGTGAATTGGGGTTCTTTGTCCTCTAGGAGAAAGACTCCTAGGTGATTTTTTTTTTCCTTTTGTCCTCTCTAATGGGCCTCCATTCATCTGCTAGAAGAAGGAACTCCTCCCAGTATCTTTCTATAGCTATGCAAACTATTTCAGCAGTTTCAATCACCCCCCACTCACTGCTGAGAGGTGTGACCAAAACACCTGGTTCCCTGACCACTGATCATGCATGAAACATAGCAATGAAACTGGATATGCATCAAACAAAGCAATTGTCTTCCTTCAATGCTATACCAGTACTACAGTCCACACACAGCAAACCCCACCCCCCTTTCTAAACTGTCCCTTTCCCTGCAATCAGTAGACCTGGTGTTTTTCACTGTTTGGGGACACAGGGGCGATTTGTTAATAACTTCACCTTTTACTGATAGAGTATCAAAATCAATCCTGAAATATAAAGACCTAATGTCTGGACAAAAACTTTCTTTCCCTAATGTCACAACTAAACACAGAGACACTAAAGGTTTTTACATAACAGCACATTTACTATATGGGCCAGCCATGAATCTATATAGGGAAGCTGGTCCGGATACTCCCCCACCACAATTTAGCCTCCGGACCCCATGCTCTAATCACAATTTGCAAAATCACAATTTACAGTGCAAATCTTGTAATCCCAATTCTAGGAATGCAATGTTCAGTGTAAATTTTCCAATCCCACTTCTGGGAATACAATATACAATATAATCCAGGCAACAGGCAGAGTTTGGTTGCACAAAACACACAGGACCACAAAGGGAAAAAGAAAAAGGGAAAACAGAAAACAGAGACGTCTCAGCAGCGAATACGTTACAAATACACATTACACACACTAGCATAGGATTTAACTTTTATAATAGCAACGAGAAACACAGCTAGCCACTCCTCCAATGTCCACCAGATGGAGCCACAGGAGCACATGGCAACACAAAAGAAACCCTCAGCAACACAAAAGGAGACCCCCAGCAACACAAAAAAGCCCCCAACACTATAGGAGCACATGGCAACACAAAAGAAACCCCCAGCAACACAAAAAGGAGACCCCCAGCAACACAAAGAAACCCCAACACGATAGGAGCACATGGCAACACAAAAGAAAACCCCAGCAACACAAAGAGCCCCCAACACTATAGGAGCACATGGCAACACAAAAGAAACCCCCAGCAACACAAAAGGAGACCCCCAGCAACACAAAAAAGCCCCCAACACTATAGGAGCACATGGCAACACAAAAGAAACCCCCAGCAACACAAAAAGGAGACCCCCAGCAACACAAAAAGCCCCCAACACTATAGGAGCACATGGCAACACAAAAGAAAACCCCAGCAACACAAAAGGAGACCCCCAGCAACACAAAGAGCCCCCAACACTATAGGAGCACATGGCAACACAAAAGAAACCCCCAGCAACACAAAAAGGAGACCCCCAGCAACACAAAAAGCCCCCAACACTATAGGAGCACATGGCAACACAAAAGAAAACCCCAGCAACACAAAAGGAGACCCCCAGCAACACAAAGAGCCCCCAACACTATAGGAGCACATGGCAACACAAAAGAAACCCCCAGCAGCAGCAAAGGAGACCCCCAGCAACACCCAGAGCCCCCAACACTCTAGGAGCACATGGCAACACCAACCAAACCCACTATAGGAGCACATGGGGCAAAGGCTCTAAATAAATCGCCCCGATCATCGGAGAATTGCGATCAGCGCAATTATTCTTGAAAGGCACACTTAAGGGAGTTAATACTAATATCCTAGGCAATTTTTCTTCAATAGCTTTTGGCAGCGCTGCACTTTAAATACCTTTCAAAGGGGCCCAAGGTAGCAGAATTAATTCATACTACAGTTAATTATCTTACTGGTCCACAAAAGGACTCTGATTTTATCTTACTGGTCCACAAAAGGACTCTGATTTACTGGACGAACGATGGCTTCATCAATCTCCCCCCCCCCCCCCGGGGTCCCTACTAGGACCGTTCGTGCGGGTGATCGGGCCGCTACAGGTTCCTAGAATTTACTAGGAATTACAGACGGAGTACAGAAAGTAGCAGTACTCACCAGAGCTCTGATCAGACAGGTAGTTTGGATGCCAGTCTATCCAGCCGGTTTTCAATCGGGGATTCAGCCGCAGGGACCAACTGCCCAGACAAATCAAGGTATCCTTCCGAGCACAAGGTGGCCCGGGGCGCCAAGGACCGTTAATCACCTGGAGGGGTCGGTCCCTGACCGGTGGAGGCCCTGATCCTGCAAAAAGCAGTAGTCTTCCCACTGTGGGTGTGATGAGAGAGGCTTTTCTTTCAATTTCCCGGCCAATGCACCAAAATGTTGCAGCAATCGCTGTGAAAAGCTCTTATTCAATCACTCACCCACAGAAGGAAAACTCACAGGCAGGCTGGAATGCAAACAGGATCTTTAATGTGCACAGGATCAGACAGAGAGCCGGTACCCTCCACAAAAAGTCTGAACCCCGAGGGACGGCCTACAATGCCTTATATACAGTACAGTTTTAAACTCATTCTACAATCCCATTTGCCACAGGTATTTCCTGCCCACCAATCAGCAGCCCCTGGGAAGGTACCTGGGTGACCTGTCCAAACCGGTATGCTCAGGTCTGCTGATTTCTGGGCTAGGGGCTATTGTGCTCAGACCTGGAGTGGGGGAAGGGTGTCTACTGAAATCTCAATGCCTTCTCTTAGCAGGCCGATTACCTCATGGCTTGGGGGAAGGGCTACCTACAGCTAGACCTCATGGCTGCCTCACAATGACAGCAATAGTTCATAAACTGTGAGGCAGCACTTACTTTAATTCACCAGTGCTACCTCGCAGTTTCTGCTCTTGGCTCCAGTCTTTTCCACCCCTCCTCTGATGCACACTTCTGGTTCCTTGTAGAACAAATGTTCCCAGGACCATACCAAGTTAGAAATACACCCCTGCGACTAATAAATCTGGTGCCCCCTTATCACCCAGTCACATGCAGTAACTCACTCTTTTTGAGCTTCTTAGAAGCCCAGTGATGGTATCAGTGCCCCTTTTGTAATTGTGCCCTGTGCGGTCGCACCGGTTGTACAGCTCTTGGTAAGGCCCTGGATGTTCCACCCCATTTATTATTCTTGTCACCCTTTTCTCAACTCTTTCTATTTCTGCTATATCCTTTTTGAGATGGGGCAATCAAAACTGTACACAGTACTCAGGATAAGATTGCATCATGACACATAAAGAGACATTACGATAGCTTCCTGTTCTATTTTTGATTAATTTCCTAATAATTTCTAGCATACTACTTGCTTTTTTGACCATTGCTGCACACTGAGCTGAGGATTTCAATATATTGTCCAGCATGACCCATGGTCATTTTCTTAAGTAGCGATGCCTAGAACAGAACTCAGCATTATATACCTAGAATTTGGATTATAGGCATCACTTTGCAGTTGTCCACATTAAATTTCATCTGCCATGTGCTGCCTAGTCCCCCCAGTCTCATGAGATCCACCCGTAGTTCCTCAAAATCACATCATGATTTAACTACTTTGAATAATTTTGTGTCATTAAAAATGTGTTCATTTTCACTTGTTGCTTCCTTTTTCAGATCATTTATAAATACGTTAAAAAGCAATGGTCCAGCACAGATCCTTGGGGTAACTCCATTCTTTACCCTCCCCCAATTAAGAGAAATGCCTATTTAATCCTAGTCTGTTTCCTATCTTTCAGTCAGTTACTGATACACAGAGAGGACTTTGCCTTCTATCCATAACTTTTTAATTTTCTGACAATTCTTTCATGAGAGACTTTGTTAAACATCTTCTGAATATCTAGATGCGCTATTTCCCATGTTCCCATGTTTATTAACCCTTTCAAAAAATTGTAACAGAGTAGCAAGACAAGACTTCCTTTGTGATATGCATATTGGCTATGCCCCATTTATCTGTATCTGTCCTGCTGGATCCCATGGCGGGCGATACTGACTGATGAGTGATTGCTGACTTGGGTATCATGTGTTTTCTATCATTGTTTCTTTTGTTGCTACATACTGTAAAAAAAAGCTGCTGTCTAAATTTGCCGAATTTAAGCAGTGTCTATATGTGTCATTCAGCCTGGGCTTCCTCAGGGATGAACAGGGATGCTAGGACGGGGAGGTCATGGCTGCCTGTGTTATGTTATTCCCACACTTCTTCCAAATAACTTTAAAATTTGCTGTGGCTGCTCTACTGATTTTGTAAAACAGGCTCTACTAATTGCATCTGGCCACTTTTGTAAAGCAGTTCTAAGTGCTGCTTACAAACCCAGCAGCCGTTTGCATAATGACCGAGGTCTGTGAGTTTGCATTTGTTGTGGTGGGTTTGCTTATCTCAGAGTGCATTAGCAATCTCTCCTGCCCTCTCCTTCTGATTCCTGACACTGATGTAGAAGAGCACTAAATGGAGGGAGGGTGCAAGGGATATGGAACAGTTAGCTTCTTCCCCTGAGAGCTTAGATTTGACAGCCTTCTTGGAGTCTTCTAAAGATGAGATTCTTATGCGGGCTACATGATTAGTATCCTGTCTTTCGGAATCAGATAAGAGTCTAATTTTGAAACTATACTTTAAAAAAAAAGGAATGAGCTGTTTTGCGGGAAGCCTATTTCTATCTTCCTGGATATATGTCGCTCCACGTAGGTGTGGTGCAAAGCTTTTTTGGAGTTAAGACCGTGGGCCATGGCAGTCGGGGCAAATTTCTTTCTTAAATTTCCCTGTAAATAATTGTTCTCATTACAAGGTGTTTCTTATACATTTTTTGACCCTCCCCAGCTTGAAGAGTTCTTAAAGGGAAAGAATGGTTGAATAAATTGCCTGGTTTGTTAATAGTTAAAGAGGAGCATTGTTATTTAAAATCTGGACCAGCTGTTTACATGATTCTTTGTATTATTATCTTGATTTATACCCTCCCTTTTCTTGTTTCATTTTGTGGACTTTATGAGTTATTGCATAAGGGAGTTATTCTGAGCCACAAATAGCGGGGATGGACATCCCAATGGGACATCCATTCCCACTATTAGTGGCTTCTACTGCCCCCGAATAACTTCTCCACCAGTTCTGCAGCAAAGTTAGATGGGGGCGGAGTATGGTCGTTCCGAGGGCAGAGTCTGGGCGGGTAGTGGGCAATCGCCAGGCCTGGATGTACTGGGTTGATTCTAATGTTGGCCTGTACATCCAGGGCCGGCAACATTTTATTCCATCTCTGAGGTGGAATAACTTCCCTGGATGTGTTTTTTGAATTGCCTGGTGCGCGGATGGGGCAGGGGGGTCACGGGGCATTCCCCGCAGCCCAAGCCTGGCCTTAGAAGGCCAGATCGGGGGTCGAGCTGTGGGGAATAAACACCTTTTTCAGGTGGCTTTTAAATGGAGCCACGGTGACATGGCAACATGACGCCATGGTGACGTGGATCCATTTTAAAGCCCTGACTGAGTTAGCCGGGAACAGTCCTACCTGTGCAGGCTGGATAGAATCGCAGTCCCAGCCTGCACATACAGGACTGTTCACGATTCTGATCCCGCAGGGCTAGACGGGCCCCGCAGGATCAGAATCGCGATCCCCTTGGTACGTCCAGTTCAGACCGGACGTACAGAGGGGATCTACGTCCGGGACAGAATCAGGCCCTAAGTGTGTATTCTTCGATTGTGTATATCTTTCATTTTCCTTTTGTCTTTTACAAATTGTACATCTGGATAATAGCAAGCAAAAAAAAAAAAAAAGAACTTTATATTATCTTCCCTTCTCCCAGCAAGAGGCTTTGCAAACTTTAATGGTTCTCAGCCTTGGATCCTCTGGTCTGTAAAGGTACCCCTTCAGTCTTGAGGGTTAGTACAGGGGTCTGTGATGAGTTTGTAAATCAAATAGCTGTGGTTTTCAATGGATTAATTTTTAATGATTTGCAAAACAACCAAGTGGCGACATGATCTAAGCACAAATTAATACAAGAAATATTTTATTTATTTATTTATTTTAAGCATTAATATAGCACCCATCTGTGAAACAATGCAATCTAGGTGGTTCTCTCATCCCCAAAAGGCTCACAATCTACATGTGGAACCCCCAAGATTTAAGGGGTATCTGGCATGTTACAACCCATGCTAAAATATCTTGATGTCATTTAGATTTTCGGCTTTCATTATCTCATTGGCTCAAGTCATTCAATCTTCATTTTGTGTGCTGTCATTTTTGAGGGATTCAACCTTTTTTAGAACCAGCAACCCAAGTGTTAGTGTTACTTCAAACAGTTATGGCTGAGACAACTCGAAGATCTGCCTTCTTTGTTGTGGCCCCAGCCTTATGGAACTTGCTTCCAGTTATGTTACGTACAGAATTGAGTTTGCAGCAATTCACAAAGGCACTAAAGACACACCTTTATGAGTTAGCTTTTGGAACTACTGTACACATCTGCTGTGTAGGCAGTGCTGTCAGTAATTGGAACATGGTAGTCCTCAACTCATCGACCCCTCATATGTTTGGCTCTGACCCTCTACCTTTTTGTTTTCTTTCATTTTGTGTCATAATGTTGGTTTGGTTTTCATTCCTTTCCTGTCAAAACAATGGTATTCCTCCCTTTATTATTGCTTTAAGATATGTATATACTTTCTTTTATATTTATTTATGATTATTTTTATTTTATATTTTATTATTTCGATTTTTATTGTGAACTGCTTAGCTTGAATACAGATTTGTGGTATATCAAATAAATTATAACCATAGCTATAACTATAACTCTATCAGTACTCCTTTTCAATATCTATCTACAACCACTATGCCCAATCATACAGTCCCATAATATGCACTTCCACATCTATGAAGATGATATAATGATCTATGCACCCTTCAACACCAGCAAACCCACATACGATAGAATTCTAAATTGTTTCACAGACATCACCCACTGGCTGGCAACAAATTCACTAACATACTCAACTTGCTATGTAATCTGTTGCTTGGCATATAAACTGCTTTGATTATAGGAGAAGGCAGTGTACAAAATCTGTTAAATAAAATAAAAATAAATAAATGATCAACTACAAAAAACAGAAATACTCTTCATCACCAAGGATGAAACATTCCTCCCACCACCATCCCTGACATTAAACAACATTGTTGTGACAGCCAAGAAAGAGATCAAATATCAAGACATTACCCTGGACCAACGCCTCACTCTGAAACTACACATAGAAAATATAACAAAAATAATCTACCACAAAATTTGAACCCTGCAACACCTCTGCCCTCTACTGGACCCCCCTGACCTCTATACAGCATTCCAGGCCATCATCAAACCACATATTGACTACTGCAACTCAATCTACCATGGTCTTCCAAAATCCACTGTGCTCCCACTACACACTGCACTACACACAGCTGCATGAGTAATTCAGGGAGCCTCAAGATACGACCACATAACCCCCATCCTGAGACAGCTCCACTAGCTCCCACTCCTAAATTGCATCAAATATAAAATACTACTGCTTATCTTCAAAACCATCACCAGCCAATCTATCTCCCACCTACAAACACTACTAAACACAACTAAAACCACCAGGACAAGAAGACAAACTACCAAAATATGCTGATCATTCAACATGAGAAAATCAAATGCAACTAATATGCATGCACGAGAAGGTTTAAACATTACACCCCAAGTCTCTGTAACTCTCTACCCAAAAAAATTGGAAATACCAATGAATTATTCACCTTCCAGAAACATCTCAAGACCCACCTGTTCACAAAATACTTTGGACCCACCACATAATCCCTCTCCCCCTCCTCTCCCCCCTCCCCACACTACCATGTTCACCATACCAAAGTATACCCCCAGTAAAGCACATATATGCTATTGTTTCTGTATATAAGTTTGGCTACTGTTTCAATGTATAATGGAAAATGTATACAAGTTCGGTTACTGTACATTTATTCATTTTTCTCCTCCAGCCTTCATATTGAAAAGGGTAAGCAAGCTCTTTGAAGTCACTGACCTCATCATATGTTAGTGGTCTTAATTAGCTTGCATAGGAGCTAGGCAGCTGAGTACTCTATAAAGGTCTACATTGCCTTGCAAACACTGCCATTCCCAAAAGGGTCTCCATTGCATTGTGGCTCTGAATATAAGCTCTCTCCCTGACAGCTCTTAAAGGGGTTTTGTTTTCCATTTTTAATAGCTAATTCTTTTTTCTGCTGTATTGCAAAAGGGGAATTTTTTGTGTTCTCGGGTAAAGCTATTTTTCTGCCATTAGAGTTATTCACCCCCCCCCCCTTCTCTAGCCTTCTAGTTCAAAGGGGTAACAAGCACTTTGAAGTCACTGACCTCATCAGGTGTTAGATCTCTCCCTTCCCACTCCAACTCCTACCCACATCATGTGAAAATTCCTGCTATATAGCCCAACTCCCCAAATAGCTTATTGACAAACAATATGCCATTCTTGAAGGAGCTTTGATTAGGTAATTTTACAAAGGGAACACATTAATCTATATACTTCAGACAAATAATAACAAAATGTACTAGTGTAAAGTATTAACTGTCTAGCAAGAAAGCATGGCTATACGCAGGGACATCGATCAGTGCTGTTAGGACACACATAAAAGAGATTAGCTGCTTTTTCTCTTAAAGGACAGCTGAGGAGAAGTTAGGGATTTTGGTAAGTCTCTCTCATTTACTTCAATGGGTACCAAAGCGTCACCAACTGAACAATGGCTGGGAAACATATTAGCAAAGCTGTTGCACCCATTACAGCTTCTACCTCTGTCCAGACAGCCTGAGGGCAATCGAGGGACCAGTTCCATGTGCAAGATGCTTGCAAGCTGTGGCAAGTGGAGGAACTCAGAGAGGAGGTGACAAGACTGAGAAGCATCAGAAACAGTGAGAAGTATATTGATGAGATGCTGCTACTACTACTGTTGCAGCTGTGAAAAGCTCTTATTCTATCACTCACCCACAGAAGGAAGACTCACAGACAGGCTGGAATGCAATCAGGATCTTTAATGTGCACACAGGATCAGACAGAGATACCAGCAACCTCCACAAGGGTCTGAACCCCGAGGGACGGCCTACAATGCCTTATATACAGTACAGTTTTAAACTCATTCTACAATCCCATTTGCCACAGGTATTTCCTGCCCACCAATCAGCAGCCCCTGGGGAGGTACCTGGGTGACCTGTCCAAACCGGTATGCTCTGGTCTGTTGGTTTCAGGGCTAGGGAAATACTGTGCTCAGACCTGGAGTGGGGGAAGGGTGCCTACTGGAATCTCATTGTCTTTCTCTTAGCAGGCTGATTACCTCATGGCTTGCGGGGGAAGGGTCAGGCTGATCAGAGCCTCATGGCTTGCAGCATGGCTTGGGGAAAGGGCTACCTACAGCTACCTCATGGCTGCCTCATTCCCCCTTTTTAAGTAAGACCTCAACCGCTAGAGGCGGTTGAGGGCTGTATTACTGGAAGCAAGCCGCAGAGGAGTATATTGGGTCAGGGCCATGACCGTGGCAGCCGCCTTGCGTTCTACCAGGGTGCCAAGGGTGGAAACAACCTGTAAGGAAAAAGGCACCTGGTTAAAATGTACGGTACAGCAATGGGACAAGTTAAGGTAGAGAGTTACGTATACAAAGGTCTGTCATGTTCAGAGCAGTTTGGGCAAATAATACTGCTGTGTTAGTAGTCTCTGCACTTGTTTGAAAGCAAGTCCGTATCAGGGATAGGAGTAAGGCTAAAGCACCTTTTTCTCAGTCTGATCCCGGTTTCAGGAAAGGTGTCTGTAAATCAGTCTCTCTCCGGTGGTCCAGAGTTCGTCGGCAGTCTGTTAGAACCCCGTACTGGGCAGAAGTGTCAAAGCGCAGGGGCTGGTTTGGAACTGTGACAGAAGTCCAGGCTGGAACAATTTCTGGTGCAGCGGCCTTGACACGAGAGTGATGGATCCTCGGAGCAACTTCACATCATTAAATTGCCTTCACCAGTTTACTGTCCATCAGTCCTTCCACATCATTAATTTCCTTCATCAGTTTACTGTCCATCAGAGTCCTTCCTCTCAATATATCACTTTATCCCTCACAACACTTTCCACCAACTACATACATAGGTCCTTCAATTTTTCTTTTTCTATACCATACTAATGTATCCTTATCTGGCAAGGCTGCTAAAACAATTGTTAGAAACATAGTATTGTTGTAAACAGTGTCCATTTTCCACTAACTTAATTGGTGCAGTTCTAGATTGGCATGGGTGCTCATTCTAAATAGCGACTGTCTAAACAATCTTCAATATAAAACTATACATCAATTCCAATAGAAAGAAATATGTCTCCTAACATGACAGCCACATATCTCTCATGTATGACTAGAGTCTATTGTATACCTGGTTCCCAGTGAGAGTACTGTAGGAAACTTAAAAATACTTGGACCGATCTTGAAAATGCAGTGTCCACAAGGATTTATGTAAGCTATCCATTAATTATGGTGTCAAAAGAGATCCTCTTGAGGTGAGAGACTAAGAGGGTACAAGGCATTGGTGGTTTGGGCCTCATGGCGATACTCCTTCTGGTTCTTCTTGGCCGGCAAGGCATTTGTGAATAGGCCTCATGGCAGTACTTCCTCGGGTTCTTCTTGGCCTATTCCCCCTTGCCTATTCATGTCTCTTCAGAGGCATGAATGTACAAGGTTCATGTTTTCTCAGGCCTTGTGGGTCCTCGAGGTACTTAGAGCAGTCTGAATTCCGGTGGCTCAGATCATCACACTTGGAGTAGCACGTTTATTGCCTTTTTCCTAGGCTGTCGTCTCACCTTCTGCCCCTCTCTCTCTCTCTCATTCATTTTCTCAAAGCTCTCCTGGATCATTGCTGACAAGTAAGATTTAGTTTTTATCCAATCAACTCAAGTTAATGTTATCATTATATTTGTAAATAATTAAAAAACACAGTTCCATCTTTCCACTAAATTTGCTCTGATATACTTGGGAACAAAGCAATTTCAGATCAGCCCCTTTCCAAAATTTAATATTTACTCATCTTATTGCTGTGTATACTGGACCTCTACATAATGTACTCCTACCAGTATATTTGGTAACAAAGTACAAATGTATAAACTAAAAGATTTGTATCTCACAGTGCTATAATATATTGTGCTCTTGAACTCTGGACACCAACATGTAAAATTCAAATACAGAAGGACAGGTGAATTTATTCTAAATAGCACCTATGATGTTACTGTCCTGTTCATCATTCATCAGCACAGAGCTTAACAAGGCAAAGTGATTACCTTGTATCTTATAGTTCAAAACAGGCATGGAACTGATACTTTTATAAGAATTATATCTAAAGTGCTGTATATCTTGTAGCGCTATATAAATGTTTATAGCTCTACGAGGTGTTTGCCACAATATATAAAATCCCCTTTTAACTTTTTTTGGTTTGCTTGATAGCATATAGCATTTAAACACATGACTATTGGCAGCCTATCTGATTGGAATACAAAGGTTTTCTTGATAAATTTTTAGTAACCCTCCCCATTCCCCATTCGTTCCCAGCCCTCAGGAGACATACACATGGTACACAATCAAGATCAGACATCTGAGAATGTTCAAGGGAGCCACCCCTCATGGTTTTAGATGCTCAAAATTCTTCATTGGAGGCTAGGTGAATTTGTTCTTTTGTCCTCTCTAATGGGTCTCCATTCATCTGCTAGAAGAATGACTCCTCCCTGATCTCTAGTATCTTTCTGTAGCCATGCAAACTGATTGGATGTGCATTTAACAAAGCAATTGGGGCCTGAGGCAGAGGATGGACTCAGTCCACAGGACCCAGGAGTCTGTATGAGTGTAACACTGTGGGGTAGGAAAACTTGAAGCAGAGCTGGAATCTACAGAATCCTCTCTAAACCCAGATTTAAATTGTGAAGCATGCACTGTAGGGGTGTTTTCTCTTTAGACTCTCCCGACCCCATGCTCTAATTTAGTTCAATAACTAAGCACAGTATACAATGTAGATCAGATCTTCTAACCTAATCTCAATTTGGGAAAAAATGCAATTTACAGTAAGAGAGAGAAGTATGCAATTTATAATACAGATCCTATCTAGACTTAATCCAGGAAAAATAATACAATTTATAATACAGACCCTATCTAGTCTTAACTCAGGACAAGTAATACAACTTACAATATTTGGCAATTTACAAAATATATATATACACAAGCTAGCTATTCTTACAATGTCCACCAGATGAAGCTCCAGGATCACTTAAAACACAGGGAATAGTAGTAATTACAGCTAATGTCCACTAGATGGAGCTCCAGAGTCACTTTAAGTATATTGTAGTGTAGCTTACACGTGGTCTTTTCAAGATGGCCGCCTCCACGTGCGTCCCGATAGCTGCTCCTGGGTGCAGGGGAATTCGCACACGTGGTGTTCCCAAGATGGCTGCCACCCCACCGTGCTCCTTCACACCGGCTCACCCTCTACTCCACAGATGGAAAAAAAGAAAATGATGGACCTTCAAATGATCACTTCTCCCTCAATCGACCCAAAAAAAAGGTTAGCTTCTCATATTCTGGTTTAAGGGCAGGAAACCTCAGCGGGGGCTCAGGGGAAGGCCGGAACCTCAGCGGGGGCTCAGGGGAAGGCCGGAACCTCAGCAGGGGCTCAGGGGAAGACAGGAAAATTCAGCGGGGGTCAGCGGTGCACCGGGACAGCACCGAGAGGCACAAAACCTCAGCGGAGGCCCAAGGGAAGGCAGGAACCTCAGCGGAGGCCCAAGGAAGGCAGAAATTCACATCGGAGCACATGGGGAGCATGGATTCACATCGGACAGCATGGGGGGGGGGCAGAATTAGCATCGGAGCACAACGGAGAGAGAAATTCACATCGGAGCAGAAATTAACACAGCGGCAGCATGGGGGGGAACAGAAATTTACATCGGAGCACAGAAATTACATCGTGGGTTCAGGAAAGGCAGTAAATCCACACCGGAGCACATGGGGAAGCAGAAATTAACATCGGAGCAGAAATTAACACAGCGGCAGCATGGGGGGGAACAGAAATTTACATCGGAGCACAGAAATTACATCGGGGGTTCAGGAAAGGCAGTAAATCCACACCGGAGCACATGAGGAAGCAGAAATTAACATCGGAGCAGAAATTAACACAGCGGCAGCATGGGGGGGAACAGAAATTTACATCGGAGCACAGAAATTACATCGGGGGTTCAGGAAAGGCAGTAAATCCACACCGGAGCACATGGGGAAGCAGAAATTAACATCGGAGCAGAAATTAACACAGCGGCAGCATGGGGGGGGGGAACAGAAATTTACATCGGAGCACAGAAATTACATCGGGGGTTCAGGAAAGGCAGTAAATCCACACCGGAGCACATGGGGAAGCAGAAATTAACATCGGAGCAGAAATTAACTCAGCGGCAGCATGGGGGGGAACAGAAATTTACATCGGAGCACAGAAATTACATCGGGGGTTCAGGAAAGGCAGTAAATCCACACCGGAGCACATTAGAGAGCTCTCTCCTTGCAGTCACACTTCAGATTACTCCCCACAAGCAGAAAGGAAAGAAGAGAAGCAGCGATCTATTTTTAGCTTATCAAGTGCTATATTTAGTTACTTTTTTTCTCAGATTACTGCAGTTACAGGACGAGCAATGGCTTCAGGGCCACTAAGGCCCCTACTAGGACTGCTTCTCAGATTACTGCAGTTACTGCAGTTTCAGATTCAAATACAGGACGAGCAATGGCTTCAGGGCCACTAAGGCCCCTACTAGGACTGCTCGTGCAGTTGATCAGGCTGCTACAGGTTCCCAGAAATTACCAGGACTCACAGATAGAGTACAGAACTAGCCCCAAACAGTAAGGTAGCAGTACTCACCAGAACTCTGATCAGACAGGAAGTTTGGATGCCAGTCTATCCAGCTGTTTTTTTCAATCGGGGATTCAACCGCAGGGACCAGCTGTCCAGACAAATCAAGGTGTCCTTCCGAGCACAAAGTGGCCCGGGGGCGCCAAGGACCGTTAATCACCTGGAGGGGCCGGTCCCTGACTGGTGGAGGCCCAGATGCTGCAAAAGCAGAAGTCTTCCCACTGTGGGTGTGATGAGAGAGGCTTTTCTTTTAATATTTCCTGGCCAATGCACCAAAATCTTGCAGCTGTGAAAAGCTCTTATTCTATCACTCACCCACAGAAGGAAGACTCACAGACAGGCTGGAATGCAATCAGGATCTTTAATGTGCACACAGGATCAGACAGAGATACCAGCAACCTCCACAAGGGTCTGAACCCCGAGGGACGGCCTACAATGCCTTATATACAGTACAGTTTTAAACTCATTCTACAATCCCATTTGCCACAGGTATTTCCTGCCCACCAATCAGCAGCCCCTGGGGAGGTACCTGGGTGACCTGTCCAAACCGGTATGCTCTGGTCTGTTGGTTTCAGGGCTAGGGAAATACTGTGCTCAGACCTGGAGTGGGGGAAGGGTGCCTACTGGAATCTCATTGTCTTTCTCTTAGCAGGCTGATTACCTCATGGCTTGCGGGGGAAGGGTCAGGCTGATCAGAGCCTCATGGCTTGCAGCATGGCTTGGGGAAAGGGCTACCTACAGCTACCTCATGGCTGCCTCACTACTACTACTGAACATTTGTATAGCATTACAAAATGTACACAGGGCTGCACATGCACATGTAAAAGATGGTCCCTGTTCATCAGAGCTTATAATCTAGTCAAGACAGACAACATAGTAGCTGTAGACATGGGATACAGATAGGGGGAATGGTAAGGAAACACAAAGGAGATCAGGTGAGTCAAGATCCGAAAGTGGCAGCGAAGAGATGAGTTTTCAGTCTGGATTTGAAAAGGGTCAGAGAAGGAGCCTGACGTACAGACTCAGGTAGTTTGTTCCAGGCATAAGGAGCAGCAAGGTAAAAGGAGAAAAGTCTGGAATTAGCAATAGAAGAGAAGCAATTTGCCAGAAGAGCAGAGTTCCCGAGAAGGGGTGTAAGGAGGTATAAGAGAGGAAAGGTAGTAAGGAGCTGCAGAGTGAATGTACTTATAGGTCAGTAGGAGAAGTTTGAACTGAATGCAGAAACAGATGGGGAACTAATTAAGTGACTTGAGAAGAGTGATAATATAAGCATGATGAGGCTGGGTGAAGATTAGCCATGCAGCAGAGTGTTGAACAGATTGACGCATTCGTGCTATCAGGCCCTTCCTCTCCCAAAGGCCTTGCTCATTCTTCTGCTTTCGTTGGTTATTACTAGACTAGACTTTGGCAACTCTATACTCGCTGGTATCCCTCAATATCAATGTCACAGGTTACAATTATTACAGAACACTGCAGCTAGGATGGCATCTCACGCTCCTTCCCAAGATCACATTACTCCAATTCTTCAACGCCTTCGCTGGCTGCCATTAGATTTCTGGATACAATTCAAGATCATTACTTTGGTGCATCATGCTATCTATTCCCACAGACCCTAGTACCTGGATGATCTATTAACATTTCATACACCATCTCGCAGTCTCCGCTCTATCCACATAAATTGCCTATACCTACCCTCCCCCTCACAGGCGCATCTCCAATCAACCAGACATTCGGCCTTCTTCTACCTCGGTCCCCCCCTATGGAACTCTCTGCCCACCGCCCTTCGACTGGAGGAGTCCTACCCTAAGTTCCGCTCCCTACTGAAAACCCACCTCTTTTCCTCTGCCTTTAACCTTCCCCCCTGACTTCCTATTTCCTATTCTCTGCCGAATTTAATGTTTAAAGTTTTCTTTTCTCTTTTCTTTTCTGAACAAAGATTGTAACTTCATTTCCTTTTCCTATACATTTTATTGTATTGTAAACCGCCCCAATGTAACGGGGGGCGGTATATCAAATGCTGAAATAAACATAAACATAAGGGGAGAGAGATGATTCAAAGGGAGACCAGCAAGGAGTAGGCTACAATAGTCCAGACGGGAGATGACTAAGGAGAAGATAAGTGTCTTAGTAGTGTGTTCAGAAAGGAATGGGTGAATTTTATTGATGTTGTATAGAAAGAAATGGCAGATTTTAGCTATCAGTTGGATGTGTGTGGGGAAGAAGAGAAAGGAGTGAAAGATGACCCCAAGAGTGTGAACTGAGCAGGCAGGGAGAAGTAGAGAGTTATCCACAGAGACTGAGAAAGGAGGAAGGGGAGAGAAGGGTTTAGGGGGAAAAATAAGCAACTCAGTTTTGGCCATGTTCAGTTTCAAGTGGCAGTGAGACATCCAAGCAGCAATGTCATAAAGGCAGGCAGAGATCCTGGCCTGGATTGCCAGAGCGATTTCAGATGTAGAGAGGTAGATCTGGGAGTCAGCAGCATAAAGATGGTACTGAAAGCAATGGTAAGAGATGAGTGTACCAAGGAACTGTGTATAGAGAGAAAAGGAGTGGACCTAAGACAGATCCTTGGGGTACAGCAACTGAGAGTGGGATAGCAGTAGAGGAGGATCCACCAGAATGAACACTGAAAGAGTAATGGGAGAGATAAGAAGAAAACCAAGATAGCACAGAGCCCTTAAAACCAAGTGAGGACAAAGTATCAAGGAAAAGGTTGTGGTCAACAATGTCAAAAGCAGCCGAGAGGTCAAGAAGTATCCAAGCTCTCTGATGGAGGTGAAGATGGGATGCTACGAAATGAAGAGAGTTGGACATGAATCACCAGAGCCTGTAGAATCGAAAACCCAACTCCTCTAGCCCTCGAATTGAAGAACCAGTATGCAGCCCTGGAAGTGGAGGAGGTGAAAGCATCCCAGGAAAGGGAAGAGCCAAAGGTAAAGCACCCCAAAGTTGTGGAATCGATGACCACAATGAAACAAAAGGTAGTGTGGTTGGTGACTCTCTTCTGAGGGGTACTGAGGCATCCATCTGCCAACCAGATTTGATGTCCAGAGAGGTGTGCTGTCTGCCAGGTGCCAAAATCCGAGATGTTATGGAGTATGTGCCAAAGCTCATCAAGCCTAATAACAATTATCCAGTACTGCTCATCCATGTCAGCATAAATGATACTGCTAGGTATCCCTCTGAGCATATCAAAAGTGACTTCATGGCTCTGGAACAGAGGGTGAAGCAGATAAGTGCACAGGTGGTGTTCTCTTCAATCCTCCCTGTTAAGGGTAAAGGCCAAGACAGAGAAGCTGGCATCCTGGAGTTGAATGCATGACTGCATGGATGATGTCATTGAGAGTGTTTTGGTTTACTGTACCATGGGGTGATTTTCCAAGGACTGCAGAGCAGAGATGGTATCCACCTATCCAAGAAGTCAAACTGTCTTTCTCAGCAGACTGGCTAAATACTGAAGAGGGCTTTAACTAGGTTTGTTGGGGATGGATGAAGAAAGCCTCCAGGTAAGTGAAAACCCTCAGCTAAGTAAAACATTAAATACCTCTGTTGAAATGGGTAAAAGGGGCAACATCTGGAAAGCATGTGCATAAATGCCCATAGTATGGGAAATAAGATCCCAGATGTTGAGGCTTTAATAAAAGAGGTAGATTTGGATTTATTGGCGGTTACGGAGACATAGGGATCGGTTTAGTAAGTGGCGCTAGTGGCTTCCTTGCAAAATTGGAGCTGTGGCCCTGTTTTATTTAATGGGGCTGCAGCTCCAATTTCACATGGAAACTGCTAGTGCCGCTTAGTAAACAGACCCCATGGTTTATGGACAACCATGACTGGGATGTAATTATATTGGGCTACACTTTCTTCAGGAAGGACAGGGCAGGAAGAAGGGGAGGAGGAGTGGCATAATATGTAAAAAAATAGTAGTAAAACTATAGAATTATAGGGCTTAAAAGGGAGCGAGGGATAAACTAGAAAGAGAGAGAGGGAAATCCATTTGCATTGGTGTGATATATAGATCTCCTTCACAGGGAGAAGAAGTGGACAGAGATTTAATAGAAACATACACAGTATTGCAATGAAAGGAGAAGTGCTACTGATAGGTCATTTCAATATGCCCGATGCTTATCGGCACATCCCTGATGCAGTGCCATCTAGAAGTAAGGCAATCCTAGATTCTCTATAGGGAGAACTATTCCGGCAGCTGGTAACAGAACTCACATGTGAAGGGGCTATACTGGACTTGGTGCTTACCAATGGGGAAAGTGTTTCTGATGTTATCGTGGGAGATCGTCTTGCATCCAGTGAGAACCAGATGGAGTAGTTCAGTATTAGGACTAGGGCTGATAAAGTCTATTCAAAAGTGAGGGTCTTAAATTTTAGGAAAACTAACTTTGCCAAGATGGAACAATTCCTCAAGGTGTTCTTAGCAGGATGGGAATAGCTGGGGGATGTAAAAAAATGAATGGGAAAAACTGAAAGGGATATTTTAATGGCAACAAACCTTTTTTGTTAGAAAGGTAAATAAATGTAAAAGTAAAAGGAGGCCACTATGGTTCTCAAAACAAATGGCTGAAAGGTGAAAAAAAGAGTGTGGCCTTCATAAAATACAAGAGATCAAAGAGAGAGGAAGACAAGCATCAATATTTGGAAAAACTTAGAGAAGCTAGGAAAGTAGTCAGGAAAGCAAAGATACAAAAAGAAGACGAGATAGCCAATGTAATAAAATGGGGGACAAGACATTTTTCAGACATGTTAGTGAGAGGAGGATGTGGAAATGTGGTATAGTCAGACTCAAGGGGAAAGGGAAGGAACATGTAGAAGCTGATGAGGATTAAAAGGAATTGCATAATAAATATTTTTATTCTGTATTCATAGTTGAAGGGCCAGGAGAAGGACCTCAGAAAATACCCACAAATAGGAGTAGAAGTGAAGGGGATCTTGAACGATTTTCAGAAAACTGTATTCAGGAGGAACTAACTAAACTAAAAGTAGACAAAGCAATGGGGCCAGTTGGGATACATCCAAGAATATTGAAAGAGCTTGGGGATGTTATAGCAGCTCCACTCACTGACCTTTTCAATGCTTCTTTAGGGTCGGGAGTGGTCCCAGAGAATTGGAGAAAGGCACATGCGGTTCTTTTACACAAAAGCGGCATAAGAACATAAGATACGCCATACTGGGTCAGACCAAGATCCATCAAACCCAGTATCCTGTTTCCAATAGTGGCCAATCTAGGTCACAAATATCTAGCAGTTTCCCCAAAGGACACAGGTTCCACAATGCTTGTATTGGGGCAAGCAGTGCATTTCCTGGGTCCCCTTTAATAATGGTTTATGGACCTTTCCTCCAGGAACTTGTCCAAACTTTTTTAAAGCCAGCTACACTAACAGCTTTTATTACATCATCTGGTAAAAAATTCCAGAGTTTGATTACGCTTTGAGTGAAAAAATATTTTCTCTTATTAGTCTTAAATAGGTTACACTGTAACTTCATTGCATATCCCCTAGTCTTTCTATATTTTGATGGTGTAAACAATCGATCTATGTTTACCTATTCTACTCCATTCATTAATTTATAGACCTCTATTTTAACTTTCCTCATCCGTTTCTTTTCAGGTTGAAGAGTCCTAACCTTTTTAGCCTCTCCTCATAGGGGTATCCTTCCATCTCCTTTACCATTTTGATGGCCCTTCTCTGTACCTTTCCTAATAATGCTATATCATTTTAAAGATGCGGCGACCAGAATTGAATACAATATTCAAGATGTGGTTGCACCATGGAACGATACAGAGGCATTATAATATCCTTTGTTTTATTCCTTTCCTTATGATTTCTAGCATTCTATTTGCTTTCTTGGCTGCCGCTGCACACTGTATGGAGGGTTTCAACATATTATCCATGATAGCAGTAAGGATGAGGTTAAGAACTAGAGGTCAGTTAATCTGTGGTAAGTAAATTAATGAAAATGCTGCTCAAAGAAAAGATAAGGAGGTCTCTGGAGTCCAATGGATTGCTGGATCCAAGGCATCATGAGTTTACCAGACGTAGGTCTTGTCAGAGAAATCTGATTGGTTTCTTTGATTGGGTGACCAGAGAGTTTGATCAAGGGAGAGTCTTAGATGTGGTGTACTTGTATTTCAGTAAAGCCTTTGATATTTTTCCACACAGACAACTAATAAGAGAACCCTTGGGATGGACTCTAAAGTGACTGACTGGATTAAAAATTGGTTGAGTGAGATGCAACGAAGTATACAGGTAAATGGAACTCACTCTGAGGAGAAGGAGGTTACCAGTCTGATTCTTTTTAACATCTTTGTTAGTGATATTGTGGAAATGCTGTTGGGTAAGGTTTGCCTCTTTGTGGATGATACTAAAATCTGCAATAGAGTAGACCCCAAGAAGGAGAAGATAACATGAAGAGGGATCTAGCTAAGCTTGAAGAATAGTCGAGAATTTGGCAGCTGAGATTTAATGCTAAAAAATGGGGAGTCATGCCTTTGGGACGCAAAAATCCAAGACAGCGGTAGAATGTAGGGGGCAAATACTTCTGTCTACAAAAGAAGAGTGGGTCCTTGATGTGGCTGTTTCTGATTTCATTTCATTTCATTTTATTAAAACTTGATATACTGCCCTTAGTGGGGACAGCTGAGCAGTTTACAATAAAATAAAACAATCAAAAAGCCAGAAAAGAACTCCATTAAATTATAGGATAGAGATGTAAGACAAGATGGCAACACAAGGAGGGGTAGCAGAAGAAACACAAGGGGGAGCATCCAGTGTGTCTGGGAATCTGTGAGTATCCTGGGTCAACTATAAAAGTCAGAGGCTATATGATTTTGGAAGAAGCATAGTGTAATACTGATCAGAATACTGAGGATTAGAACAAACTGATATAAAATTAATGCACATCTCATCTTTGAATTAGGAACATTTAAAATAACGTTCATCACTTATCTTGACGTGACTAAGTGGGTAGAAATAGCAATGGCGAAAGCTAGAAGTATGCTTGGGTGCATAGGAAGAGGAATGGCCAGCAGAAGAAAGGAGGTGATAATGCCTCTGCATAAGTCTCTGGTGCGACCTCATTTGGAGTATTGTGTGCAGTTCCTTCAAAAGGAAATAAACAGGAAGGAGTCAGTGCTTTGAAGTGGACTTTTGTACCCAAAGCTACTGTGGTGTTCTTGAAAGATAAGTGACTCCTTTTTTGTCTTAGTCTCTGAGACTTATTTTTTGAAGTTTTGTGTTTTTGAGTATTTTAGAAAATAGTTACTTAATATCAAATACATTTTTTTCTAATAATAAGATTATTTGTTTGTTGGGAAGTGATGAGGCTTGGGCGATCACAGACCCAAGGTTATGGGTTTGATTTGTTGCTTTTTGGCACTTTTTTAGGTGCTGGTTCTTGATAGACCCCTTTTTTTGCTTTTGTTAGGACATGGGGAGATGGAGGGATGCTGGACAGAGGAGGAGGCCATAGGGAGATGGAGGAAGGATGATGGACATGGAAGGGGGCCATAGGGAGATGATGGGAAGATGCTGACATGGGAGGGGGCCAGAGGAAGATAGGGATGCTGGGCATAGGAGGAAGCCATAGGAAGAAGGGGTAAGGATGCTGGACATGGAAAGGGCCTTGGGAAGTTGGAGGGAGAATGCTGGATACAGAAGGAGTCCGTAGGGAAATCAAGGGGATGCTGGACACAGGGGTGGGAGGAGGGAGGGGGCAGATGGAGGGGGATGCTGAACACGGAAGTGGGCATAGGGAGATAGATACATGATTCTTTTCATGGGATGGGGCCAGAGGGAAATAGGGGATGCTGGACATGGGAGGGGTCCATAGGGAGACAGAGGGGGATGCTGGACATGGCGAGAATAGGGGAGGAAAGTAAGGAGATGATGGACATGGGGGCTGGATAAAGGAGAGGGAGAAAGTAGATGTTGGATATGAGGATGAGTTCAGAAAAGAGGGGAGATACTGGATAAGGAGACATTGAACGGGGAGGAGAGAAGGAGAAAGATGCTGTATATTGAAGAGATAGAGAGAAAATTACTTACAGGCTGGGGAAGGAGAGAGAAATAGGAAATGGGAAGACTGTGTAAAGGGTTAAAAGGTGGTAGGTAGAAGCAGTAAAAAGAGGGAAATTGAGGACTGGATAGTAAGAAGGAGGAGTGACATTGAGTTGATAGGGAGAAAGGTACATGGAGAAAAGTTGAAAGGAAAAAAATCGGTCAGATTGAAGGAAGTAAAGAAAGCAGGAGGGGAGAGAAGCAGCAGATGCACTGAAGACCCTTGAAAGCAAAAGTGAGTTAATAGAAGACAGGTGAAAACAAAAAACAGAAACTGGGACCAGACAAAAAAGGTAGAAAAAAGAATTTCATTTTTATTTTCAGTTTTGTGCTTGGAATATGTCAGGCTTTGGAATTTACATGTTCGTTTTTTATATTTTGTACAATACAGGAGCACCTACATGTCTTTATATTTTTATGGTGTTTTACTGCGTGCAGAGTCTGGTTTTTGGGGTTTCAGTTTAACTTTTGTTCCCATATTTCTATTTTTAGTTTATGTTCAGTTGTATTTTATAAGGGTCATTCTGTGTTCTGCTTGTGTGATGGAGGCCATGGGGGTCATTCCAGAACATGAATAAGCCTTTTGGACATGCAACATAGATGGCTTTTTCTAATGAAAACATCTACAACCGTACTGAAACCCCTATGGCTCTGCACATACACGGCGCTAGCACAGGGATCTCAAAATGTGGGTGGGAGGGGTTGAACGGGGGTGTGGTCAGTAGTGGATTCGTACAAGGTGTATTCAGGAAAGGTCCATGTACATTTTGCGTGTTTCCGTGAACGTCCACATTATACCTATGGAAACGTGGAATAAGGCCAGGACTTAGAAACCTTTCTGCTCTGCTCTGCAATGCATCCCATATTGATGAATGGTTGTGACAAAGATGTTTTGAATTGGTCTGTGTGCAGTCTGGAGGACCTCACGATGCAGTTGTAAAGGACAGAATGCAGAGGTGAGGGAAGGTGGTATAGTAAAGACACATTAATAGACTCCCCTACAGAAATATTCAGAGGTTCAATGGTTATTATTCAGGCTATGCTGACAATTTCTATGTGAGCTAAAGGAGATAATCTAAGGCACCCTGACAATTCCTGTCTTTCGAGAAGTGGGACATTTGATGTAAGGATTCTATGTGGGTGAGTATAGGAAGGATTCATGTGTGGTTGAGAAATGCAACTCCGATTAGTAGTCCTGGAACTCCATGCCATTATGTTATACCAGCTGTTTTCTAGAGGTACAGGGCATCTTTCCTGCAGATGTATGTTTTGTGTGACTGCAAGTGAGAGTGTGGATGTGTGTGGATGTGGTTAGAGGGATGCATGGGGAGAGCTGATGTGCTCAACCGCAATATTGGGGGGACATCAATGCCTGGTCAGTGCCTGGTCTGTAGAGATGACCACAGTGTGACCTGGTGCTAGTGTGCTCGGCCAGGATACATCAAAAAGGGATCTCTATCCCTGTCAACAATAAGGGACCCTCAGAATGAGTGCATGCAGCTGGGCACACAGCACCATCAGCGGCTCACAAATGTGTAGACAGCTGCAGGTGCTCTTGGGCATCTGGTAGTGCTGTTTACATTAGTGCATGCACTCAATCTGAGGGTCCCTAATTATTGCCAGGGATATGCTCTGACATTTAGCAGTAGAGGATCTTTTCTGATGTCTTCTGGTCCATACATAGCATTGTACACTGTTGTCAGAGATGACTAATTCAAGCACAACTAAAATGTTCTCCTACTGCCATGTATGTTTTGCAGCAGGGTATGTCAGGACAAGCATATCACTTTCTACTTGCTGTTGTAACATCTCTGAGTACATAGAAATCGCTTTTCAGTGTTCTGGTCATGCAGAGGACTAGTTCATCTGGACTGTTGTGCTTCAGCACATCTATATCTGTTGTAGTGGTTGATATGGAAGGACAGACTAGATAGGCCATGTGGTCTTTTTCTGTCATCATGTTTCTATGTTTTCATGGGTAGTTTGCATGAACACCACACTGTCAGTGTGAGGAGCAGCATCGGGGATGCACGTTTTAACTCGGGAAGCATCGTTGGATGGAGACGGGCAGCATTGGATACGTACATCTGTTTGGAATTAGCTGAGGGCAGGAACGTCCAGGTCGCTTGCTGCGTATATCCATGTCCTGGGTTTTGTACGTGCCGCACCAGAACCGTCTATGTTCTTGATTCCGGAAACACGGATGCATCTACACCCATGGTTGCAGAATCAGATTTAAATCAGGTCTGTTTCTGATTTGTATGTGCCTGCGGCTCAGTCGTGCATGTTATGGAATCGCACTCAATGTGTTCTGTTAGCTTAGAGTTTTTATGTAGGAATCTCTATGTAATTTGGCTTGTATGTGTTTTTCTGAATAGAAATATGGATGTTCTAGGGCTCCAAACAATATTTATGGTGTTACTCTTTTCTGGGTAGGCTTCTTGTGTGAGTTTTGGAGGTTAATGCTGATAGTATGGTAGATTTTTTTCTGTAGTCCCTGAGTAATTTTTGTAGGGTTTTGTATTACTTAATATGCTCAGTACTGGTAAGAGTTTATATTGCTTGTACTGAGATGACACCAGCATTAGAAATAATTTTTAATTTGTTGAGTTCTATGCGGAAATGCACCCATTTATGGAATAGGGATTTCTTTGCTAACAAGCTATATGTTTAAAAAAGCAAGAACTATAGCGCAGTTTATAACACCAAAATAAAATTAGTTATAATGCGTCCGATATAGAGTTGCGATGGCTATGCACCTCTAAAGTGCATAGACTTCACTGCTGAACTTTAACCCCAGATGTCCAATCCAGGGCCATATCTGGCCACCTGAATTGAATATCCAGGTCTGCCGCAATGTGCCGCACGGTGTTGAAGCTAACCAGGCAGTGGCGATATTGAACCGCTGCCTGGTTAGCTCCCACAGGTAGAATGTTGAGGTTTTCCCATACCTATCTTTACCCATGGGTCGCTAACTTGGCAGTGGTTCAATATTGCTGCTGCCCGGTTAGGAAAGGGTGCCACTTCCGCTTCACCCCAGAACGCCCACGACATGCTCCGATTCTACATGGATAATATTGAGGCGTATAGCGGCGAATCCGGTGGATATTTATTAGCGCTAACTGTATTAGTGCCAATGAATATCCCTCTATAGCGACATTTATGTGGTTTACAGATTTTTAAACCATATAAATGCCTTTGAATATCGGGCCCAATAATTTTATTGTGGGATATAAACCGTGCTGTGATTCTCACTTTTTCTTTTTCTTCATTGGTGTATGAGTGCCTTTCATCTTCTTTGTTTTTTGCAGAATACACATTTACACTTCATATCAGGCCAATGAACAGTGTCAGGAACCAGTATGTTTTATATTAGATTCCCAGGCTACTTAATTAAAATCCTTTCATTGTTGTTGCATACAAACAGCATTGCAGATTTTTTTTATTAATAATATAACTTGGGATTATGTTGCTTTCTTTTTCTTGGAGCAACCATCTCAATGTTCTGAGTAAGGGGGACCCGCTGTTCCCTGACTGTACAGTAACTCTGAGAAGGCCCCTCCATTTGGGTGACGGGAGGGGTGCCAGCTCGTCTCTCGCCTCAGGAGCAGATTGCCTTGGGACACCCCTGGCTGGCAGCATTGAAAGCACAGGGTTTTTGTGATTCCTTTGCACTTGGAATACCTGGCCACCACGCCCCCTTCTGATGTATGCTTTATACTTCAGAAGGGGTGGGATTGTCAAGACATTTCCAGGCATGCAGGAGTCGCAACAGACACTGCTGTTTTGTTTTTAAATTGCTGCCACTGACAGACATTGAGAGAGGCAGCGATAGGCCAATGGGAAGTGGTGGGATGGGAGATAAGTGACATTAGACATCAGGAGGGAGGCGTAAAGGCAGAGGCAGATGCTGGACATGGGATGGGGTGGAGAGCAATGCTGGTTATGGGGTGGGGGGTGGAGGACAGAAAGTGAACAGGGAATGGAGTAGATGCTGGACACGGGAGGGCATAGTGGGAAGCCAGGAAGATGCTAGGCATGGGGGGGGGGGGTGCTGTACCCTTGGGGAGGGAGAGAGCAAGAGCAGAGGTGCTGGTCACCTGGTGAGGAGATGCTGGATACCTGGGGAGTGAATAGTGATGGGAAAGGCGGATATGAGACACCTGTGGGTGTAATGCAGAGAAGATGATGGACACCTGGGAGAGGGGTAAGGAGAGAAGCTGGACTGGGAGGGTGGGGAAGGGAAGAGAAGGGGAAATACTGGACACGGAGCAGAGAGAAGGGATGAGAGTGGACATGGGACAAGGAGATGGGAGAAGGGGGAATTAGTGAGAGGGTGGGGAAGCAGGGAGGGAGAGAGATGGGGAATGGGAGGGCAGGGTAAGGTAAATACAATAAAAAGGGGGACAGAAGACTGATTGATTGAGGGGATCAAAATCAGAATGGACTGAGAAGCAGAATAATAAATAGAAGAAAGCTGAAAGAACAATGTCAGAGAAGGATGTGGGGTGGGGTGGGGTGGGATGGGGGGAGTGAAAACAGGAGGTGAGTAGAGAAATAACAAATGGACAGGACACCCTGGGAACAGCATTAAGAAAAGTCAGACAGACAGACTGAAGCAGAACCCAGAGACTGGAAGCGAGATGATGAGGTAAAAATTGCCAGACAAGTAGAAGAAATAATTTTATTTTCAATTTAATGATTGGAATATGTCAGTTTTTGAAATTTACATTTGCAATGTTTATATTTTGCATAGTACAGTGGGGAAATGCATCACTGCTTCTATGTCTTTGGTGATGTGTCTGCTTGGAAGTTATACTGTTGCTGTCAGGGATGGTGGGGGAAGAGATGACTCCTCATCCCTTCCCCAGCTGCTGTTGCACTAAGAGGACTCCTCCCCTCCTCCCCCCTCGGCATCGGATGAGTGTCCCAGATTTGGCTACAAAAAATCTGCTAACCTTATTCTTGTAGCCCCTTTTTCTATTTAGAATACCCCAGATCTTTCCATGTATCATCATATAGTGCTCCAAGACACTCCCTAGAACCTTTTGTTACGTGATAAGTACTGTTGTATCCCATGTAGTATAGAGGTTATTTTAGAAGCATCCCCATGTCTAAATAAATATGTACATTTTAGATCAGGGGCTTTTTAAACATGGGGATGAGGGCAGGAGAGAGAGAGTGATTTGGCCGCCTACAAAGGAAATCCACATCTCTAGGAAACAGTAAAGATGTCAGCATTTATAGCTGTCCCGAGTAACAATACGTGCATACTGAAAGGGAACTGTCAATGCCAAGGACTGCACCCCCTGATCTTGATCTCTATAGAAACAACACATCCCCCTGTCTCTAGAGGTCCTGGGATAGTCTGGATGGGTGTTGAAGTCACCGAGGATCATCAAGTGAGAGGGGGAGAGCGAAGGTTCATAGAAGAGAGTCCCAAAGGTCGGGACAAAGGGAGGGAGGGGCATACAATAAAAGGATATGAATGGAGGGCTGGAATCAAGACAGAGGGGCAAAGATTCGGGATAACAAAGAGCAGGGAAGGAAATCTCGCAAAGAGGTACAGAAGAGCGATAAAGGGCAGTGACTCCCTTGCCGCATCTGCTGGATCAGGAGGTAGACAGAGCAGAGAAGCTGGGTGGAAGACAGCAAGCTAGGAGGAGGTCATTGCCGTTTCCCAACCAGGTCTCAATGAGAAAGAGGCTACTGATATCATAATGTGAGATAATGTTGTGGATGAGACTTCGAGCGTAATGCCCTATAGTTAAGAAGAGCCATGGTCAGAAGAGGAGAGGCGACGGGCAGGGGATGAGTCGAAGGGGTGGAAAGGGTGCATGTAGTAAGGTTGCTGGTTACGCGTTCAGCAGAGCTGGATATAATGGAGGATGTAGCATAGGGGAGGGGGCACCAACCCCAGTGGACAGGGATTCTTGCCCTATGGAGGAGCAGACAGTAAGTGATAGTGTAGCAGCTGATAAGTATGCAATAAATAATACCAGGAGTCAGTTCAAAGATCCAAGCCAATTTATTGTGCACAGGCTCAGAGAGTCAAGCTTCAAAAAGGACTGAGCAATGGAGAACAGGAACTACTTCCTTATATACAAGTTTCACAGTTTGATACAGGCAAACTTTCTATTGGTCCCAACGCCCCCTGCATCTATCCAATCGGGGACCCTCTCTGGGCCTAACACCCTGTTCCCCCCTCAGGCTATTCTAACAAAGGCTCAGTTTCTAGACATAAATACATTCCTACTACAAGGTCATTTCTAGGCTCAGAGAATGTGAGAATGCAAAACACTGGAACATATCTATCATCAGCATAAAAGAATTGAATAAGGATTAACACAAACTATCAAAAGCAGTTTAGAGCGGTTTAAGGCAGATCCTCAGACCTTCACTGACTTTGATCTTTCTCAGCACTACTATTTCTAAGTGGGGGTGGGGACTCAGGCCTAGCTTGCAGGCCTCTCATACATGTACAGGCTATTATATAGGCCATGGCCTACCACATTCCCCCCTTTGCTTATTCTCACCCGCAGGTTAGAAAGGGTGGGAATTAAATCACATATTATACTCGTGTAACGGCATCATCTTGGGGTATAGGATAATATTGCCACATAGCTAATACTTTTGTAGCTGCCTTCCTTTATACAGTGTTATCAACAGCTGCTGACTTCACTTGACTGTGATGAATCCAGGGTTCGAGTTCTGCAACTTTAACTGCAGTTGGGGTTAATAAGATGACAACATAAGGTCCCTTCCAATGCGGTGCCAAAGGTGTCTTTCTCCACCCTATGATCCACACCGAGACTCCAGGCTTGAGAGGATGCAGGGGTTCTGTTAGATGGATGGGCAGCTGAGCTTGTATCCATGTATGAAGACTCTGCAAAACAGAACTTAAAACCAATAGTTCTTGTCTAGTAATTTCATCTAATCTGTTGCATATCTCCTTTTATTCCTTGTACAATAGGCAGTGGTCGCCCATACAGAATCTCAAAAGGGGAAACTCCTAAAGACTTAGTAGGGGCTAAGCATATCCTAAGAAGGGCTATAGAAAGAACTCAGAACTGGGGCCACTTCAGGTGAACCTCTTGACAAAGATTAGATAACTGAGATTCCAGGGTTCTATTCATACGGTCTACTCTTCCTAAATTCTGAGGTCTGTCGGCAGTATGCAGCTGATAATGTCAATATCTCGGGGTCATATTTAATGGGCTTGCCTCCTGAGAAGAGGGCCTCATGTGCATGCAAGGTTGTAAGGTCATACTTGGAATCTGGGTACACATTTAGACAGAGCCCTTTTCCTTTCTGTGCTGAAGTTCCTGGGGACAAAGCTGGCACAACGATGTCCATTGATGATGAGAAAGTCCGTTCTGGGTTCTCCAAAGGAACGTCAGTCAAATCCGGGCGACTTGAGAATACAGTGTCCATAATTTCTAAACAGTCATGATCAGGGGGGTCAAGACCAACCGGTAACAGCATAGCAGGATTCAAAACTTGACTGACCTTCAGTTGTATCTGGGGGTTCTCACACAACATGCTCTGATACTTCAACATCCGTGAATTTGTGAGCCAAAAACTTCCTTTGTGTTCCATAAGGGTCAGAACAGAGTGTGGTACAGTAACTTGAAGATTTTGTCCCAGAGTGAGCTTGTCTGCTTTGCTCACTAGGAGGGCTGTCAGCTCTCAAACAAGGGGCCAGCCTTTTGCAACCACATCCAATTGTTTTGACAAATAGGCTACTGGCCATTGCCAAGATCCAAGAGATTGAGTCAGTACCCCCAGCGCATTTCCTTGTGACTCATGGACATAGAGACGGAAAGGTTTCTGGACATCTGGCAGACCCAGAGCTGGTGATGACATCAAGGCAGCCTTCAAAGATCGAAATGCTGCATCCTGTTCAGGCCCCACTCCAATGGAGACTTTTCCATTCCTTTGGTAGCTTGATACAATGGTTTTGCTAGCAGAGCGAAATTGGGGATCCATATACGACAGTATCCTGCAGTCCCCAAGAAGGCTGTCACTTGCCTCCTGGTGGGATTACTGCACACAGCTTCTTTGCGTTCCGGTCCCAAGCATTGGAGTCCGCTAGACAACTGGAACCCTAGACATTTAACTTCAGTTTGACATAATTGCGCCTTGGTTCTTGAGACTTTGTATCCAGCCTCATTCACTTTCTGAATTTGTGGCTATGAGCAGGTCGTCCACATACTGAAGAAGAACCCTTGCTCCTGGGTTCACATAGTAGCTTGAAAGATCCGGATTTAAAGCAGCACTGCAGAGAGTAGGTGAATTCTTAAATCCTTGGGATAATCGAGTCCAGGTAAGTTGGCCCCGCCTTCCTGTTGTGGGGTGTTGCCATTCAAAAGCGAACAAAAGTTGACTGGTAGGGGCTAGGCGTATGCAGAAGGCCGCATATTTCAGGTCCAGGACAGTGAAATGAGTAGCCTCAGCAGGCGGTAATCCCCTGTCCCAGGTTTCTTGACTGGGAGAAGGGGGGTGTTCCAAGGTGACTGGCACTCCTTGAGAAGTCCATACTTCAGCAGTTTCATTAGATGGCAGTGGATACCTTCAATGGCTGGTCGGGGAAGAGGATACTGCTTCACATGCACTGGTTCCGCTCCTGGCTTGAGGGTGACGATGACAGGGGCTATGTTCTTTGCTAGGCCAGGTGGATTATCTTCTGCCCATACTTCGGGCAGGGTATACAGGAACTAGCTGGCTTGGTTGGAGATACATTATAGAACAACCATTCTTCTTCTTGGTGGACAGTCAGCACCATCAATCCAGCAGGCTTTGACTTCGCAGTCATTTGCATTTCTCCTCCTTCAGCGAAAGATATTTGCGCCTGAAGCTTGGCAAGCATATCTCGGCCCAAAAGTGGAATAGGGCATTCAGGCATATACAGGAACTGGTGCGCTATTTCCTGTCCCCCTAGTTCACATATGCGGTTCTGCAGGAAAGGCTTGGTGGCCCTAGCTCCAGTGGCCCCAATAATGGTGACAGATCGTGAGGAAAGAGGAGCCACGGGCTTTGCCACTACTGAATGTTCGGCTCCTGTATCCACTATAAAGTCCATATATTGGTCCCCTATTTCAAACTGTCCATAGGCTCCTGGGGACCCAGGGTGAACTTGGAGCCTGGTCTGGCCTAGTCTTCATCCATATCATAGCCCGTTGCAACTGCCCCTCCCTCAATAGCTTCTTCCCTCTCTCGCTTCCATTGTGCTGTATTCATGCTGTATTCATGCTGTATTCATGCCCGCAAATCCATCCATTTTCTGTAAATTTTGTTTTATATCTCTCTGGGACTGATTGGCATACGCAAATTCTCCTGGGCTGCTGGATCGTATGGGGTATGTCATCTATAGACTTCAGATACTTTTCCAATATTCATGGCTTTCTGGCCTCCCTTCTTTAGGCTTTGCATGAGGGCTTGGCGGAATCAATTGAAGGCTGTCTGCACTATTTGGATCCCACTTGGGGCCATCAAGGCTGATGGGTCTGCATAATGCTGGTCATTAGTTCAATCAAATCCTAAGGCTTCTCAGTGTAGGAGGCATAATGCATCTTTCAGTTCAGTAAATCAGTGGTGGAAAAGGCACATAAACAAGGCTGGTTGGCTGGCCTTCGGTATTAAGGGTGGGTAGGCCCTGGACCTGGCGCAATGGTATAACGTGACCATCCCTTTTACTGGTAGTTGCACTTCTGAAGGTATACGGCAATCGGGACTGTCTGGGTTCCACTTCATGTTCTTGGGCGCTGGCTGTGAGTGACCCTGAACTGGCAAATGAATCCCTGCTTGTAGTGTCATCAGTGGACTGTGGCCCACTCGGAGGCACTCTGAACTAAGCCGGGGCTTCCGGTAAAGAGGGGGTACGCGTCCTCCTGCTGCGGAGGTGGCTGGTGAACTACTTGGGGTACATCTTCAGGGAGGTGTCCCCCCCCCCCCCCACTGCCCCAGGCTCTGCCCGGAGTGGTGGCAGAGCTGAGGGGACTGGCCTATAAAGATACTGGGACGGACAGAGTAGAATGTCTGGAGATTCTGGGGCAGAATAAACGGGCAGCTTTTTTGTTTCTATAGAGCCAGACTTCCGGGCCCCCCTCCCTTGTGGTTGCTACTAATCTCCTACACTGTTTCTCATAGCAATGCTTTATCCAGGAGGGCTTTTTTTCTTTTTTCCCTTCACAAACATTTAACCAGGACTCTATATAGGGGAATTGATCAGGGAACATTTTTTCCTACAATCTGATGAACATGGGAAACTACACTAATATCAAAGGTGCCCTCACGGGGCCATGAAGTAGCTAATACTGACCACTCCCTGTCACAGAGCATTTCTAATAGGGACGGAGACATTTTAATTCTGTAGTCTCCAGCAAATCCCTTGCTAAAATTCCTAGTCATACATTTCAACAGAATCTGCGTGGACTCCGACCCCCCCCCCCCCCATGCTGACGTACTTGACAACGGACATAGGGGGCGGGCAATCAGGCTGCATTTTCCTGAGGACTATGATACAATGTCATCTTCCACATATATGCAGATGACATCCTCTTATACTGTCTATTCCAAAAAAAGCCACCTTCATACACAATGATGCAACAATATTAAACAAAGGGTAGGCAGAAAACATAAGCTTAGATTAGTTGCAATAAGCATAATAGATGTATGTGCTCATTCTAAATAGCAACTGTCTAAACCTGTCTAAAGGCTTTAAACTAAGACTGTACTTCTGAAACTGAGATTTTAAAAGACCTTTCAAAACACAGTACATTGTTTCTCTGGACACCAACACATCTTACAGTTCGGGAAAGACAGGCATTTGAAACTGATACTTTAAACAAATTACTCAGCGTTACAGTCAGCCTTGAAAATTATCTTAACAAAATAAACAGTAGGTCTCTTTCCTGACTTTCAAAGCAGCCGTAAATTACTAGACAGAGCAGCTATAAACACTAAGGGTTAAAATAAAACGTTGTTTGAGAATGTTAAATTCTAAATAAATATAGTTACAGCTCTTTTTGTTGTTCCCATAATTTATGAAGAATAATTATGTCCTCTATGAGGTGCTTGCTATAATATATAAAAAGATCCCGTCTTACTCGATAGCATATGCAGTCAAAACCAAATATATCAGAGACAAAATTTTAATCATTTTTAAATTGCAATCTGGTAACTACTGGCTCAGGATACTTCATTGTCCTGTCAGGGCTCTTAACCTCTACTTCGAAGGTCAAAGGAAAAAACAGAAGCAGTTTCCTTATTTTTTTTATCGGACTTAGGAATACGGGCATGGCTGAGGTATAACCAAAAACAGTTGAGGAGATTGAAAGGGGTTAATAAGAACGTAACCCTCTCCAGGCTGAACCCAAAAATTCTGACTAAACATTCCTATCAAATGATATATATAATACATGACCATAGCAGAAGGAACATATTGAATAAAAGAGGTACAATTTTCCTGAAATAAGCACAAATTAACCCAGCTGCAGAATGTGGAATGTAAAGGTTAAACAATACTAACTTTCCTTTCTACGGGCTGTGTGAAAGACACACCCCTGCTAATGATACAGTCTCTCGACTTGTGCTGGAAACAAAATAAACTCAGTGAGACAGCTGTCTTTGTGCTTAGAAGAGACTCCTGAGTTGTTTTGTTGTTTTATTTCTTCTCGTCCTTTCTCAGTACCATTTCTCAATCGGTAAACTGTTTCATGAATTACCCGACAGAATAATCTTACATTATACCACTTAGGTTTCTGAAAACAGCGGTTTCAACAGATAACAAATACAAACAACAGACAAACACCAAACACTTTCTCCTTTTCGCGACCTGGAAATGCACCTCGCTTGGTCTGTATTCAAGACCTCTCATTCACACAAGCAGACATTCAAGACAGAATAAATCCCGACGTTCCCAAAAAACCTGACTGACTGACTGACTGAGGGGTTGGTGGTTTCAATCTCTGCTTATACCTTTAAGACTTCTGAGACTTACTAGGACCGCCCCAAGAGGTGATCAGACTCTCAAGCGCTTATTCCAGAATCCCGACTGGCTGACAGACTGACTGATTAGCAGAAAAGTTCTACTCACCGGATCCGGTTCCCGATACCAAACCAGTACATGTGTTGGATCCTGGACTCCCCTCGGGTTTGGAGGTGTTGGCCAGCCAGAACCAGCAACCTGCGGAGGCAAGGAGGAGCCCTCCCTGATACAAGAGGATCGGGTGGTGCCAGAGGCTCCCCTGCGATCAGTCAGGTATGGCACCAGCCAGACCAAACCTCTTGAGGCGAGAAGTCGTGGTATATTCACTTGAATACCATCCACCACCCGCACATTCCCGGCCAATGCACCAAGAATATGTAGCAGCTGATAAGCATGCAATAAATAATACCAGGAGTCAGTTCAAAGATCCAAGCCAATTTATTGTGCACAGGCTCAGAGAGTCAAGCTTCAAAAAGGACTGAGCAATGGAGAACAGGAACAACTTCCTTATATACAAGTTTCACAGTTTGATACAGGCAAACTTTCTATTGGTCCCAATGCCCCCTGCATCTATCCAATCGGGGACCCTCTCTGGGCCTAACACCCTGTTCCCCCTTCTCAGGCTATTCTAACAAAGGCTCAGTTTCTAGACATAAATACATTCCTACTACAAGGTCATTTCTAGGCTCAGAGAATGTGAGAATGCAAAACACTGGAACATATCTATCATCAGCATAAAAGAATTGAATAAGGATTAACACAAACTATCAAAAGCAGTTTAGAGCGGTTTAAGGCAGATCCTCAGACCTTCACTGACTTTGATCTTTCTCAGCACTACTATTTCTAAGTGGGGGTGGGGACTCAGGCCTACCTTGCAGGCCTCTCATACATGTACAGGCTATTATATAGGCCATGGCCTACCACAATAGGAGCCAGACAGCCAAAGGTGCAAGGGGAGTGAGAGAGAGGGACTTACTCGAGTGGAAGGGAGGACAGGAGGCAGTGTGAGAGTCCCAAAGAGGAGATGAAGCAGGCATCAGAAGGCGGGCAAAGTTGGCATCTGGAGAGCCCTTGGAAAGCCCCAAAGGAAAACCCATGGCACTTTGAAACTGTGAGACAGTACCGGAAGGAACACAGCCGTGGTTCAGGCAGCTGTGTCGCTTCCAGCGTCGAGGGACTTGTGGGATGTGCAGTCCAGTCAGCAGCGGGATACCTGAAGAGGAAGGAGAGAGACGTCACTGGTAGGGCAGAATCAACAATTACAACAGAGGTAGCAGCAGACAGCAAACAGAACGTGCAGCAGATCGGTGGTAGCAGCAGCAGCAGAGTGGGTTGTAGTCACTCTGTTTAAAAAGAAAGAAAAACAAAACAAAAAAATGTTGGCTCCTTGTTGCCTCCACAAAAACA
Source organism: Ichthyophis bannanicus (assembly GCA_033557465.1). Lineage (NCBI taxonomy): Eukaryota > Metazoa > Chordata > Amphibia > Gymnophiona > Ichthyophiidae > Ichthyophis > Ichthyophis bannanicus. The sequence goes on from CM066034.1 coordinate 367,099,114, forward strand.
ATACCTCCAAAGGTCCTCCCCAGTCATCTTCTAGTCCCTCTTATGATAGTGCTGTCTCTTCATGGAGCAGGAGGCATCCCTGGTTGGTTTGGCCCTGCCATGGTGGCCATTGCAAATGGTACTTGCATTCTGTAAATTTCAGTCATACAAGAAAATGGTGTCCACCCAGAAGGGGGGGGGGGGTTGTTGTTGTTTTTTTAAATTAAATTAATAAAAATTATGACAATTTTTATTTTTCATTTTGTTTAATTTTAAATGAAAGCCTATCCCTGATAGATACTGAAAAAAGAAACCATGGGGGATGAATTCTACAGGTCTGATATTCAGTGGCAGCCATTAGTGCCGCTAAAGCATCTAGCTGCCGCCGCTGAATTATAGACCTGGATATTTTCATGCCGGGGTCATATCCAGCCACCAGTATTGAATATCCAGGTCAGTTGGATAGCGAGGAAGTTAACCAGGCAGCGGCGATATTCAGCTGCTGCCCGGAGAGCTTCTGTAGTTAAAGTTAGGCCAGCCTTTAAAGTGCTTAACTTTTGCCACATTGTGATAACGAGGCAGCAGCTCAATATTGCTGCTGCTCAATTATCACTAGGTGCTGCCTCTGCGCTGCCACAGGAATACTCCGATGTTAACCAGCTATCATGTTAGTACCGCTGAATACCCCAGCCAAGGCAATTACCGCAGTTAGAGGTCTTCTAACTGCATTTGTTCATTTAAATATCGGGCCCTACAGCTTTAAGCTGAAGAGATTTGATTGAATGAATACAGAATGAGATACTCTCTGACCAGAAGGGTTTCCATTGCCTCTGTTGAATATAAACGTACTGTCTGGTCACTTTACTGTTCACAGCATGAAAGTTCTGCCTTCACTGATTTAGGAACTTTAAATTTCACAACAGCCCTGTTGCCAGCCAGACCAAGGATTGAATGTAAAGTAAAGCCTATCAATGGTATCAGTTTTGTCTCTGTCCACTTGGTGGCTCACTGATGACATGGATAAACTAGTGAAGCCTTTAGCATTTAATATAAAAGGGGCAATGAAATAAGAAATAACATCTTATCTGAAAGTGTATTGCTATTCTGAACTGAATATGCTATATGGAGTTTTTCTTTGGAGGGGTAGGAGAGAAGCGAGAACTAAACTAGATACTGTAGGTAAGGAATGCTGAAAAGGTACAAACTGTTTAACTCAGTAATAATATTTATTGTTTAATATTATTATTGTACAGAATGCTGTTATAAGGTCACGCACAAGAGTACTGTATCCTCCTCCTAAACCATTTACAACCTTGTATGCCTTGTAAAGAAGGTTGTGCAAGAGAACTATCTGGTGTTCTGGTTCTTAATGTGGCCCAGAGTTTCTTGTGATTTACACAGGCAAAAACCTTGCTGTAGTCAATAAAACACGTATGGATAGCCTTTTGATACTCCAGTGAAAAAGATAGACAGGAAGAAAATTGATATCTTTGAATTATGGTGCTGGCAACGAGTACTGTGTATATCATGGACTGCCGGAAGAACAAACCATTCAGTACTAGAGGAGATCAAACCTAATCTTTCCTTCGACTTTCATACTTTAGACACATCGTGCGAAGAGAGAGATCATTGGAGAAAGACATCATGCTTGGCAAGGTAGAAGGTCACTGTTAAAGAGGAATGCTGGCAATGAGATGGATCAATACAATAGTAGCAGCTATGAATACTACTCGCTTGGCTGAAGACCAAAGTTTAGGACAACTATCCAGAGGGTCACCAGGAGTCAACACTGACTTGACAGCACTTAACAACAACACACCTTGTAGCAGCATATAAATGATTAATAGTAGTAGTAGTACTAAGATAAGCACAGAGAGATTCAATGATTTGCTCAAGGTCATACAATTAGTGGCATATAGGAGAGCTGAGCTGGGGAACAATGTTATAACAAGATGTTTATGCTTAGAGTCCCAGAAGATACCTGTGTTAAGCCTATTTTAAAAATGCAATCTAGGTTCCTAAGGGCTTTTATAAAATGGGCTTTTAGAACCAGCCACATAATCATGCATACATTTACACCTGCTCTCAAGTAAGAATAAATGCATGCATGTATTCTGCATGTGCAGAAGCATGTTTTAGAAAATATGTGCATACATCGCAATTCTGCCTCTGCTCCACCCAAACTCCACCCCACCCTATTCTCCCCCAAGAATGTCCACATGCAGATCACATAAAACTAGGAGCACTCTTTCCATGCGCCTACTTTTCACATGCCTATGGATTCTTGTAATTTTCTAAGAGCCCTTTTCTGCATGTAGAACAGACTTTATATGTGGAAAAAGCTTTATAAAATACCTGCACATGTGCAACCACCATTGCAGCATACTGCTGTCCTCAAAGAGCTCTTCAAAGCCTTAAACAAGAGGTATGCTTAATGCATCAGAGATATGTTCATAGGATATTAGGCCTATTCCATTCACCACATAGCAGGGAGTCATTTTAAAAGCCCTGTTCATGAGCTGGATGTCTGATAATCCGCATTCAGATGTTCAAATCATAGAGACATCCTTGGAGCCATTTATAAAGCTAGGTATATAGATGTCCGTGGCGTGAGCCTGTCCATGTAGCATAGGGGAGTGGTGGAGGCATGCCCTGAGTGGAGCAAAGGAGATGCATGTCACAGGGTGATTTCAGAGCGGCACAAGCACATCAGGCCCTGGATGGAGAGGCATCCATGCCTATCCTGCTCCTGACCACAAATAAGGTGCAAAAAGGTGCTTGTTTCATGGCTGAAATGCTTCTGGGGGAAAAGCAAAAGGCGCTTTCATCGCCACAGTTAATATTTCCTGGTCGAAGAAATACATACTCTAAACATATTATTGGCCCACCGCTGCCACACCTCGGTTTATCTGAAATGGTTGGTCAGGAAGTACTAGTCACATGACATTGTTGCCCCCCTTCTGAAACACCCTGGCTGGGATATCCAAGTACCCAGTTCTGCAGGAGTGCAATTCGGGGACATCCACATTTGTAAAACAGCAAGGCCAAATATGTGCACAAACGTAGGCTATCTGCAAGGGCCCGTCGCCAGAACTGGTTACTGGAATGTTCATCTTCACTGCTGTGACTACCCCCGATTTTTGGACGTTGCTCTGGATATCTGAGATTCTTCTTAGCTATCCCTTTTAAAATTGCCACTTGGTGAAAATTAATCGCTGTTCTTCAACTACACTGTGGCTTGCATCCAGTGCAGAAGCTGTATAGTCTTGGTACATCAACACAGAAGGGGGGCAGAAATGGACAACAGCCTGGAATCGCTGTACTCTCACCCACTCCCCATCTGTGTTGGCTTGCTGTTTGTGAAGGTTCCTCCTCTTCTTTAGGTTTCCCAGTGTCAATACATACCAGTCTGACATCTTTTGTAAGCAGCAGCAGAAATTCAAACTGAAGGTCCCGAAGCAAAATATCTGAAAGGACACCCAGAAGAGGGAGAATCCACCTCAGAAAATATGGGAATGGCTATAAATGGGCTTCCTTTTCCCCTGAACTGTAGGGGTGGCTTGGGTGGAATTTATACCACTATTTGTCAGCAAACAAAAATACAGTAGGTGCTGATCTCCTACAAAGCTAAGCCCTGTACAGTGTATATAGAGTTGCCAACTGGCCAGTTTTCAAGTGGTCTGGCTGGTTTTTATATGGTCAGGCTGGCTGTCGGCAGAGAGTTAAAACCGGCATTTGAAAAGCCAGTTATTTTGGGCTAGTGGAACTCCAGTGGGAACATGTGATCGTCTTTCGCTCCTTCCCTCTCACCACGGGCTGAGGAGAGGAGTCATGCCACGATCACAGCAAAGATATCTTCCGTCTCCCCGCGAGAGATTGGATTCCCATGGGCAGAAGGAAGGGGCAGGCCAACCATCGCCTGCCACAGCAAAAAGGTTTTGTGGGAGGGAAGCTGAGGAACTGAGTTAGAGAAGGCAAGGAAAATTTAAGGGGGCTGTGAACTTAGAAAAAGGAAGATGGGAGAGGGATTTTAGGGCGGGGAGTGAGAGTGCTAGGGGGTTTAGAGGAGGGGAAAGTCTAGAAGGGGATAGGAGTAGGGAAGTCAGCAGGAGAAGGGTTTGAGGGGGGCTGGTGGAGGGAAGAGTGCAAGGTGTTGCTGAAAGGCGAATTCCCCTTCCCCTAGAACATACCACACTATTGCAAACACAGGTACCCCCCCCCATCTCTGCACTACATACACATGCACACACACACAGGCACCCCACCTCTACACGACAGACACCCCCTCCCCCCAGCTCTGCATTACATACACACGCACACACACAGGCAACCCCCCAGCTCTGCACTACATACAAATTCACACACACTGGCACCCCACGTCTGCATGACACCCACCCCCAGCTCTTTATCTTTATCTTTATTTGACACACTTGATATACCGCCTAATACCGGAGTGTTAAGGCGGTGTACAATAAAAAAAATTAGAACTGCTTAAAGGAAGGTAGAAAGGAACTCCAGTAAATGGATAGGAAAGTAATGGAGAAAACAGGAAGAAAAGAATAATAAAGAACAACGGATAACACAACATGTGGTAAGCGACAAATCAAGTGACGGACAAACGGACGAAACGGCGGACAACATGAAACACAGTGGACAACATAACATCGATAGATGACTTTGTGACAATGATGGGTTAGGGAAGGGGGATAGGCAAATTGGGGAGGGGTGGGGGAGTGGAGCGGGTGCTAGGGAGTCTAGACTGTTGGGGGGATGCCGGTGAGGAGTGTATCTGGCCGATTAGGGAAATCCGGAGGGAGAGGAAGATCAAAAGCCTGACAAAAGAGATAGGTCTTAAGAAGAACTTTGAACCGGGGGAAAGATAGTTCAGTGCGGATAGAGTGTGGGAGAGAGTTCCATAGGGCGGGGCTTGCGAAGAAAAAAGCAGCGTGACGAGTAGATTCGAGGTGGGCCTGAGTGGGGGGTAGATTGAAGGAAGATAAGATCAGCTAGATACTGTGGAGTGTTGGTGTAGAGAACCTTGTGGGTAATGATAAGAAGCTTATAGACGTAACGAACCTTGATGGGGAGCCAGTGAAGGGAGAGAAGACAAGGGGTGACATGGTCTCAGTGAGAAGAGAAAGTGAGAAGACGAGCAGCGGTATTTTGAACCAGCTGCACCCTGCGAAGTTGATACTGGGGGAGGCCTGCGAATAGGGAATTGCAGTAATCAAGGTGGGTAATTACCAAAGAGAGAACCAGTGTCGTGAGGGAAGTGAGCGGAAGTAAAGAGTGAACGGCCCTGATCTTGCGAAGTTGGTAGAAGGAGCTACGCACCACCCAGGAGATGTGCTGGTGGAAAGATAGTGCAGAGTCCAAGGTAACACCAAGGTAACGAAGAGTTGGAACTAAAGGAACTAACGATTTAGACATAGATGGTGCCAAAGTAGGGGAAGGGGCACCGAAAGTGAATCAAATAGCTGCTGATTTAGAGGGATTAACGATGAGGAAGTTGTCGTGGAACCAGTCAGCAACGGAAGTAAGACAATTGTTTAAGCGAGAGAGGTCTGGGGCTGATGAAGATGTATGATGGATCAGAAGGATATCATCGGCGAAAAAGTAAGCAGATAAACCAGTTTGCTGTATGAGTAAGGCAAGAAGGGTGAGAAAAATGTTGAAAAGGAGCGGCGCGAGAATAGAGCCCTGTGGAACACCACAGTGAAGGGGAAAAGGGGTAGAAGAAGTGGAGCCCGAGTGGACTGCAAAAGAACGAGAGGAGAGAAAAGACCGAAACCACTGGTAGACTAAGCCCTGGATACCAAGTTCGGACAAGCGTGTGAGAAGGGTGCAGTGATTGATGACATCAAAGGCTGCAGAAAGGTCTAAGGAGACAGCAATGGAAAAATCACCCCTATCGTGAGACCGGTGCAGTTCGTTAAGGAGTGCTACGAGGATAGTTTCTGTACTGTGACCAGTTCTAAAACCGGATTGCCGGGGGTGTAGAGAAATAGTAGATTCGAGATGTGCAGAAAGTTGGTGGAAAACAAGTTTTTCAAGAATTTTAGAATGGAAAGGAAGGTTGGAGACAGGGCGCCAGTTTGCAGGGACAGCAGGATCAAGGGTATCTTTCTTAAGTAGGGCGCGAACCAGTGCGTGTTTCCAGGAGGAAGGAAAGCAACCGGATGTGAGGCTAGAATTAATAATGGTGAGGGCAAAAGGGAGAAGTGTGAGAGAGGGATCAAGAAGCCAGGTTGAAGGCAAGGGATCAAGCGGGCAGGTAGTTTTATGAGAGGTTGAAATAGCTTTGGAGATCTCAGCAAGAGTGACAGGGCGGAATGTACACCAGGTATGGGGATAAGTGTGGGTAGAAGCTGGGGAGCAACAGGGGGCTAGGGTAGGGGAGAGGTGGGGGGAGAAAGAGGAGGTGGGCAGATATCGAAAGTGGAGCGAAGGGTCAGAATCTTGCTGGAGAAGAAGGTCGCAAGAGTTGTAGGACTGGGGGCGGAGGGTGGGGAGGAAGAGGGGGATGAAGTGGAAGTCGAAGAGAGGGAGTTCAGTACTTGGTAAAGCCGGTGAGAGGAGTTAGAAGAGGATGTGATCAGGCCAGAGTAATAGGATCTCTTTGCAGCAGATATCATAGAGTAATATAGCTTATGGGTACTGTGAAAGGTGGAAAAGGAGGTGTCTGAGGGGTGCTTGCGCCATAATCGCGCTGCGTGACGAAAATGAGAGCGCTGCAAATAGAGGCCTGAATGGAACCAAGGATGGTGAGAGGGAGGGTGGGCGGTAACAGGTCGGAGGGGTGCAACAGAATCGAGGGTAGAGGATAAGGCAGAGGACCAAAGATCAGCCTGCTGATCCACGGGGAGGGAAGGGAAATCAGAGGGGAAGATAGATTCAGCAGGGAGGAAGAGCTGGATGGTTGTGGGAGTAAGACGCCGTACCAGTCGCCGAGGGTGGGAGGGTGAGTCTGGAGGGGGTACTAGCGGGGAGGGAAGAGGGAGGGAGAAAAAGATGCAATTGTGATCTGACCATGGAAGAGATAAAGATGTGATGTGGCCTGGTGAGAATGGGGAGGAATCAGGGGATAATATCAGATCGAGAGTATGTCCAGAGGTGTGTGTGGGACAGGCCACATGTTGGACGAGGGAGAGATCGTCAAATAGGGAGGCAAGTACTTTATCACATTGCCTCATTCGAGACTCTAAATGAGCGTTGAAATCCCCTAATATGATTAGGTGGGAAGATAATAGGACAGTTTCGGAGAGGGAGAAAAGAAGAGAGTTCCAGGAATCGGCTTGCAAGAAGGGAGGTGCATACAGTAGGAGAAAGTGCATAAAAGGAGAGGAAGTAGTGCGGAACAGAAGAGACTCGGGGTACCGGGGAGGGGGTGAAACAAGGGAGAGAGGAAAGGACGGACGGTGGATAACAGCTACTCTACCTCCTGTACGGCGTAGCCGAGGGGCATGGAAAGCATAGTAGTCAGGAGGGAGACATTGGTGGAGAACACCATCCTCTCCCCCCCCCGGAGCCAGGTCTCTGTGAGGAAAAGGGCATCTAATGAGTGTTGAATGATGAGGTCATGGACCAGATGTGTCTTGGAGCGTAAAGATCGACAATTTAGGAGAGCCAAGGAAACCATCAAAAGTGACGCGCAAGGAGCGACGGGCGTGAGAGAGCGGGGAAGTGAGGGGCTGGGCCGACAGGGGAGAAGGTTATGTGGATTGCGGGTAGTTGTTCCACTAGATGGAGGCACAAAAAGCGAGGGAGGGCGATGACCCCACCACACAGGAATAGTGGCCATTGAGCGTGAGGCACGGAAGGCAGGCAAGAACAGGGAGGGTGCTGGCGAAGGAAAAGAGGTAATCTGATGATTGATGGCAGAGATGGGTACACATACATACACATTCACACACACAGGCACCCCACCTCTGCACAACAGACACCCCCCCCCCCCAGCTCTGCACTACATACACATTCACACACACACAGGCACACCACCTCTACACGACAGACACCCCCCAGCTCTGCACTACATACACATTCACACACACAGGCACCCCACCTCTACACGACAGACACCCCCCCCCCCAGCTCTGCACTACAGACACATTCACACAAACAGGCACCCCACCTCTACATGACAGATACCCCTCTCCCCAACTCTGCACTACATACACATGCACACACACAGGCACCCCACTTCTACATGACAGACACCCCCCCAGCTCTGCACCACATACACATACACATGCGCGCACACACACACACACACACACACACACACACACACAGGCACCTCATCTCTGCACGACAGACACCCCCCCCAGCTCTGCACTACATACACATTCACACACACAGACTCCGCACCTGTACACGACAGACACCCCCCAGCTCTGCACTACAGACACATTCACACAAACAGGCACCCCACCTCTACACGACAGACACCCCTCCCCCCAACTCTGCACTACATACACATGCACACAAACAGGCACCCCACCTCTACATGACAGACACCCCCCCCCGCTCTGCACCACATACACATACACACGCACACACACACACACAGGCACCTCATCTCTGCTTGACAGACACCCCCCCCCCAGCTCTGCACTACATACACATTCACACACACAGGCACCCCCACCTCTGCACGACAGACACCCCTCCCCCCAGCTCTGCACTACATACACATTCACACACACAGGCACCCCACCTCTACATGACAGACACCCCCCCCAGCTCTGCACTACATACACATTCACACACACAGGCACCCCACCTCTGCACGACAGACACCCCTCCCCCCAGGTCTGCACTACATACACATGCACACACACAGGCACCCAACCTCTGCACGACAGACACTCCCCCCCCCCCAGCTCTGCACTACATACACATTCACATACACAGGCACCCCACCTCTGCATGACAGACACCCCCCCCCTGCTCTGCACTACACACACATGCACACACACAGGCACCCCACCTCTGCATCACATACACACACAGGCACATACACCAAACCTTCACATCACACGCATCCCACTAAAGCACCTCTTTTGTATAAGTTGTGACATATTTTACTTGATATGGTTTTTTTTTAATGATACCTTTGCTTTTTAGGCTTTTCTACTTGGCTGTTCTTTGATAGTTTTAGGAGGGAGTGGTGCAGTACAGGGAGTGAAGTACTTCTGTCCACGAAAGAAGAATGAGAACTAGGAGTGATTGTATCTGATGTTCTTAAGGTAGCTAAACAGGTAGAAAAGGTAACAGCGAAAGCCAGAAGGATGCTTGGGTACACAGGGAGAGAAACAGCCAATAGGAAGAAGGAGATGATAGTGCCTCTGTATAAGTCTTTGGTGAGACCTAATTTAGAGTATTATGTGCAGTTCTGGAGACCACACCTACAAAATGATATAACCAGAATGGAGTAGGTGCAAAGGGTGGCTACCAAAATAGTCTGTGGGCTTCATCATAAGGCATATGGGGGCCAGACTTAAAGATCTCAATATGTATATTTTGGAAGAAAAATGGAAGAGGGGAGATATTTAAATGCCTCCGTGGCATAAATGCATAAGAGGAGAGTCTCTTTCAATTGAAAGACAGCTCTGCAATGAGGGGTATAGGATGAAGGTGAAAGGAGATAGACTTAAGAATAATTTGCAGACATATGTCTTTACAGAAAGAGTGGTAAATGTGTGGAATAGTCTTCCAGTGGAGATAGTAGAGATGAGGACTGTATCTGATTCAAGAAAGCATGGGACAGACACTGATGACCTCTAAAGGGAAAAAAATCACAGTAGAATTTAGTAGTTTATATGGAAGAGCAGACTGGATAGGACGTATGGTCTTTATCTGCCGTCATGTTTCTATGTTTATTTATTTATTTAACAGCTTTTCTGGAGGGCTAGATGCATGGCAAAGGAGAGGCATTGAGCGAAGGTATCCATTTTTTCTCTTTCAAAAAGTTAGTCTGCACCATTACCCTCTGTAGTTTTTTTTTGTGGGCGGGACAGACATGGGCAGAGCATGGCTAACAACAGGTGGCGGGATTTTCTCATTCAAAAAGTTGGCAACCCTAAGTGTATAATGCTAAATGGAATTATAATCGTAGTATAGACAGGCCTAGATAAACTACCCCCAGCCTAGTGTTTGCACCTGCTTTCTCTGTGGGTATTTTTATTTGTCAGAAACATGTGCAGTTTAGTGTAATCAAAACTATGTGTGCCATTCTGATCTCATCTCACTCTACCCCCAAGAAAGCCTTTTCAATCTTCACTGAGAAATTGGGCAATAATCAAAGCCCTAATTTCCCTGGGGCCCTTGTCCTCGGGGGGTGGGGGATGGGGTAATTTTCAAAAGCATTTCCATGAGTAAATGCACAGAAATGGCCTGTCACAAACTTGACCTCCCAACATGTGGTTAAATTACATGCATATGCATGCATTTTGAGAAGGCATTCTATAGGGTGAGGTTGGAGAAGGGTTTGCATTTAATTTAACCCAAAAATTTGACACCCCAAATAGCAGGTATAAATATAAGCATGTAGTTATTCTTTGATACTGTGAACTGACTGGGTGTTCTGCCTTGTGAATCATCGCCTCATGTCTGTGGTATGATTTACCCCTTGATCTCCGACTTGAGATCAAGAGGAGAGCACAGGAAATTTAAAACAGCCCTTAATCTCTTCTATTTCCATCCTGACCCACTCTGGAATTGCCATGTTCCTGGCTGTACTGAGCCTAGATTGGCCAGGGGGTCAGCTGACTGAAGAACAATTTTAAATTTCCCTTCTATCCCTATGCCTGTCTCTCCTCTCCCTTCCCACCTGGATGTACCACCTCTGTCTCCTTTAATTCCTTTAATAGTACTGTTCCTATGTGTTTCATATTGTAGATGTGACCAAACTCAGTATGGGAAAATCCCAAGCCAAGCAGGCCAGAACTACCATTGGGCAGCCGTGCACTGCACCTTCCAACCAGGAGACAAGAGTTTTAGTCTTGCTGCCCTCATCAAAGAGCAATTTACTCTGTAAATGGCAGGGGCCCCTTTGAGGTGGAAAGTGGGGCCTGTTAACTATAAGATTGTCCAGCCAGATAAATGGAAGAAAGCCAAAATTTACAATATTAACCCACTGAAGAAGTGGAGTCCAGTGATGGCTATGGTGGTACAGGGAGATGATTTTTGGCCGGAAATTTCAGCTGTCAGATCCAGCTCAAGTCCCAGTAGAAGAGCAGCTCTCTGCTGCCCAGAGAAGAGATCTAGAAGGATTGATCCACTGGAACCTAAAGGTGTTCTCTACTACCTGATATAAACCCACCTCATTTATCATGATATTGTTACTGACCCTAGGGTGGCTATCTGGAAAGTACCCTATTGGATTCCGAGGCCTGGTGACAGGCTATCACCAAGGAGCTGGAAGAGATGCTTAACCTGGAAGTTATAGAAGAGTCTGTGAGTGACTGGTCATCACCCATTGTCTTGATTCCTAAACCTGACAGAAGCATCAGATTCTACATTGACTTCCAGAGGGTCAATGTAGCTTCTAAACTGGAAGTATATGCCATTCGCAGAGTAGCTGAGCTAATCGAGTGACTCTGTGGAGCATGCTTTATATCAATTTTAGATCTGACCAAGGAATACTGGCAAGTGCCCTTTACTCCAGCAGCCAAGGAGAAGACTGCTTTTTGGACACTGCAAGATCTGTTCCAATTTACAGCACTTCCCTTTGGATTACACGGGGCTCCTGCCATGTTTCAATGCCTAGTCGACCACTTACTGAGACCGCACTAGGAGTATGTGACTGCATACCTTGACGACATTGTCATCTACAGCAGAGACTACACCACCCATTTAACCCAAGTACAAGCCATGTTGACCAGCCTGCAGAAGGCCTGGTTGATGGCCAACCCCAAGAAATATTTTCTGGAAGGTAGGGCCATTCAATACCTGGATATTTAATCAGTAATGGGCAGATACAACCTTAACTATGGAAGGTGGATACCATTGCCCATGTCCCCTCCCCAAAATCGAAGAAAGAGGTCCATGCCTTCCTTGGATTGATTGGCTATTACCATCAATTCATCTCTAATTTTGCAGAGGTGGCAGAGCCATTTATCAATCTCCTCTGGAAGACAGTTCCTGAACAGATTTAGTGGTCACTGGATCTGGACCTGGTCTTCCAGGACCTCAAGAAGGCCATATGCTCTGAACCCATCCTGATTAGCACTGATTCCTCTCTACCATTTATTGTGCAAACTGATGCCTCAGAGATGAGCCTAAGAGGCATTCTGGCCCAGGAAGTCAGGGATGAAGAACACCCATAGCATTCATCAGCAGGAAGATGCTTCCTCAAGAACAGCATTATGTGATGATCAAAAAGGAAGCCCTAGCTGTCAAGTGGGTGCATGAGACCTTCAAATATTACCTGCTCAGCCATCTGTTTACACTGGTAATGGACCACCAACCCCACAAGTGACTGGCTTAACATAAGGAGTCCAATAGCTGTAAGATGCGGTGGTTTTTGAGTCTCCAACCCTACCAGTTTCAGGTCTGTCATAGGGATGGTTGGACTCACCAGAACATGGATTTACTTTCCTAAGTGGGGCTCCCAAGTGAGGCAGGCACTCAACAGGACATGGTTGAACTAAGGGGAAGGGTGTTGATGGGGTCTATAGAATGTTGCCCATCCCTCTCCAAAGGGATTATCAACAGTCCCCTTTAAGAGAGTCTGCAGCCATGAGTTCAGGGATGGGAGGGCATGGCTCACAAGAGAGGTTAAGAACCCAGTAGGCTGCAGGAGGGAGAGAGGCTCATGGAGTCAGAAGTCCTTCCAAGGCAAGGAGTTCTGAGGTAGGAACTTTAACTGGAGCTGGAGGAAGTGCCAGGAGAACTAGTTTGTGGAGATTAAACAAGCTGAGACAGAATAAAAGCTAATTTTTGTTTTCCCTGAACTGCTGTCTGATCTATGTTTTAGCTTTATGAAGGTTTAACAAGCTGAGACAGAACAAAAGCTAATTTTGTTTTCCCTGAACTGCTGTCTGGAGTTTTAAAGAAAACCCCTTCGCAAGGCATACCGTGCTACCACACAGGAGTACAGTGGTTTCAAGTTTTCTAAAATAAATAAATATACTGTAAATAACATGATGCAAAATGATTGTAAGTGAATTAATCAATTCTGTGCTCAATACACATGCATTAAAAGTGACATTTTAGAAGGGATATCTAGAAACAATCTGAGATGCCCAGGTCACAACACCATCCAAAATTCCAGGGAAGTGGTGGCAGTGAAGGCAGGCACATGTAAGTGCCATCTTAGATTGCTCCATCTTTGCCCCAAAAGATGCATATCCCTGCAACTGGTTCTGTAGATGGGCCCGTGCAAATGGCATTGCTGGGTGCATGCATGTTTGCAGACCAGTTTAGAAAAATAAACACCCTGAAATACATGGCCACAGAAACAAGTATGCAGACATGCCAGTTGAGGTCTTGTAGAATGGGGGCGTCTATGTTATGATTTCCTAGCCTGCCATTTTAGATCTGCAGATGTGCAGTGTCAGGCAATGAAAATGAAAGGTTTCTTAATTAATATGCAGGTTTTGTTGACCCAGCAAAAAATATTGTGGTGGTGAGAACACATTTCTCTGTTCCCCCTGCAAGTGTTGCTACCATGAAGCGAGCCCTTTCTAGAGCAGGTATAGGCTTGGACGCGTCAACAGCCAAAGTCAGAAGTGCTCATGCCGTTCTGAAATTGCATATCAGCATGCATCTCCATTGCACTGCCCAAACCACGCCTTCACCCCACCTCATGCTACATGGATGTGGTCATGCCACAGACATCTATCTACTCAGCTTTCTAAAATGGGTCCAAGGACGCCTCTGTGATTTGTGCATCTGAATGCCTATTTTCAGACATTCAAATCACAAACAGAGCTCGTAAAAGGAATCTCTGAATTGTCTCTCCTTGATTCGAGGGAATTGTTTAGGCTGCCCCTCTTGTACATTTTTCCTTTTATTTGAAAGAAAGCAAATTCTCATTCTGAGTTGTACTCCATTTCTCTCCCATAGCCAAAAGGAGTCACCAGTCCTGCTTGTCCTCCATACATACAGTATAAAGAGATGCTTGCTTGTTGACACAATTCATTTGCACAGATTTTCTCTGCTCTCACATCTTGCTTTCTTCCTTCTATTTGTACTGTTTCCTCAAATAGTATTGTGGTTTTAGGGCAGCAGCAGCCACACAGGTGAGTAATTGCAAGTTTCAATTCCAATCTGTATCTTCTTTTCATTTCTTAGTCTCGAATTGTTCGTAAATTAACCTTCTAGTTCATGGCACCTCTACTGATTGCCTAGCAATCAGCCTCCGGCTATCACATTTCTTAAATTGTTAGTTAACCTGAGATTTCTTTTCATAACCTAAAATCGTGAAAGGAATTGGTTATAGGTCTTTGTTCTTGTAAATTTAAAGACTAACATTTCTTTAAGATTTTTTACTGATGTATATTTGCATTGAGGCACATTCCACTTTATACATCTCCGGGCCACCCGGAGACGCAGCCAATTCTGCTCCCATGGGGGCTAGACATCCCCACAGGAGCAGAATTGCAGCACAGTGGCTGGATGTCTGGAACATGTCCCTGTTAAGGCACCCCAGATATCCAGCCACTTTCCCGGCTAACTCAGTCAGGCATCTTAATGGAATCACGGTGACACAGTGTCATGTTCAATGGCACCACAGCTTCATTAAGGAGTCGTGATCCTTGGCTGCCGCAAAAATATTCTTTCAACGCAGCCTGATGTGACCTTCCAAAGGCAGGGTCGGGCTGCTAGGAATCTCCTCCACCCCCTCGCCACACTGATCAGACCCTGCACCACCATCCCCTGATGTCCAGGGGACTTATTTCAGCTCTGAAATGGAATAAGTCCCCCGTCTACCTGGCTGACCCTGGATGTACAGGGCCAACCTCAGAATCTCCAGGGAGATGATCCGCCCTCACTCCACCCTCATTCTGCCCTCTCTCTGCCCCCATTTAAGGCTCCACATACAACTCTGATGTACGTACTGGGAGCCTTTTTCTGGCCGGCACCTCTGGATGAATATCGGGGATGTATGTCCAGGCTGGATGTACATCCCCGTTATGCATGATTGGGAATGACCCCCATTGTGTCTTGCATGATATGTTATGCTAAGTTACACTATAGCCATTTTAAAGCAAGGTTCACTCCAGCAATAGCACCTGCTGTGGAGAATGTCTTTCTGTCCATCCTGTTCTTGAAGTTTTAGTTTCAGAGGCACATATGTTTCCAGAAGTAAAACTTCAGCTACTGAAAGAGGAAAGAGACTCTTGGAGCAGGTGGAAATAGAACCTGATGATAATGGCAGAGTCAGCGTGTGCCATCAAGGATGCCACCCTGCACCTGGCGAAGAGGAGGCTGGGTCTGCAGTGGCACAAGAGTAAGAGAGAGTGCAGATTCCTACCCTCCGCCAGCTGAAGAGGAGACTACACCACGGCAATAGAAGGAAAACTTGAGTTACACCAGAGGTTATCCTTCCCGCCCTCCTCCCTCCACTGGCTGAAAAAGAAGCCGGACGTGCAGAGGCAGGATGGAGCATGCAGACCAGATGACAGAGGCAGGGCAGGAAAAGAAAAGAAGCGGAAAGGAGAGGGAGCTGAGAAGAGAAGAGAAGAGAGGGAAAGTGGAAGAGACAGATTAGCCCATCCAGCCCCCTTCCCCCCATACCCCTGCATTAACATCCCCTGGCACCAACACCCCTCTACCCCACACAGCTACACACCCTAGTAGTAAAACTCCCCCACATCTAAATCCTGCCTCGCTCCAAAAGCAACGCATTCCCTGCACTCAAACCCTTCCCAATTACTAACTTCACATTTCCCCGAACCCACAACATTCACAGCCACAAACTCCCTTGCACACCCATCTCACCCATGGCCGGCCTGTCCATTGAGCAAGAATGTTTTTTGCACAGGGCCCCGCATTTCAGGGGCCCCCTCGCAAAAAACATCTTGCATCAGCGATAAGCCCAGCTAGATTAAAATAAACCCACAAACTGGCTGCTGCTGCCACTGCTGCCATGGCAGCGGCAGAATCGAGCACCCCATGGGGCCCCCCCTGCCCTGCAGAATCCTCCTTTCAGCATCAACTCCCTCAGCGTCGGCTTCCAGAGCCGCGAATGGAGAGCTTCTCCTCTCGCGGCTCTGTTAATCCCGCTGCGGGGCTGATGGGAAATCCCATTAGCCCCGCAGCGGGATTAACAGAGCCATGAAAGGGAGAAGCTCTCCCTTTGCGGCTCTGAAAAGCCCGTGCTTTGGGAGCTGATGCTGAAAGGAGGACTCTGCAGGGCAGGGGGGGCCCCGCGGGGTGCTCGATTCTGCCGTTGCCATGGCGGCAGCGGCAGAAGCAGCCGGTTTGTGTTTTTTTATTATCTAGCTGGGCTGATGGGGAGGAGGGGTGTTACGACTGGTAATGGGCTGATGGAGGGTTAGGACTGGTAATGGGCTGATGGGGGGTTAGGACAGGTAATGGGCTTTGGGGGGGTTAAGACTAGAATTGGGCTGATGGGGGGGTTAGGACTGGTAATGGGCTATGGGGCGGGGGCTAATACTGGAAATGGGCTGATGGGGGGGTTATGACTGGTAATGGGTTGTGGGGGGGCTTAGGACTAGTAATAGGCTGGGGGTGTTGCTAGGACTGGAAATGGGCTGAGTGGAAGGGGGGCTTGAACTGCAAATAGCTGATGGGGACGGGGGCTTGGAATGGAAATGGGCTGTGAGGGGAGAGAGCTAGGACTGGAAATGGGCTGAGTGGGGGGGGGCTAGGACAGGAAATGGGCTGATGGAAGGGCTAGCATAGGTTTGGAAATGGGCTGTTGGGAGATGCTAAGATTGGAAATGGGCTGTAGTGGGGGCTTGAAATGAAATGGACTCATGGAGGGGCTAGAACTGGAAGTAGGCTCATGTGAGGCTTGGATTGGAAATGGGCTGAGTGGAGGGGAGCTAGGATTTGACATGGGCTGTTGGTGGGGCTAGGAAAGGACTAGAAATGGGCTGGGGGGGCTGGGATTGGAAATGAGCTGATGGAGGGACTCGGATAGGACTGGAAATGGATGGGAGAGCTAGGACTGGAAATGGGCTGATGGTGGGGCTAGGATAGGTTTGGAAATGGGCTGATGGGAGGCTAGGACTGGAAATGGGCTGATGCAGGGACTTGAAGGGACTTGAAGGGAGTGGATGCTTGGTGGGGCTGGAACTAGAAGGGAGCTGATGTTGGGGGAGGATTAGAATGGGATGGAGCTGGGAGAGTGAAATGGAGAGGGAAAAAATATTTTGTGTGGGAGGGAAGACAATCTACAACTGGCTGGATATTGGGAGAGTAAGTGGGGATTGAGGATGGAGGAGTAAAATTTGAGTGGATGAAATAGGAATGAGGAAAGAGCAAAAGGAGAAAGATTAGTATGTTAAAGCAGATGTAGAGAGAGGATGGAAAAAATCTAGAAGAGAGAAGAAAGGACAAATGGACAGCAGACGATGGAGAGTTAGCAGAAGACACGAAGAAACCAGAAGAAAGTAGCTGGAGCAATTGCAACTGAAAAAAATGCACAAAAGATAGAAAAATATCTCTTTATTTTGAATTTATTAACTGGAATATGTCAGCTCTAGGAAATGTGCATCATTAACGTCTGCGCTTTGTTTAGTACAAGAGGAAATTAATATATAGTTTTATTTCTACAGTGTTGTACATTCCAAGTTTGGCTTTTGGGGTTCCCAGTTTAATTATTGTCTTCCTGTTTCTAAATTGTGATTCCTTGTTTGGTGATGTTCTGCATGTGTAACTGAGCTGAGGTATTCTGTTTATGTAATTCCTATTTGACATTGCCACTTGTTCTCTTTCCCCAGTAGGTCATGTATTGTTATTCTCTGAAATGTATTGGTTTAATATTTGCAGTGTTGCCTTTTGATAGGTAGGGTCTGGTGCTTTGTGAGTCCTGGTAGTGCTGTTAGGATACGGCGGGTTTGCTATGAGTTCTAAATGGGCAGTGTTTGTAGTAGTTCCTAATGTGCCTGGCGGTTGGCACTGGATTACAGTAATGTAGAAATCTTTTAGACTTTCTTTCATTAAGAGGCATGTTTACTAAAAGTTAGTGTATGATAACACTATGCAAATATTTATGCAAATGAGGCACCTTATGCAAATGAGGCCCCACACTGAGTCTCCGCGCATGGCCCCGCACCCCCCTTGGGCTGCCCCTGATCCCACCCACTTACTACCCATGCAATAGAACATGCACTACTTTGAGTCCTGTTTAACTTACAGGAGACAGCAGGTTTGCTTTGGTTTTCATGTCTCCAACTAGTATGAACTAGAGAGAGGAGATCTTCATGAATCAATCCTTTTATGTTATTTAATAACTATATAGTTCCCCTATTTGATAAGTTATGATCAATAGGAGTCCACTTTAGATTGTATGTTGATGACCTTTTGTTATTTATCAATATATACACACAAAAAAATCCCTTGCAACAAAATAACCATAGAAAAACTCTCCTGAGAGCACTTACAAAGAAACAATTATTACTATGAGGAAAAAAAGACCTCAGTGTTACTTTGTATCTAGTACCTCATTACAGCATGGAGAAAATCCTTTGCCAGAGGGAACTGAATATTCACACCAACATCATTGGTCAGAAAAAAATCCTCATAAAAAAGCAGCCACAACAGTATATTAAAATCAATAGTCTTCTTTTATCTGTGTTGTTCCACTGTGTATTTCTCAACAAATCTTTTTTTGCTATTTTAACTTTTAATCATCAAAACTACAAAGGCCAAACAAAATCCTACATTATGTTGAAGTAGAACCTTAATATAAAAAGAGGATTAGTATTACAAGCTGAAATTCTCTTGTCCTCAATGAGAGTTTTTTTTATTCAAACAACTCAATGAAGATCTTTATTTCGATACATAGCTGCATCAGGGGCTTTCTGCATTTCCAACTTCTATCACCAGCATCTGAGATCATACTCACAATTTAAACTCAAGCACACCGAAAGGAAACCAATAGGCTTGCCGGAGGAGAAGCTTCTCCAAAAAGTAAGGAAATCCAAAAGGCTCATCTCAAAAAGGCACTACAGAAACACTCCCCATTCTACCAGATTGTTAAGGCCATTAGGCTCCAGTGTTCAGTATGTAAATCCATTGTTGTTCCCATTGCACTAATAATTTCTCACGGTCACCCTCTCAGATGTCCTTCTAAATGCTATCAATAACTACACAACGCAGATCCAAGAAAACATGATAGAAACATAGAAATATGACGCACAAAAAGACCACGTAGCCTATCTAGTCTGTCCTTCCATATCAACTACAATAGTCCCCTTTTTTCCTTTAGAGAGCCTCTGCGTTTGTCCCATACTTTTTTTAAATTTAGATACTGTCCTCATTTCTGCCACCTCCACTGAGAGACTATTCCACACATCTACTACTCTTTCCATAAAGAAATATTTCTGCATATTATTCCTGGGTCTATCCCCTCTCACCCTCATCCTATGTCCCCTCATAGCAGAGCTTGCTTTCAATTGAAAGAGACTCTCCTCCTGTGCATTTATGCCACAGAGGTATTTAAATATCTCTATCATATCTCCTCTATCCCACCTGTTCTCTAAAGTATACATATTAAGATCTTTAGGTCTGTCTTCATATGCTTTATAACGAAGACCACTAACCTTTTTAGTAGCCACCCTCTGCACCGACTCAAAAACTATTTATATCCTTTTGAAAGTGCAGTCTCCAGAATTGCACACAATATTCCAAATGAGGTTGCACCAGAGACTTATACAGAGACACTATCACCTCCTTTTTTCTGCTGGCCATTCCTCTCGCTATGCACCCAAGCATTTTTGTGGCTTTTGCCATCACCTTTTCTACCTGTTTAGCTACTTTAAGGTCATCAGACACAATCACATCCAGGTCCCACTCTTCTTTTGCGGACAGAAGTACTTCACTCCCTACAGTGTATCGCTCCCTTGGATTATTGTAGCCCAAATATTTGATCTTCATTTTTTAGCATTAAATTTCACCTGCCAAATTCTAGACCATTCTTCAAGTTTAGCTAGATCCCTCCTCATGTTGTCTACTCCTTCCTGGGTGTCTACTCTATTGCAGGTTTTGGTATCATCCGCAAATAGGCAAACATTACCTGACAGTCCTTCTGCAATATCACCAACAAAGATGTTAAAAGGAATTGGACCAATGATGAAATAGAATACAGTGCTGAACTAATGTAGAGTCAACCTTTTGTTTATGGATACAGTATTTATGCTCAGTAGCCACGTACGCAGCAGACGAGAAGTCTTCCCCACTTAAACGTTTTGCATGAGTATTTAATCGCATACACCACATAAGATGACATTCAGGTTGCATGACGCCTAAGTTTAATAACCTTCCCTGACAACATGAATTCTTCACCTTCTTTAGAAATTTCACAGATTTGACTACTCCCGCATTTATAGTGGCCTGCAGTGCGAGCATCTTGTTGTACCCGTGCCATTGCAGGGCACAAAAAGTCACACCGATTTTTTTTCCTCTACTGTATGCTTTTCTCAACTTCTTTCATGAAAGACAAGGATGAACTTGAAGAACTGCCCAGTATTGCTTAAAAATAGAAGCAATGCATGCAGATAATGCTGAGTATTGTAAAAAGCAATGATCAATGATGTTGGTGTGAATATTCAGCCCCCTCTGGTAAAGGGGCTTCTCCAGTGCTGTAATGAGGGACTAAATACAAAGACACAGAGATCTTTTTCTCCTCATAGTAGTGATTATTTCTTTATAAGTTCCCTCAGGAGAGATTTTCTATGGTTATTTTGTTGCAAGGGATTTTTTTGTGTATATATTGATTTTTTGTCCCTTTCTGGTATCATTTGGTTGCTTTTGTTATTTATGCCTTTTAAAGTGAATGCACATCATACTTCGGTACAACTGATTACTGAATTCCCTTAGATTATAACTTGGTTGCGAAGCAATAGTTTATCTATCAATTTTAGCAAGACAGAAGCACTGATTATATTTATAAGGGAGCTGAGTATTCTCAACCTGACAATATTGGTTTAACAGGCTATTCCATCCGTTCATACAGAGGTCATTTGTTAGGGCATTGTTTTAGATTCCCATTTATCATTGCAAGCCTAGATTATAAAAGTTAAGCGGAGTTCATTTTACAAGCTATGCTTAGTTGACAGATTGTGTGTTTTTGAATATGGATTACTTTTTCAGGGTTGTGCAAGCTTTGATAACACCTTACTTGAAATTATTGTAATATCCTTTATTTGAGATTACCAGATTGTTATCTCATACCACTTCAATTGATTCAAAATGTGGCAGCCATGTGATTGGTGGAAAGTCAGGGATCATAGTATCTCAACTCTTCTTAATTTACACCAGTTGTTCATTACACTTAGAGAGCAGTATAAGTGCTTGTGTATGTATGTATTTTGTGTATGGACTATTGGATGAAAGATGAATTAAATTATTTCATAAATTCTCTATACCCCATTGCGTACATTGAAGTCAGCTAACCATTTGCTATTGCAAGTTCCTACAGTATCACTGGTTTGTAAGATCTCCATCAGCCCTAGAGCTTTTAGACTCATTAAAAGAAGTTTGGGGAAGGTTTAAGAAGTTTAATGATGCCCCAGAGATAAGTTCTTTTAATTTATGGAATATTGTTAAAATGTCTCATCAGGGTCATATTACGTCCATAATTAGTAAACTTAAAAAAAAAGAGGCTCAGCTTAGAAAGCTAATTTGCTTAGGATGGAGAAAGTGCATAAAGTTACTAAGTGGGAGATGTCCTTAGGATGTGAGGGGCGTTAAATGCATTGACGACTATGTCAATTGCATATTATATGAGATGTGGAAAACAAAGCAGCTCTTTTATGAGCATTCTAATAAGGCAGGGGAATTATTGGACAGATTAGATAGGCCATGTGGTCTTTTTCTGTCGTCATATTTCTATGTTTCTATCTTCAATAGAGTAGACACCCAGGAAGGAGTAGATAACATGAGCAGGGATCTAGCTAAGCTTGAAGAATGGTCTAGAATCTGGCAGCTGGGATTTAATGTTAAAAAATGTAAGGTCATGCATTTGGGCTGCAGCAATCCAAGGGAGCAATATAGTATAGGGGATGAAGTACTGTTGTCCAATAAAGAAGAGCGGGACCTGGGGGTGGTTGTGTCTGATGATCTTAAAGTAGCTAAATAGGTAGAAAAGGTGACGGCAAAAGCTAGAAGGATGCTTGGGTACATACGGAGAGGAATGGCTAGCAGATAAAAGGAGGTGATAGTGCCTCTGTATAAGTCTTTGCTGCGACCTCATTTGGAGTATAGTGTGCAATTCTGGAGACTGCACCTTCAAAAGGATGTGAACAGGATGGAGTCGGTGCAGAGGGTGGCTACTAAAATAGTTAGTGGTCTTCATTATAAAGCATATGAAGACAGACTTAAGGATCTTAATATGTACACCTTAGAGGAAAGGCGGGATAGAGGTGATATGACTGAGATGTTTAAATGCCTCTGTGGCATAAATGTTCAGTGGGAGAGCCTCTTTCAATTGAAAGCAAGTTCCGCTATGAGGGGACATGGGATGAGGGTGAAGGGAGATAGATTCAGGAGGGATTTGCGGAAATATTTCTTTACGGAAAGAGTGGTGGATCCGTGGAATAGTCTCCCAGTGGAGATGGTAGAGATGAGGACAGTAACTGAATTCAAAAAAGCATGGGACAAACACAGAGGATCTCTAAAGGAAAAGAGGGGATTGTTGTAGTTTTTGATATAGAAGGACAGACTAGATAGGCCATGTGGTCTTTTTCTGTCATCATATTTCTATGTTTCTATTGGTTTGGTAGCTGCAGAGAAAGAGAAATAAGAGGAGGTAACCGGGTAAGGCGGACCAGGTGCTTCTGTCCCCGCCCCCCCCCCCCCCCCGAGGTATCAAGCCCTCGTAAGCGGTGTGTTCAAGAGGGCAGGGTTAAGAACCCCCGCTTGAAATTACCAATGTATCTATTAACAGACTCACCCCATAATGTTTCGTGCGCTCTGGCATCGTGTAAGCCAAGATCTTCTTTAGCTAAATCCATGTTGGCTTTCTCCCCTTCAACCATGACTATCTACATGTTCAGTAATTTTATTCTTTATAATGGTTTCTACCATTGTGCCCTGTACTGACGTCTGTAGTTTCCGGATCACCCCGGGAACCCTTTTAAAAAACTAGCGTTACATTGGCATTTCACCAATCTTCAGGTACTACAGATTATTTTAATGATAGTTCGCAGATTACTAATAGTAGGTCTGCAATCTCGTATTTCAGTTCTTTCAGCACCTTCAGATGTATACCATCCAGCCCAGGCGATTTGCTACTCCTTAATTTATCAAATAGCTGTACTACACCTTCCCAGTTTATTGAAATTTGTTTCAATTCCTCTGATACATCTTCTTTAAATACCATTTCAGGCATGGGTAACTTCCCTACATCTTCTTCAGTAAAGACTGAAGCAAAGAATTCATTCAGTCTCTCCGCTATGGCCTTGTCTTCTGTTAGTGCCCCTTTTGTCCCTTTAACATATAATGGTCCAACAGACTCTCTCCCCCTTTTTTTTTTTTTTTTTTTTTTGCTACCAATGTATTTGAAAAAGGGGTTGTGGATTTTTTTTTTTTTTTTGGAACTTTATATTTATTGAAAAAGAAGTTTTTGAAATTTTACAACAATTAACAATCCCCCCCCATACATACCAGCAATCAACAATAACCGCTCATTGACATTCTCCCCCTCCCCCTAATTAGTTACTGCATGTATTTATTTATAAATGGAGTCCAAATCTTCTCAAATTTTACAAGCTTGTTCTGCCAAAGGACTGTCAGTCTTTCCATGATATAATTACTATGCATACGAGCTTTCCAAGAGACAGCTATTGGTGTGCGAATGGTGCCTTCCAATGCAAGGCCATTTCACTCCATGTGGCCAGTGTACATAATCAAACTAGGCGCAACCCGAAATGCAGCCGTTGGTCCCATTCAAGGGGCCCCCTCCGCCCACCAGCACAGCCCCCCACCCCCTCCCCGAGGGCACCCAATCACCCCCCCACCCCAACCCACCGCACCCCCCAGCCCGACCCCACGCTAGGCATACCCCCCAACCGACACCCCTCCCAGGGGCCTCCGAGACCCCAAAACCTCCGACTCCCCAGGAGCCCCCCCACAGTCCAGCGGCCTCCCCCCAACGAGTGGGAACATCTGAGGGCCGGCAGGCCCGCAGCGGGGCCAGCCGCATCACCCGCAGTGCCCCCCCGATGCCCCCCGCAGCCTCTCCCTCCGCTCCCCCCACCAAGCCCCCGCCGGGCCAAACAAGCACGCCGGCCCACCCTCGGGAGCATGGCCCACCGCAATCCTGCGTCCACCCGACAAAAGGCACGCCACACACAGGCCCAAAGGAAAGGCCCCCCCGCCGCCAAGTCACCGGGGAAGCTCCCCCCTCCCACCTCTCTCTGCTACCGGGCAACCGACACCCCTCCCAGGGCGCTCCCGCCACCCAGGGACAACCGGAAAAACAAAACACAAAAAAAAAGAGATTACCCTTCGGCGAAGACAGCCACGCCAGCCACCTTCACCCACTCCCCCGGTTGACTGCCGCTCCTGCCGGCTCACGCGGCCTTGGCCCCACCTCCCTCCAGGCCCAGACAATTCCCCCATTGGCTCCCCGCGCCGCCACT
Source organism: Ichthyophis bannanicus (assembly GCA_033557465.1). NCBI lineage: Eukaryota > Metazoa > Chordata > Amphibia > Gymnophiona > Ichthyophiidae > Ichthyophis > Ichthyophis bannanicus. Next base: position 367,123,875 of record CM066034.1, read on the forward strand.
CACACCCCAGGAGCCAATGGGGGCCAGCCAAGCCACGCCGAAGAGGACCTCCTCCCGACGCCTCGTGGGGGCCGGGGCCACGCACCCGCCGCCCCCCCGGTTATCAGCGGCCAGCGGGCACGAGGCCCGCGGCCTTTCCGATATAAGGTATTAAAGATGTTTCCAATACTGTGGTTTATAATAACTCTGGTAACCCGGAGGCCCTCCTCACCTCCTTCCCAAGTCTTAGCACCCCACAATAAATTCCCCCACAAATTCACCAACAACTGTATTTTGGTACAAACTTTGGTCGCAGCTTTATTTACAACCTGTAACAACCGACCCAACACGGGCCTGAATATAAAACAATCCAACATAACCCAGCCCCACACCCCTTTGCCGGAGGATGCCCCCCCACCCGCCATCTTAGTAGCAAGGCGGAGCATCCTCCTCCCCCCCAAATCCCACCGCCTGCCTCGCCATACTAGTAGCAAAGGCCGGCTCCCACCTCCCCCGCTACTGGGCCGAGACCCCCAACCGGGCTGTCTCGCCCCACCCCGAGGAGCACTTCGCCCCCACTGCTCGTAAACCAGTTCAAGCCTGCGCCGCTCCTGCGAGCGCTGGCTCTGTACCCCGCCCCCGCCAGCTGCAACAACCCAAAACCACCTCCAAAAGGGGCGGGCGGGCGGGAACGCGTCTGTTTCCCGAGGAGCCGCGGCAAGAAGGAGACGGCCACGCGGCTCCTCGCAGACACTGCTCCGCCACCCCTCCGCAAGCGGACCAATGAAATCGCTCCGACATCGCGACGGAGCGATTTCAAATGCCGCACGCACGGCCTCCTCTCTCTCACACCCCCCACCCCCCGTCACGTGCTGGAGGCCGAGGCCGAGCCCGGGCCCAGGTTACTGACGGCCGCGGGACCCGGCCCGCGGCCTCGAGCATTAACGCTGGTAACCGGAGGCCCTCCTCGCCTCCTTCCCAAGTCTTAGCACCCCACAATAAATTCCCCCACAAATTCACCAACAACTGTATTTTGGTACAAACTTTGGTCGCAACTTTATTTACAACCTGTAACAACCGACCCAACACGGGCCTGAATATAAAACAATCCAACATAACCCAGCCCCACACCCCTTTGCTGGAGGATGCCCCCCCCACCCGCCATCTTAGTAGCAAGGCGGAGCATCCTCCTCCCCCCCAAACCCCACCGCCTGCCTCGCCATACTAGTAGCAAAGGCCGGCTCCCACCCCCCCGCTACAGGGCTGAGACCCCCAACCGGGCTGTCTCGCCCCACCCCGAGGAGCACTTCGCCCCCACTGCTCGTAAACCAGTTCAAGCCCGCGCCGCTCCTGCGAGCACTGGCTCTGTACCCCGCCACCGGTGCGAGGTATTCACTATCCTCGCACCGCCCCCCCCATAAAGCTGCAACCAATCATTTCAAGTGCTTCCTGCCAATCATTAAGCAATAAGTCCTGTCCGACCGGGGACAAGTGTACCCCGTCGGTACGGTACAGTCCAGCGCACTGGGGGTCCACCCAAGGGTGCCAGACTTGCCATCCCCCGGCCTGCTGCAACCAACGGCCAATCTGCCTGTTGACCTTAGCTAGCCCTCTCGACCACCGTCGCTGAGGCAGGCAGGCCGGCCGCGGGATGATGTCCGACCAAACGATTGCCACATCTGGCCACTGCTCCTGCAGCGCCCGAAGGTCCCACTGCACAGCTCGAATGAGCTGCCGGCACGTCCAACTGGAGAGATCGTTCCCACCAAGATGTATCAGGAGTCCCACCGGCCGCTCCGCATGCTCCCAAACCCATGGAAGGAGCTGCCACCAACGCATGCCCCGCTCGCCCAGCCACACCAACTGGAAATTGCAGGACACCAAGCCCAGGTGCGGACCCAGCGGACGATTTGAGGCTCTGCGTTCCGCCCAGTAGATGAACGAATGTCCAAGAATCCACCATACACCCGGTGGGCCCCGTGCAGTACTCCATGCAGGCCCGCCCTGCAGTACACCTGAAAAAAGAAACACAGCATTAGCACCCCCCCACACCCCCCACCCCCCCCCCCAACACCCCAGCACCTCACAACTGGTCCAGGCGCACATATCCTGCGTAGGCCCTGGATCGCCAGCGCCTGATCCGTTGAATCACCTCACCCCCAAGACCAGCAGCAGCGGCGCTTGTTGCCGCCCCAATCCGGAAGGAATGAGACGCATAACCTCGCTCATCCAAGCCCAGATGCCGCAAGGCCAGGCGGAGCACCGCCGTAAATTGAAACTGGGTGACCGCACTCCCGTCCATGTGGCAGAAGAAACAACCGGCCAGATCCGGACGCTGACGCCCATAAGACGCCAAGTTCTGCACCGGACAGGATCCCAGACCCGGAATTGCCTTCAACAGCACCCACCGACCACGGCCCTGCGGGTCGGTCTTCGAATGAGCCACAAATATCCGTACGCGCATCTCCTGTAGGTCCACGTGATGAACCTGCAAACCCCCCCGCCCACTCCGTTTGCCCGACCGTGGGACCAGCTCGCTAACCCGGAATGCCCCGAAGAAAGCCGTGACAAACAAAGCCCGAAAAAGTACCGCCTCGAACGGGGATGCCGCCACCTCGGGCAGAACGACCCAGATGCGCAGCAGCAACTCATGCGACACGGGACGGCGCCAATCCGGGACCATTGGCTGCACTCGTGCCCACCCGGCCAATAGCCGCTTCACCACATACGAAGCACCCGGACTGCCCCAGCCCGCCGCCCTGCTGAAAAAGGAGAAACCGGCCAACGCCGCCCGCGCCGCCGACCGGGACCACCCACACCCTTTTGCCCACGCTATAAAAGAACCCGTCAAGACGTCCCCAACTCTACCACCTCTCCAGCCTTTCCCCCATAAGAACTCCCGGACCCTCGCATACCCCCGCTGATAAGCCGTCCACGTACCTGGAGCCAAGGAGGACCACAACAATGAGATCATTCCGGCGTCCCAATCCGCCAAAGGTGCTCCGGCACCACTGCCGCGGTCTCGTCCGCCCCCGGGGCCAACGCCCGAAACTGCTCCCACTGAAAACGAGACAGAGCATCAGCAATAGCATTCTGAGCACCTGGCACATGGCGCGCCCGAGCCGTGACATTGAGACGAAGACAGGCCAGCACAAACACCCGCATCAACGCAGCCACCCGCAGGCACTTGGGCGAATGCCGATTGATGACTTGCACCACCGCAGCATTGTCGCACCAGAACACTACCCGCTTATCCCGCAACCTTTCCGGCCATACCCAGAAGGCCACCACAATTGGGAACAACTCCAGGAACATCACGTTATGCGTCAACCCACTCGCCGTCCAAGATGCCGGCCACGGCGCCGCACACCACGAACCTTGGCAGAACAATCCCATACCCGAACCACCTGCAGCATCCGAAAACAACTCCAAATCCCGGTTGGATAGTTCCGCAGACTGCAACACCGAGCAGCCGTTATACTCCGCCAGAAACGTATCCCACACCCGCAAGTCGGCTCACATCCCCGACGTCACCCGGATGCGATGATGCCCACAGCGCACACCGGCCATCGCCAAGGACAGCCTCCGCGCAAACGGCCTCCCCATTGCAATGACTCGACAAGCAAAATTCAAGTGGCCGACCAACCTCTGAAGATCCGTTAATGTCATCTTCGAGGCGGAGCCCACCGCTGCCACCAATAGCCGCAGCCGCTCGACTTTATCCCTAGGTAAACGGACCACAAACTCCACTGAGTCGATATCGATCCCCAAGAAAGAAAGACACATCACCGGCCCCACCGTCTTACCCTCCGCCAAAGGGGTGCCGAACTCTGCCGCCAGGCCCAGGAAAAGCCCCAGCAAGGATCCACACACTGCGGACTGTGCAGGTCCCACAAACAAGAAATCGTCGAGATAATGCACGATAGTATGGCGCCCCGACCTCCGCACCAATACCCAGTGCAAAAACGAGCTGAAGGTCTCAAAGTAAGCACACGAGATTGCACAACCCATTGGCATGCACTTGTCGTAATAATATTGAGCATCAAAACGAAATCCCAGCAAGGGAGAGGCAGACGGGTGAACCGGCAAGAGCCGAAAGGCAGATTCAATGTCCACCTTCGCTAGCAAAGCCCCCTTTCCGCATTGGCGCACCAGCTCCAAAGCCTCATCGAAGGATGCATAGCGCACCGAGCACAGTTCCCGCGGGATATGGTCGTTCACCGAGGCCCCAAGGGAGCAAGACAGATTATGTATCAGCCGATAACGCCCAGGCTCCTTCTTCGGGATAACCCCCAGCAGAGAAACAATAAACGGCGAAAAGGGTGGCCGGTCGAATGGCCCTGCGACTCTGCCCAGCGCGCACTCCGCCGCAATCTTCGCGCGGGCCACCTCCGCCAGCCGCATCACCGAGCTAGCATTGACCCCGCCGCCAACTCCCGGACCTCCCCTTGAAATGGGATACGAAAGCCCTCGGAAAACCCCGCCCACAACATAGTCCCCGCCTTCTCGTGTCTGGTACTCGCGTAAAGTTCCAGCCACGGCTGCAACGCCTGAATCCTAATGGGGGTAGGCGCCAGCCCCCCCGCTACACCCTTCACTTACCCGCCGCCGGCGCACCCTGCACCGCCCTTCGGCTGCACTTGATGGCCGAGTGACCGGCACCGCACAGCAAGCACGTGTGCCGAAACTTGCAGTCAGGAAATGGGCAGGATGTTTTATTGAAGCGCCAGCACAGATCTCCGCCAGGGCCGCTCGCTCCGCTTTTGCTCGTATCGGGCCCCGGGCCCGCTGGCTGAAAGGACCGAAAGCCGGCTGTAGCTGCATTGCCTACAGCCCTAACCGGACCTGCACCCCCCCCCCCCCCCGTCCCACCCTTCTCGGCCGACATTTGCGTCAGCCAAAGATTAATATCCTTCATTCCCCACGACAGTTGCCGATTCTCCTCCATCATATCATGAAACTCCTCATCATAATTAAGCCAGGCCCAACCCTCGTGCGCCTGGGACGCCGCCAAGATAGCGTCGGCATAAGCCAGCAGCTCACCGTACCGACTCGGGTTCTCATGCCCCCATACGCTCGCCAAACGCAAAAAGGCCCGGGTCCAATTTAAGGTGTTCCGGGTCACTTTTCGCACCCTCCCCGCCTTTTCATCCTCCTTACGTTTCTTGCGACTCTCCCCCGAGTGTTTCCTCCCCTCCAGCAGCCGGAAAATATCAATGTAACGCCGCTTTATGATCCGCCGCCTCAACTTGCGCGGAACACTCTCCCACAATTCTGCACACCGCACGACCGAGGACCCCGCCCCTTCACCTGCCCGCGGCCCGACCGTGGAGGCCGCCGAGGAAGTATCCGATGACCACGACGACGAAGACGATGACGACGCACTCCGCCTACGACGCCGCCGGTGCTTCCGCTTCGCCTTGGCTTTACGTGCCAGCGGCGCACCCTCACCCGACGGCACCACCCCCCCCAACCGTATTCCCGGTACACTCACCTGCCGCAGCCTGCTCCGCCGTCCCCTGCACCACCGAGGTGGACCCAGTCTGCTCCACCGAGGTCGGATCGGTCTGGCCCACGCTCTGTGACATCACTGTCGAGCCGACTCCCACTCCGCCTGCTGCAGCCACCGCACTCCCGGGAACCTGCAGAGGGAGAGAAGAACCAACACATGGGGAAGGAGGAGCACCAACCCCCGGAGGAGCCATCCCATAAGGCCCCACCCGGCTCCCCCTCCTTGCGCCCCCCCCTGAGGAACCCAACCCCCCGGCTGCCCAGCCCGCCGCCCCCCAGGGAAGCTGCCCTCCGCCACTCTGGAAACTGGCCCCCCACCAATCCCCTCCCCAGCCCCCCCCCATGGGCCCACACCCATAGCCTGCCCAGACACCGGGGACCAGGCCGCCCATCCCTCTCCATGCACAACTGGCCTCCCCCTCCCCTGTGGAACGGGCCCATAGGCTCCCGCGCCGACCGGCGCACCAGCCACCCCAGCAGGGCAAACGCCCGGGACCTGAACCCACCCCGGTCCCCCCCCCGCCCATCCGTTCCCCCCCATCCCCTACCAACCCCCGGGCAACGCCCCCGTCTACGACGCCCCCTCCCCCATCCCCACCCAACACCCCATCAGTCTCCCCCGCCCCAGGCCCCACGATCCCCGCCGGGGAGCCCACAGCCTCCCCCGGACCTCGCAACCCGGCTGCCGAAGCAGGTAGAGACCCCCGCTTCCCAGACCCTGTCCCCCTCTTCCCTGCCCTTCTGCCTGCCCCCCGCAAACTCCCACTGCCTGCCCTGACTCCCTGGGCTGCACCCGCTCACCGTGACCCTCTTGTGCTCCCCCCAGCCCTTACAGCCGAAGCCCCCCCTTTCTGACCCTTTCTCGCCATGCCCGTGCCCTCACGCCGGAAGGCTGTGTGCTCCTGCCCTGATCGGGGAAACTGGCTGCCCGTCCCCCACACTGCGAAGTGGCAGAAGAAGCTGCCACTATCCCACCCAGGAGCAAAGTCCTCCAGCCGCCCTCGGCCGACGCACGGAGCACCCCCCCCCCCAGCAAAATCACCCCACCGATCCCCCACTCACCGCGCTTAAAGGCCGCACCGCCCAGACCCGACCCTGAATGCGTCCGCTTCCCGAGGAGCTGCGGCGAGAAGGAGACGGCCACGCGGCTCCTCGCAGACACTGCTCCACCTCCCCTCCGCAAGCGGACCAATGAAATCACTCCGACATCGCGACGGAGCGATTTCAAATGCCGCACGCACGGCCTCCTCTCTCTCACCCCCCACCCCCTGTCATGTGCTGGAGGCCGAGGCCGGGCCCGGGCCCAGGTTACTGACAGCCGCGGGACCCGGCCCGCGGCCTCGAGCATTTCTCATCAACCTGCATCTTACTTTGCAGAATTTTATCAGGCCTTATATACATCTCAGCTTCAAGAAAGCAGGGCTTAATGGTCAGTTTTCTCAATGGAGAAAGATGAATAGCAGCATGCCCCAGAATCTGTACTAGGCTCACTGCTTTTTAACATATTTATAAATGACCTGGAAATGGGAGCAACAAACGAGGTGATCAAATATGCAAGTGACAAAAATATTATTCAAAGTTGTTAAATCATAAGATGATGGTGAGGAATTGCAAGAGGATCTTGAAAAATTGGGAGACTGGGCATCCAAATGACAGATGAAATTTAATGTGGACTAATGCAAAATGAACAACCCAAACTATAGTTACACCATGCAAGGTTCTACATTAGGAGCCACCACCCTAGAAAAGGATGCGCTGTAGGTTGAAATCCTCTGTGTAGTATGGAGCAGAGGCCAAGAAAGCTAATGGAATGCTGGAAGTTGTAAGGAAAGAAATGGAGAATAAAACTGAATATCATAATGCTCCATGGTGCAACCTAACTTGAATATTGTGTGCAGTTCTGGTCATTATATCTAATAATAGATTTAGCAGACTTAGAAGAGGTACAAAGAAGGGAGACAAAAATGATAAAGAAGATGGAACAATAGCCCTATGAGAAAAGGCTTAAAAAGATGAGGGTTCTTCAGTAACGGGAGGGGAGACACAATACGACAGGGATCTATAAAATAATGAGTGGAGTGGAATGGTGAACATGAATCGATTGTTTACTCATTCAAAAAGTAGAAAGACTAGAGGACATGCAAAGAAGTTACTAAGTAGAACATTTAAGACTAATCAGAGAAAACCTTTTTTCACTCAATGTATAGTTAAGCTCTGGAATTCACTGTTGGTATAGCTGCGTTTAAAAAAGGTTTGGACATGTTCCTGGGGGGAAAAGCCCATAAACCATCATAAAAGTGGACCGTGGGAAATCCATTGCTTCATTTCCTGGTGGTACACCCCAGTTTCTTTTTCTTCATTTTCTGCCAGTCCAGAACAACCAAATCATCGGTTGTGGTACAGTGGCACAGGGCCTTCTGAAACTCATTTCTTTCTCCTCCCAGTCTCAGGATAAGAGCTGTGTAAATCTCACATTTCATCCCATGAGGCTGACCTCATACTGTAGCAGAAGATGGCGTCCCATTAATTGCTCTTGATTTAGTCTGCCGTAGGGGGAGGACGGTCATACTACTGCTGTTGCAGGATGAGGATCAGGAAGAGGGCCAGGGTTGCAGGATGTCATGATATCCAAATGAGGCTGGACCAAGGGTATTGCTCCTATCCTCACAACCCACTGCCATTCATTTTTGAAAGTTAATATTGAGAAATGGTATGAATAAAAAATTAATTGCATATGAAAAGTAGATTATGATAATGGTTTACATTCTCATTACTTTCACTTAATCTCCCACCTATCAGTATGGCTCAAAGTGGGTTACAAAAACATTTTAAAAACATACTCTGGTAGAACTTTGAGCATAAATGTCAAATATTAAGCTAAAGATAATAAAATATAACCGGGGTATCCCGGATGCCCCGCTCTCCGCACCAAATAACCCCCCCCCCCGCACCATCCAACTTAAAATACTTAACCCCACCCCCATAATACAAAACACACTGACACAAAACTTTGGAACAAACTTTGGTCGCAGCTTTATTAACCAGATTATAACACAGGCCTGCAAACCCGGGCCAACAATAACATTAATGATACCAACAGATGACCCCCCCCCACACCACCCCATTCTGGATAATGCCCCCCACCAGCCGTATTATTAGCAAGGAGGTGCATCATCCTCCCCACCCCCTGCCACTGCCCACCTTGCCATATTAGTAGAAAAGGCCGGCTCCACTTGCCTTGCACCGGGCAGAGACCCCAACTGCGATCTCTTGCCCCACCCCGGGGAGCACTTCGCTCCCCTCAATGCGCCCTCAGCCTTATAGGCCCCGCTGTCTCAGTGAGTGTTAGCTCAATACCCTGCCACTGGCACAAGGTAGCCCCCTATCCTTGTGCTGCCCCCCAGAAGAAAGCTGCGACCAACACAATACTTCCAACGCCTCCTGCCAATCATTCAACAACAAATCTTGCCCTACCGGTGAAAGGTGTACCCCATCCGTGTGATACAAGCCCGCACACTTCACCTGTATCCAAGGATGTTGAACCTGAAACCCACCAGTCTTCTGGACCCAGCGCCCGATCTGTCTATTGACCTTAACAAGGCCTCGGGACCAACGATGCTGTAGCTGGCAGGAAGGTTGCGGAATGATGTCTGACCGTATGATCACGACCCCCGGCAACAATGCCCTTAACAACCCAATGTCTCATTCAACTGCCCGTATGAGCTGCCTGCAGGACCATTGCCTCCCAGAGGTCATTGTCTGCAGGACCATTGCTGCCCAGAGGTCATTGCAGCCCAGATGACTCAAACGTCCCACTGGCCGTTGCCACTGGCCGACCCACAGCTGTACCAACGATACCAGCTGCCACAAGCGCATGCCACATTCGCCCATCCATGATAGCCGAATGCCTGATGATGCAAGTCCCATATGCAGTCCTGCGGGCGCGACATGGCATGGCGCTTAACCAATGATCCACCAATCCCCAGAGAAGGAAATATCTGTAACGAAACAAAGCTGACTGCCAACAGCTGGAAACTCCGCAAAATGAACAAAATTGTTAGTGCCCCCTTCCCCCCCCCCCTGCCACCCCCTCAACAGATCACCCTCCACCCCACCAAGGCTGAGCTCAAGCATCCAGAGGGCGAACATAACCCGCATGGCACCAGATCACCACCTGCCAATCTGCTTCACCAACTATCTGCCACAGCACTGGTAATTGCCCCAATCCTAAATGACTGCGACGCAAACCACTTCTCATCGCAGCCCAGATGCCGCAAAGCAAGACAAAGCACAGCAGTAAACTGGAACTGCGTCACTGACCTACAATCTTCGTGCAAAAATAAGTAGCCTGATGCCCCTGAATGCCGGCGCAAATACAGATGCAAATTATGCACTGGATAAGAGGGTAAGGGGGAAATTGCATTTAGGATCACCCATTCCCCCTTCCCACCCTGATCAGTTTTTGATTGCTGGAGAAAAATGCGCGCTTGCGCCGCACCCACCACCACATGCTTGACTTCCAAACCCCCAAACATATCCCGCTTCCCCGACCGCAGCACGAGCTCATAAACTCGGAACACTCCAAAGAATGCAGTAACAAACAATGCCCGAAACAGCACGGACTCAAACTCGGAGACCGCAACAACCGGCAACACCTCCCAAATTCTAATAAGCAACTCATGCAACACTGGAAGTCGCCAATCCAGCAACTTGGGACTCCCCCTACCCCAACCCGCCATCAGGCGCCGCACCAAGAATGTAATGCGAGGTTTGCCCCATCCAGAAGCCTTACTGAAAAAGGAAAACCCTGCTAATGCTGACATGATTGCCACTCTGGACCAGCCCTCTGCCTTTGTCCACATGACAAACATACCCAGCAACCCCTCCAGAACTCTCCCACTGCGTCAACCCTTCCCCATCAAAAAGGCACCCACCTTAGAATATCCACGGAGATACGCCAACCATGTCCCTTGTGCCACTGACACTCGCAACAAAGCCATCACACCAGTGTCTCAATCTGCCGGAGATGAGCTGGAACCACCGAGGCTGCCTCCTCTGCTCCCGGAGCCAATAAACAAAACTGGGACCAATTAAAGTGGGACAGAGCATCAGCAATCAAATTCTGGATGCCCAGCACATGACGCACCCAGGCAGTAACATTAAAACGTAAGCAAGCTAACACAAAGACTCTCATCAAAGCCGCCACTCGGGCAAGTGTCTGTTGATAATCTCCACCACTGCTGCATTGTCACACCAAATATGACCCTCCTATTCTGCAAACGCTCCAGCCAAACCCCTAACGCTACCACAATGGGAAACAGCTCCAGGAATACAATGTTGTGAGTCAGCCCAGAAACCTGCCATTCCGACAGCCAAGCCTCCGCACACCAGGCCCCTTGACAGTATACACCAAACCCCGTGCTACCCACGGCATCAGAAAACAACTGTAAATCAACATTAGACACCTCGGGCAACTGCAATACCATGCTACCATTAAAATCCAATAAGAACGAATCCCACACCCGCAAATCCTCCCGCATCCCAGAAGATACACGAATACGATGATGAGGTTGTCGTACCCCCGCCATTGCCAAGGATAACCGCCGAGCAAAGGGGCGCCCTATAGGAATAACCTGAAAAGCAAAATTAAGATGCCCCACCAACGACTGCAAGTCCTAAGTGTAGTCTTGGAGGACAACTCCACAGCCACAACCAAACCCCTTAGCTTTTCCACCTTCTGAGCCGGCAAACACACTAACAGATCAACCAAATCGATTTCTATCCCCAGAAAGGTGAGGCACTTCACTGGCCCCACAGTCTTTTCAACTGCTAAGTGAATACCAAATTCACTGGCCATACCCGTAAACAAGGCCAACAAGGTGGCACAAGTATCAGCCTGGCTGGGGCCCACAAACAAAAAATCATCCAAGTAATGCACAGTGGTGGAGAACCCCGTCTGCTGCTTCAAGACCCAATGCAAGAAAGTACTAAAGGCCTCAAAGTAAGCACAAGAGATAGCACAGCCCATAGGCAGACACTTATCAAAATAAAACTGGGAACCAAACTGGAAACTTAATAGGGGGAATGCAGATGGGTGGACCGGCAACAATCAAAAAGCGGATTCAATATCCACCTTAGCCATCAGCGCCCCCACCCCACACTGACGCACCAATGCGATTGCAGCATAAAAAAAAAGCATAACGGACCATGCACAACTCATGAGGGATATGATCATTAACAGAATCCCCTGGTGGGAATGACAAATTGTGAATTAACCTAAATCTCCCCGGCTCCTTTTTTGGGACCACCCCTAATGGAGTAACAATAAAGGGGGAAAATGGGGGTTCGTCAAAAGGACTGGCAATTCTTCGCAGAGCACATTCAGCTTCAATTTTCTTGCGAACAATGTCTACCTGGCGCAATGCCGAACTTGAATTCTTGGCCACCGAGTCCACTACAACACCTTGAAACAGAATGTAGAAACCCTGTTTGAAACCCAGCAAAAGCTCCTTCCAAGCCTTACCCTCCTGCCTCCCCCCAAAATGAAGCAGCCAAGGACGCAAGGCTGCAACCCTTATCAGAGTAGGAGCCAATACCCATCTCAAAACTTCACTTACCACCTGTCGGTGTTCCTGCCACCCCCTTCCGACTGCACTTAATGGCTGCATGCCCGCTCCCACAGAGGGACCAGGCATGTCTAAACTTACAGTCTGGGAAAGGACAGGAAGACTTGTTGCAACGCTAACACAGGTCTCCCCCTCCTGGCCCTCCCTTTGATGGCACGGTGGTCCCCGCTGACACCCCCCTGCCATAACTGCTTGAGAACCTGCCCGGAACCCGCCTACTCCCCTACCCCAAGATCCCATCTTGGAGGACATTTGAGTAAGCCACAAATTAATGTCCTTCGTCCCCCATGACAACTGAGCATTTTCTTCCATCATGTCCCTAAATTCCTCATCGTAATTCAGTCAAGCCCAGCCCTCATGAGCCTGCGCCGCCGCCAAGATAGCATCTGCATACGCTAGCATAGCACCATATTGACCTGGGACATAATGTCCCCAAACACTCGCTAACCGTAAAAAGGCATGCGTCCAATTAAGAGTATTGTGGAAAACCTTACTCACCCTTCCCGCTTTTTCATCATCCTTACGCTTCTTTCTGCTCTCACCAGAACGCTTTATCCCGTCCAAAAGGTGAAAGATATCAATATACCAATGCCTTCTAATCCTATGCCGCAACTTCCGTGGTACCCCTTCCCAAAGCTCGGAACACCGTACCAGCGTAGGAGCAGTCCCCTCCCCTTTTCTGAGAGCGGCAGCTGCAGAGGCTACTGAAGATGCCCCAGACGAGGTAGACGACAACGAAGAAGACAAGTCCTGCCGACACCGGTGCCTGTGTCTACGCTTAATCTTGGCCTTACGGCCTACCGCAGACCCAGAACTGGAAAGAGAATGCCCCCCACCAACACCAGCATCTCCCCCTGTATACTCATCAACGACAGGAGTAGTCGTCACCCGATCACTCGCGATCTGAGGGCTGTCTACCGGAATTGGCTACACTGGCATCTGCACTGTCAAGGCCACCACTCTCATCCGCTCATACCAACACCTGCTTCAGCATTCCCTGAAACCTGCGCAGAAAGAGAAGGGCAGACACCAGCAGCAGCAGTCCCGGACGCACTAGCCACACCACCCTCCCTTCCTCCCCAACTCGATGCTGAAGAACCCAAACCCCCAGCCCCCCCAAGCAGCAGCACACCCAACTGGCAAAGTCCCAAAACCCCTGAACCCTGCCCCAGGCCAGTCACCCTATCCATAACCCCAGGGCCCCACACCTCCATGAACATATTGCCCTGCCCCAGGAGACCAATGCCCTGTGATCCTGGAAAATAATGGATGCTGAAACCGCCTGCCAGAACCACACAAGGAATAACCCCCAGGAAAAGCTGTAGGAAACAAAACCCCAGAAGCCTCAACCCCCTCCATACCACCACTATGCCCAGCCGCTCCCTCGAACGGACCCCCAAACGTCCCCATACCAGATCTAAGCTCGCAATGAGGGACCCAACCATTCCGCTCCCCCGCCCCTTCATATTCCTGCACCCCAGCTTCCACCGGATGCACGGAAATACCCAACTCCTCATGCCCGGGCTCACCAGGACCCCCCACTGGGCTGTACTCCCAGCATTCTGCCCCAATACCAGAATGGACAAGACCAACAGTGAAGGAGAACCCTCATCCGACCCAATAATCCCTACAGAAGAACCACCTGAGCCACCAGGTATTATAATACCTAGCCCGAGCGACCTACTGCGGGACCTCCTCCCTCCCCTTCCTTGGCACCCCACCTCCGCGCGGCCACCAACTTGAGACACCTTGGAAAATGGTGCCTCCATGCCACCTCGAAGCGCCTCCCCCCGCCCACGACTCCTTATCCTGCCAGTCCGCAGCACCAAACCCTCACGCTGCTTACCAGTCTCCTGCCCACTTGAAGACCGCCCTATGGCCCAAACTCAAGCCTGCCCTCCCACACACCTCACTACCACAATTTTACACCCCCTCACTAAATCCCCTGTAACCCCAGTAAGCCTGACCCAAAGCCTGCCCCAACCAAAAATCACCCAAAAGCCTTCCTCCCTGAAATACCAGCAAAGCCAGACCCCCCCACTCCGATTGAATCTGCCCCCCCAGGCAACCGATAACAAATACTGCCTGCCAAACACCTCTCACTCCGATCGCCCCCCCCCCCCCAGCCACCGATACAAGAACTGCCTGCTGCCAGCAAAGCCCCAATCAAAAGCCACCACCACACACCACCGCACCTCGCCACCCATGGAAACACCCCCCTTTCTAACCCCCCTACCAAAGACTCCGCCACCAAGTTTTGCCGCCACACAAGCAGGCAGGGAAGATGACCACACGCTGCAATGGTCTCCTTCCTGCCCTGCTAGCCATGACCCCACTGCCCATCCACCAATGAAATCGCCCAATTCGGCTGACGTGCATGATTTCAAAGGACGCCCGCCCTGATGCTCCTTTTTGCACACCCCCCCCCCCCCCCCCCCCGCCACACAAGCCAAATGGTCAACAGGACGGGCACCGGGATCCCGGTTACTGCAAGCCCCTGGACCCGGCCCTGCGTCCTGGAACATATTCACAATACTGTAAATTTAACATAGGACAAAATAAATAAATGTACTATAAATTATTATATATATTTATGCTACACTTTTCACATGTGCTAGGCTAAGGCCTGCACATTAGAATTTCGAATTGCTTTTCTTGCTTTCAATTTAGCAACAAGTTTCTTCAATGGGTTATTTTGAAGGATACGGTGACAGTGATGATCCTCACTCCTAAGCCAAGGTATGTGGAGAATGAACTCAGTCTCTCAGATTTACCACTAATGCTCGCTGTAGGCCTTGCATTGGGCCAAAGAAAGTTTTCTTCTGGAGTCCATAAGATGTAATATATCTGGACAACTTATCAAGGTGTGCTTGAAAACTGGGTAACACCGGCTTGATTAAAATTGTATAATGGGAAATAGTTTTTGTATCTTTCTGCCACATTTCCTTGGTCTCCTACTGTATTGCTTGTACAGAATAATTACTTAGCACTGACATTTCTATTATCAATGCCATTCTCATGTTTTCCTTCACTACTATGTCTAGTTTTCTTGCGCTGACAGATTAGGCACGTGAGGTGTTAGAACTTCAAAATGACATGCTGAAGCTTAGTAAGACGCAGAACCTCTTGCAACCAAGTTCAACAAAATGTGCATGGCAAGGAACAAATAAAGTTCGTAGATTAACATCCAAAATTCTTTGTTGCAAACCATGTTTCCCCCTCCCCCCCCCCTTTATATTGCTAACATTATCATAACCTTGTCTTCCTAAGTTAAATTTTTGATAGGAAATCACATGTCTTCTAACTTGTGGAAGATAGTGTCTGTTATACTAGCACCACTTGTCTTCTTTAGAGGTACAAATCTCAAAAATGCTCCTTAATGCTTACCATGCTTGCAGACTCACAGTTCTCAGGGACTGAAGTCCTGTCTACAAAGCAAAGTATAATAGCCACTTGTTCAAAATATGGTGTATGGTCTAAAAACGATTGAAAAGTACTTGGCAGTAAAAGCTGCTGTTTCTTCTTTGATAGCATTAGATAACAGCTGAATCAGTTCATTCTGTATAGTTTTCCCATGTGTCTCTGGCTCTTAATTTTACGAAGATGTATTGTTCATCTATAATTGGGTCAAACAAAGCCAAAATTCTGCAAACTGCAGAAAGTTCCCATTATCAGAAGTGTATAGTTTATCTTGTGCTCCCGAAAAGCCAGATTTTGCATACGAAGAACTCTTACTAAAGCAGTCCTTCCAAGATTTGCTGCCAATACTTTTATTTGTTTAATGAGGCTGGGATGTTCTTCAATTGTTTTCTTAATTTTTCAATCACTGTTCAAGTTCCTTCCACTTTTGAAAATTCTCCAAATGTTCACTGTTTTTCTCATGCTCTGTCAGAATTGCAGACATATTCTTCCAATAATTTCAACCTTTATCAGAAAGACAAGATGCAGCAATGATGTTACTGGTAAAAAAAAAAAGGCACAGAAGTAAACTGTCCTTTGGCAGAGTCCTAACACTACCACTAACACTGTTTTTCTTCCCATTGGCAAGTCTTCTTTTATAATGACTTGTGAATCTTCTTTGATTACTGTCTTTAGGGAAATCAAATGGCTGAACTTGTTCTGGCCTATGCCCCACCAAGAGCTGTCACGCGCATCATATCTGAGTGGTAAATCGGCCCAAGTAGCAAGATCACTATAATTCAAACTGGTAGCGCTTTCACATGCTATCAAATCTTAAGCCTGTCTGACATCATTTGTTCATCTTCTACATTCATATGTTCCTGAAATTTTACTTTGGTTTGTGAAACTGTTAAGCAAAATGGACATTTCAGCTGCAGTCTCAGGCAGATCCCTGATAAAATATCTTCTTGCTTCACATGTTTTTATCTTTTCAGCTCTTTGCTTATGGTACTGTGCCCCAGACAATCTTTTATTATCTGCAATGCTATGTCAACTAAAAAATTAAAATGTTATACGTATCTAATAGATTTTTTTCTAGAAAACAGGATATTTCAATACATATCATCAATAAAGAGATGTTCAAAAGCACTGACTTCTGAGATGAAATTGTTACCTACTATGACATATGCAAAGACAAGGCTGGCCCAACCATTAGGTAAGCTAGGCAATCACCTGGGGTGGCAGCTTCTGAAGGGGTGGCAAACAGCAGGACATTCAAAGCTAAACAATAGATTCTGATAGTCATAGGAGGCATAATGCCTAAGGTTTGCCTAGGGTACCAACATCCTGAACCAATTCCTGAGCTGACCCTGTGTGAAGGTACATTTTAGAAAGGCCGTCCAGGCAGTAGTAGGGACGTGAAAAATCAAATATGCGTAGTGCAATAGTGACATCAGAAAGAGCACTGTGCACGTGTATGGACCTTTCATAATCACCACTTTTCCATCTATGAATATGTATGTGCCACCGCCATAGGGATTTGCACATGTGTGCAAAAGGAAATCATCATACCGCGAATGTGTAAAAACCCCATAGAGGATAGTAGATGTGGAGGTGTACAACCAATCACGAAATACAGATACGCATGTGATGCCAGTAAAGTGCACATATGTGAGGGACCCATATTTGGGCATGGGCAACACTCTCCCCCCCCATGGAAGCACTGAACATGCCCTGATCTCTGTAGAAAGCACACCAGGATGGCTACCAGACAGCCAAACGTTTGAGTCAGATATTCTGACACCTTGTCTTGCAGGAAAGGGAGCTGTTATACCCCCTACATTGGCACAGGCCTCACCATGCTTCAGCAAGATAGGTCTGGGCGAGGATCTGCAGGGCCCTGGCAGGATGAGTCATCCAAAGACACAGGGGGACATGTAGTTGCAGGCAGACAAGTGTTCAGGCAGGGAAGTGAGGAAGCCAGGGCTTAGTGAAAAGTTAGCCAAGACAGGCTGGTCTCCCTGGGAGATACCCTCTGAGAGGCCTGTACCAGTCAGAATGAACAAAGAGATGAGTATAGCCATAGACACCCAGACGACCAAAAGCACAATTGGAACCTGGCAGGGAGAGTAGGTACACACATACAAGCAGAGCAGTGGCAAGGGAACAGGAGGCAAGAAAAAAATAGGACATGGCTGACACATGTTAAGGGCCTTTGGATATATATGCACTTGCACATGGGCATATCTGAAAATTTTATGGCCATTGTCCTGCAAGGACCCAACCCCCAGGTCAGGGCACATGCAATGCTAGTACCCAGGAAGAATCTAAGAAAAGCAGTCACACTGTATCCAGATAATGCACAAGCACAGATGACAGTCAACAGCAATTCCCATAGATTTTGTTGGGAACCAGAATGTCTGAAGGGTGGGGTGGACATGCTTCAATATCTGGATACCTATACAGGGCCCACCCTTGATCCAAATGCTATAGTGGCAGAGAGTCAGGTGGATGATAGGGAAAAACTGCTGAAATGAGTGTCTGGCTAAGCATAATGTCACCACTTATCTCCACCAGGCATTTCCACTTCCTGAGTCAGTCATGGTCAAGTTTAGGGCCATGTAGAGGACCCAGCCCTAACTGATGCAGCTCCTTCAGTGGGAGCTACAGCAGCAGCAAATGTCCTGTCACATGTGGCATGGCTGTGGCATTTTGGATTGGGACCCTGGTTTGTCATGTGCAATCCAAAAAGTCAAGAGATGCATGCCAAAAGCATACAACCACACCATGAATCACCACACTAGAGCACCAGCTGTACTTCCACAGCAGTTATGGCATAGGCCATAGGCTATAGGCCATAATGGTGGCATGCAGCAGAGAGCTCAGCAAAGCTGCTGGTACATGTTGTTGAGAGGGCCCAAGCTTTGTCTAGCAAGACATTGTATCTGCAAACATGTGAAGTGGCAACAATGGGGAAAAGCCAGAAACAAGAACCTGGGACCCACAGGATGGGTCACATGGTCAGAGAGGGCACTATAGGAGATCCGGATAGGAGAGGGTGCCCATAAGTGGTGGGTTGGTGATGGAATGAGTAGGTAACACACTGGGGTATTGTACAGGTGCCACTGTCAGCATCCAAGTACAGGCATAGGCCACAACTGTGTGAAGGATAGTAATGCTAGTCCTTGACATTCACCAATAGGCATAGTGAGTAGTGGCCCCCCTAAACAGTTACCAGATGTTGTGAGGCCTGCAAATGCACTGTCCCCCCTGGACATTCAGTGAAATGTGTCCAACAACGAGATGCCATGGTGGAAGAATGGGCATGAATCTGGCATGGTAAGAAAGCACACCAGAAACTGGGTTGAGATGTTGTATAAATAGGGACAGCAGACCAACATATGTATGTAGCATTCAGAGGGACCCTACAATGAATGACAGTGGTCAACTCCCGTCCTAGTTCTCCATGATCCAGCCTGGTTTTCAGGCTGACCCTAATGAATATTCATGATGTATATTTGCATACACTACCACCCATTGTATGCAAATATATCTCATGAATATTCATTAGGGTCATCCTGAAAACCAGACTGGATCGTGGTGCACTAGGACTGGAGTTGGCCATCCTTGGTGTAGTGCCTCTAGCACAATCCCCACCTTATATCAAGTAGCAGAGCACCGGCACCCCTGCAGCATGTCACATCTGCAATGGTCCATATCTGAACAGGTCTGGCTGAGAAGGCACATATAGCAGGCAGTGCAGGGGGTTAGAAAGCACCATGCCATTATGCGTCAATGCCTGCAGGACACCGGAATGCAGCAGTGTACTAAGCATGACCTCTCTGTCTCACATCTTCAGTGCCAGCTGGAGATGTTGCAGCACCACCATCATTCCCACCAGCAGGCCAAACCTTGCTGCTACAACTGCCAGAACCCCAACTTCCAGCACCCCCATTACCACCAGCACCTCAACAGCAGCTTCCACTAATGCTACTAGGAACCCTGCTGCCAGAACCAGTACCAGCACCACCACCACCATCACTGCCAGTAGTTAACACCAAGTACTAATGTAGACCACCTCAGAGGCAGAGAGCAGCAGCAGAAGCTACCTGGCATGGGAGGTGGCTACACTATTGTCAGAGGGAGGAGTGGAGGAGGAACCCAGTGATGATGTGGTCATCATCCTTGTACAGGAGCATGAGCAGGAGGGGTGGAAGCATGTCTCAGAGGCAGTGGGACAGCAGGATGCACAGTTAGAGAAGCCACTAGATGTGGCAGATATGGACTTGCAGGGCAGGGAAAGGGAAGAAGAGAAGAGGGGGAGGGGGATGGGGATGGGGTTGAGATTGGGGAGGTGTTGGAGAAAGGTGGTGTGGGAAGAAGGGGAGGTGAGAGGGCAAAGGGTGTGCTGTTATGGGAGGGTGACATGGGGGGTGGGAAGGCAGGTGGACAAACTGTAGAATCTACTGAGCAAGTGGTCAGCGAGTCTTGGCAGCTTGCCTCAATGAGGTTCCTTGAGCCTTAGTTGAGGCTAAGGTCCTGCAGTATCTCTCATCCCTGCAACGGGAGGTGTAGCAGGGCTTTCCAGTGCTCATCGGGTCACAGGACCTCATAGTTGTTCACCTAGAAGGCCTGAGAACAGAGGTTAACCAGCTCATGGTATTTATCTCCATTCCAGCCACTCCAGGCCAGAAAGGAGAGGGTAGAGAGTAGGGCAGTACCATGTGAGAGACCAGCGTGTGTCAAAATTTGCCTAAGAGGCCATGTTGGCTCACAAATAAATGGCCAGTTAGCATTACAATATGTGTCTTGCATTGTGTTTTACTGCATACCTAACCACCACTGTAACTCCCCACCATCCCTTACATACAGTTTGTACCCAATGGCACCACCAGGGGAACACAGTCATCACTATGCCTGGACTTGGCGCCAAGCCTATCACATCATCCTCAGCCACCCTACGGCACACCTGGCCTGGCACAAGACCTATACAAGGGCCTTGGACTCCACCCTAGCAGCCCACCCTCTAATAGAATTGTGTAACCACAAACTGCCCTCCAGGAGCACCAGCCATTCACCCTCCCCCTTGTACAGATGCACCCTTCTCATGGCACACAGTCACTGCTAACATCTACAGGATTTTTCAGGGGAAGAGCCCAGATGGAAATGGGTCTAGTCCACCCACCTGCACAGCAACATGCACTCAATATCTCACAATGTCTCCACACCTATCCACTACACCTGTCTACAGTACAGGCCAGGCCAGAGCCCCTATAGCAAAGGTTTTCCATGGCCAACAGCAGCTTGAGTTGGTGGCCCCAGCAACTACACTAGTCACTGCTTCTGTGAACTGCCATTGGCCATGCCCCCATCCACCCTGCAGAGGGTCATAGCTCATGCACTCACATTGGGCAGCAAGTGTGCCCACCACATGTGCAAAAGGAGGCACCAAAGCATCAGGTTGTGGGGGCACTGCAACGTATCAGGCACTTTCTAAAATAATTCCCTATGTATATTAGATTTATGTGCACTGTTGGGTGAACCAGAATAATTACTGAAAACCTAGAAAAATGGACACTCAAAAGCTGTATAGTAACTCTGCCATGCCATAGAGGCACTAAATGTCAAAACTCAGCAGCAGCAACCTTACCTAAGAATAGGGAGAATGCAAATATTACACCAGGATCTAGTACACACTGTATATAGTTTTGCAACTTAGCATAGCTTTATCCTAAGTTTTGTTCAAATTCCAATGTATATCATTTAACAGTTTTATGTAATTGATTATGTACTGTTTGCTGAGCATTTCAGACATTGTTCAATGTAAACCGCATTTGATCCTTTGGAAAAAGAGGTATAAAAATTCTAATAAAATAAATAATAAATAAATAAATATACCTCTTATTGGACAAGGAGTAGGCTAGATCATTACAGATCCCTACATAGAAATTATATGCTAGTGACCACAATTAGAAATAGAAATATGAAGATTAAAAACTGCAATGGAAATCCCAAGAAGGCAGACTGTGTATGAATCATAGCAATCAGTAATAGAGACATTACCAGTTCACTGCTGGACTCTAATCCCCTTCCCCCCTCCCCAGCCACATGCTGCTAAATTAGGTTCCAAGATGCCTCCCCTCCTTAACTTGGAGGAGCTCCAAATCCCTTCTTCTCTTCTCAAGTCCTGATTGTGGCAAAGACAACACTATGGTCCCTTCTTCCCCTCTCCTCTATTGCCCCTATCTCTACTGAGGCTAATGAAAATGTTAGATATCAGTAATACTATAGATTCAATGTTTCTGCACCCCAGTTGGGCTTTTCCCCATCCAGCTGCCTTCTCCTGGATCCTGGTGAAGCTGAAGATGATATACTGTAGGATAAAGGTAGTCGTGTGGAAGGCATTGACCATATTGCTCTCTTTTCTAGGTGTCTCCAGCATGGCATCCCCCATCCCTTATCCAGCATCTTCCTCTCTCTCTTACTCTCTATCCCCCTGCCCAAAAAGCAGCAGTAACTATCTCCCATCTTTTCTCTCAACATTATAAACAATAAATAACTCAATATCAAAATAAAATAAATCTCAGCAAATAGACAAAGCACATAAACCAATAAAACAATCAGCACACTTAACGAAGCTGGCCATCACCATTTTAATTTAAGACCAGATATTCAATGCTGGGGTCTTATCTGGCCACCGGCACTGAAAATCTGCTGTGCCTGGTTAGCATTTTAGCTAATCCGGCTAACATTAGACCAGACTAAAGTGTTTAAGATAAACAGCCAGAGGCTGAATATTGTCGCTAATCAGTTATCTCAAGTGACACCCCTGGTACGCCCAGATACTAGCGGTTAGCCTCAGATATTTAGGGGATATTCAGTAGCACAAAATGGCTATGTGTGGTTGAATATCCCACTCACCATAATTTGCATGTTAGCAGGTCTGCTAACCGTATTAATGCTTTGAATATGCCCCCAACTGTTATGAAATCTCACTTCATTGAATAACTGCATGTTTGAGGTTGCCCAGTGGTTAGAATATAATAGGCTGAAGCTAAAAATGCTTTGTGTGCCTTTGAGTCAATGCTGACTCCTGGTGACCCAGCAGCTCCTGGGTTTTCTTGGCAGTCTGACCAGAAGTAGATTGCCAGGCCTTTCTTCCAAATCAATGGAGGGTTAAGTGACTTGCCCAAGACCTCAAGCAGGGCCAGCCCATCCATTGTGCGAGAAATGCCCTTTAACCTTTCCTGGCATTCAGCGCACATCACAGTAGCACAGCTGCTAGCGTGAGGGAAAACACCGCTCTTCACACTGGCGGCTGTGCAGAGGTGAGCCGTAGGGCCTCATGGGAGCTTCCCCAACTCCCTCTGAAGAAGCTTAGACAGCCGTGGGGCTCTGGGGGGGGGGGGGGAGTGTCTAGTATAGGAAAGGAAATGGGCCGATGTGGGGCTGGGATTGGAAATGGGAGGATGGGGGGGGGGGAATTTGAATGGAAATGGGCCAATGAGGGACTGGGTTAGGACTGGAAATGAACTGATGGGGGGAGATTGGACTGGAAATGGGTTGATGGGGGGGCTAGGATAGGACTGGAAATGACTGAGGGGGGGCTTGGACTGGAAATGGGCTGATGGGGGGCTGGAATAGGATTGGAAATGGCTAATAGGGGCTAGAACTGGAAATGAGCTGATGTGGAGGGGGGGGGGTTAGGACTGGAAATGGGCTGATGGGGGCTGGAATAGGACTGGAAATGGCTGATGGGTGGGCTAGGATTGGAAATGGGCTGATGGGGGGAGCTTGGACTGGAAATGGGCTGATGCGGGGGATGGGATAATGGGACTAGAAGGGAGCAGATGCTGGATGGGGCTGCAACTAGAAGGGAGCTGATGTTGGGGGAGGACTAGAAATGGATGGGGCTGGGAGGGTGAGGATGGAGAGGGGAAAAGATATTTTGTGTGGGAGGGATGAAAAATCTACAATTGGAAGGGTATTGGGAAAGTAAATGGGGATTGAGGATGGAAGGGTGAAATTTGAGTGGATGAAAAAGAAATAAAGAAAGAAATTGAGGAAAGAGCAAAAGGGGATGTTCAATATGTTAAAGCAGATGTAGAGAGCGAATGGGGAAAAAACTAGAAGAGAGAAGGAAGGACAAATGGACAGCAGACAATGGAGAGTTAGCCGAAGACACGAAGAAACCAGAAGAAAGTGACTGGAGCAATTGCAACTGAAAAATAAAATGCCCAAACAACAAAATGTAGAAAAATACTTTTTTATTTTGAATTTATTAACTGGAATATGTCAGATCTGGGAAATATGCTTTGCTAACGTCTTTGCATTTTTGTTTAGTACAAAAGGAAATTAATTTATAGTTTTGTTTCTCCAGTGTTGTTATACATTCCAACTTTGGCTTTTGGGATTCCCAGTTTAATTATTGTCTTTCTATTTCTAAATTGTGATCCCTTGTACTTTGTTTGGTGATGGTCTATGTTCTGCAAGTGTAACCGAGCTGAGATATTCTGTTCATGTAGTTGCTATTTTACAATGCCACTTGTTCCCTTTCCCCAGTAGAAGATGTATTGATATTCTCTGAGATGTATTTGTTTAATATTTACAGTGTTGCCTTTTTGATAGGTAGGGTTTGGTGCTTTGTGAGTCCTGGTAGTGCTGTTATGATACAGCGGGTTTGCTATGGGTTCTAAATGGGCAGTGTTTATAGTACTTCCTAATGTGTCTGGTGGCACTGGAGTATAGTAATGTATAAATCTGGTAGTCTTTCTTTATCCAGACACTCATTAAGAGGCATGTTTACTAAAAGCTAGTGCATGTTAACATTATGCAAATAGGGCCCCTTATGCAAATGAGGCCCTGCAATGAGTCTCTGCACATGGCCCTGTACCCCCCTTGAGCCGCCCCTGGTCACAAGGAGTGCTAATGGGAATCAAGCATTGGTTTTTTGCTTAGCAAGTCAGTGCTCTAATCATTAGGCTACTCTTCCTCTTACAGGCTGAAGCTAAATCCACAGAAATCTCACACTATGTGGAGTATTTTTCATGGCCCTCTGCTTACTCTTTCTCCTGTATTAGCTGGAAATCCTATTCCTCTTTCTAATGTTTTACCTGTCCTAGGAGTATTTCTGGACACTGAACTGACACTCAAGATGCAAGCAGTTGCAGTTATTAAAGGCTGTTTTTTCTTATTACATAATATTAGGGCCATTGAGACTTTTCTGGACAGGGATACACTGCTCATTTTCATCCACACTCTCATAATTAGCTGGCTAGATTACCAATACTCTATATAATGGTGCACCTTCAATTCTACCAAGAAGGCTTCAGATAGTTCAAAATACCACTGATATTTTGCCAAGCATTATGATCATGTTCTGTCCTGCCCATGGTAAATCATTGGTTATCTATATAGGATCAAGTTAAAAATTCTAAAACGTTGTGTTTTCGCAGCCAGTATATCTGTTTGTCATTCTGGGATTGCAATGACTGTGTGGGCAAATAAAATATCAGGATATCAATCGGCTGACAATCCCACCACACTCACAGGCTCGCTTGGAGTATAGTCTGCAAAGTGCTTTTTATATATTGGCTCCATTACTATGGTATACTATCCTAAAATGCCTTCATTTAGAGAAGTTCTTTAATAGATTCAAGTCGATCCTTAAGGCTTATATTTTCTCACAGGACTTCAGGTTTTAAGATTAGTTGGTTATGGGGGATGGGGCCGTCAGAGAGCAGTGCATACTGGTAGGTTCTGTTTTTTGGATAACACTCTCTCTTTTTCCCCCTCTTTTTCTTCTTTCCCCTCTTTTTCTTCTTTTATGTAACCGCTCGGATGCCATTGTGAAAGGCAGTCTACCAAGTTTATTAATAAACATAAACATAAAAGTATCAGCCACTCTCACCATCCTTCAAGCCCCTTGCACCCTTTCTGTCCAGGTAACTTTCTCCACACAGCAATTTTGTGCAACCACTGTTACCCGGATATTTTTAGCCTAAGAAATTCTATGCAGGTAAATGCTGATTCTACTCGCTTAAGTAGTCTATCAGCCTTGATACACTTAGGGGCTCATTCTATCAGAGACGTACAGTCCCTCTGTATGTCTCATCTGAGTCGGACATACAGAGGGGTTCGCAATTCTGAATCCTGTGGGGCATGTCTAGCCCCACGGGATTAGAATCACGAACAGGTCTGTATGTGCAGGATGGGACTGTGATTCAGCCTGGCCTGCACATACAGGTCTGTACCCGGCTAACTCAGTCAGGGCTCTACATTGGAGCTATGGCAGCATGGCATCCTGTTGCCATGGCACCGCAGCTCCATTGTAAAGCCATGATCCCAGGCACTGGCACAGAAAAATGCTTTCCCCGCAGTCTGACCCCTGATCTGGCCTCCCAAGGCTAGGGTCGAGCTGTGGGGAATTTCCTCAGTCCCCTGCCACTTCTTTTGAATCCCGGGCCACTGTCCCCTGTAAAACTGAGGAAATTATTCCACCTCAAAGGTGGAATAAGTTCCCTGTCTAAGCCATCGGCCCTGGACATACAGGGCCAACATTGGAATCGGCCCTGTACATCCAGGGATGACGACCGCCCACTGCCCGCTCTGCCTCTGCCTCCGATCCACCCCTTCTCCGCCCCCATCTAACCTCCCCATACAACCGGTGGGGAAGTTAGACACCAGTGGGAAGGGCACAAATAGCCCCCTTAGGGCCCGATTCTGACCAACGAATAGTGAGGATGTACGTCCGGGTTGGAAATCCAGCCCCGCTAATCACTCGGAGCATATGCTGCCTCAAGTGCTTCCCACACTCACAGAGCCGCTGTGTGGGGAGCACTGGATGGGGGCAGGAGGGGGAGTGCCAAAGGCAGGGAGAGGGCAGACCAGGGGCAGCCAGAACACCCAGACGGACAGGGCCGATTCAGGTCACGGCCCTGTACGTCTATCAATGGAAGGTTAGATGTGGGGTTTATACCACCTCAGAGGTAGTATAAACCCCAGGTGTGGCAGTGATCATGCCATGCAGCCTCACCAAATAGCCAGAGGAGATGCAAGTGAGTCCCCACCGCCCCTTATCCTGGCCCTGGCTACCCCTGCCGAGGGTCGGGTGGTGGGTAATGAATGTTTTTCACTGTAGTGGACTTTTGGCACTCCTGCTGGGCCTCCCGGTGTCATGGCAATTGGACACCACGGCACCGGCACACCAGCAGGAGCATAGGGCAAGCTGGACGGAGTGATGGAAGGAATCTGGAGCTGCAGCATCAGGGCCAAGGGCAGCTCTACAATGAGGCCAAGTGAGGCAGTAGCCTCAGTTGGCAACTTTTGGGAGTTGGCAAAAATTGCCCCCAAAAAGACCCCCCTCACTCGGCCTTCAAAAAAAATGGTTGCAGAAGTTCCAGTGGCAGCCTGAAGTGCCCCACGGCCGCCACCACCCAGGAAGAGCCCTGACAGCTGCCACTCGCTTCCCCCCTCGCTCGCCCGCGCTGGCTCAGCTTTGGAGAACCGCACAAAGGGAGAGTATTTCCCTTTCCCAGGGCTCTGTTAAAGCTGAGCCCGCCAGCGCTGAAGGGACTTCAGAATGCCACTGCTGCTGCAACAGGTTTTTTTTGTTCAATTTCTTCAGAAGGTCAGGCTAGACTGGGCTGAGCTGGGCTGGGGGGTGGGTAGCACAGGAAATAGTAATGGGCTGATGGGGGAGGGCTAGGACTGGAAATGGGCTGATGGGTTAGAACTGGAAATGGGCTGATGGAGGGTTAAGAATAGAAATAGGCTGATCAGAAGGGGGGCTAGGACTGGTAATGGGCTATCGGGGGAGTTAGAACTGGAAATGGGCTGATGGGAGGTTAAGAATGGAAATAGGCTGATCGGGGGGGGGGGAGGGCTAGGACTGGAAATGGGCTGATAGGGATTAGAACTGGAAATGGGCTGATTGTGGGTTAAGAATAGAAATAGGCTGATCGGGAGGGGGGCTAGGACTGGTAATGAGCTGATGGGGGGGTTAGAACTGGAAATGGGCTGATGGGCTGTTAAGAATAGAAATAGGCTGATCGGGAAGGGATGCTAGAACTGCTAAGAACATAAGAACATAAGATATGCCATACTGGGTCAGACCAAGGTCCATCAAGCCCAGTATCCTGTTTCCAACAGTGGCCAATCTAGGTCATATGTACTTAGCAGTATCCCCAAAAGACACAGGTTCCACAATGCTTGTATTGGGTCAAGCATTGATATCCTGGGTCCCTTTTTAATAATGGCTTATGGACCTTTCCTCCAGGAACTTGTCCAAACCTTTTTTAAACCCAGCTACACTAACAGCTCTTACTACATCCTCTGGTAACAAATTACAGAGTTTGATTACACGTTGAGTGAAAAAATATTTTCTCTTATTTGTCTTAATACAGCATCAGCCCTGACACACTACAACTCCTGCCTACAAGCCCATCGAGATCTAATATCAACCAAAATAAAAGAATATCACTCTATCTTGCTTCGTCAATCAATGAACAAGCCCCATGTCCTGTTCAACATTGTGAAGACCCTAACTAAGGAACCCTCAGCGTCTCAGGAAGTCTCGATCCACCCCCAAGACTATGCTGATTTCATGATAGCCAAAAACAATAATGTACTCAAAGCTAAACCATCTTGCCCTATCAAGAACCCACCCATGCAACTCACATCCTTTTCAACACCGTCTCCCACTAGCATCGAGAGCACCTTAGCAAACATCAATGCCACCACTGCCCCCAACGATCCTTGCCCAGCCTTCTGGATAAGGTCGTTACATCACGAGATCAGCCCAATAATAGCAAAAATCATCGATCTCTCCTTCTCTTCTGGCCAATTCCCTTCAGGCCTAAAACAGACATCCATCAGACCCCTTTTGAAGAACGCCAAACTAGATGCTAAAAAGGTTGAATCATACCGACCTATCTCAAGCATCCCGCTCCTATCAAAAATAATTGAGAAGGTTGTTCAGCGTTAGTTACAGGACCATGTGGACTCCTATGCCCCCCTCGATACGAGCCAACATGGCTTCAGAGAAAATCATGGTGTTGAAACGCTCCTTACCACCCTCATCAATACACTAATTACTGGGATTGACAACATCAAACAAGGCTACGCGCTTATATTCCTAGATATCGCTGCTGCATTCGATTCGGTGAATCACGAGCAACTCCTAATGCGACTCAAAGATAAAGGGATAAGTGAATTAGCATGGCTATGGTGCAGGTCTTACTTAACAGATAGGTGGCAGCAAGTTAAAACAGGTACCACATCCTCGCAGCCTTTCCAACAGCACCATGGTGTCCCCCAGGGCTCATCCCTTTCCGTCCTCCTATTTAATATCTACATGCAACCTATTTGCGACATAATCCGCTCATTCGACATCTCATGCCTGCTCTACGCAGACGACGTTCTGCTTTTCTCTCCATTCACGACTGAAAACCCGGACTTCACCCAACTGACAAAATGCTTTGATGCCATAACTGACTGGCTCCATTCACAAAGCCTCAAGATCAACTTCAACAAAACTGACATACTGTTTGTGACTAGAAACCAGTCCTTCTCCCCCCCCGCCAACCTTGAAGACAAGAGATGCAGAACTCACGAGCAGACCTAGCATCCGCTACCTAGGAGTGACATTGGACCATCAGCTCAATTTCAAAGCACACATCAGTAACACCATCAAACAAATATACCACAAGATAAGAACTCTACGACATCTCCGACCCCTGTTGCAACCCGATGATTTCAGATCAGTATTTCGGGCTCTAGTTATCCCCCACCTTGACTATGCCAACGTAATCTTGCAAGGTGTGATAAGGAAGCTTATCATAGCTCAGGAAGGAGCTATAGAAAAAGTGAAGTGACTCTGAACAAGCAACCTGTCAGTTCTGGTAGAAATAAGAAAACAGAATTTTCTCATAAAAGACTACCAGTCCCAGAATGCACCAGGTTTCCAGCAGCCATTAGAGGAGCTGAAGTGAGGAAATGTGTGTTCAATCAGGAGGGCTATGAGGTAATCCCTAAGCACTCATCTCAAAGGGCAGGGCCTGATTCAGCACAGCTGCGCTGTATTAGGGGGGAGCACTCATCTAGGCAGAATAAAGGTAGAGTTTATTCTACAGAGAATCAGCTTGAGCTTGATCATCTTCATCATCAGGAGGATCATCAGAAGCAGAAGCCAAACCGGACGGACAGAGAGGGAAAGAAACCCTTTGGAAGAAAGCGGAGAAAAAGCCTTTGAGAGGTCTAGAAGAGTCCAGAGCAGTACGTATACTGGGAGGCATTCCAAGGGCCAGCATACACCATTGGACTGGGGAAAGCCAGAGGAATGGTGCTGCAGAGCTAGGAATCTCCAGATGGTACCTGTGAGAGAGACGGCTGCACGTGGAAGGGACCCTGGGACCCGTGCCAGAAGGTATGTGAAGAGAGATCCAGTGTCCAGGGATCTGGATTGGAAGGCTGGACATAAGAACTGGACTACATACTGGCCAGGCTATATAGAGAGGAACTCTAACAGCAATGGAAGCTCAGGTATGAACACTGATCTATGCCCTAGCTATAACCTTGAAAGACAGCAGGGAAACAAGTATTCTCCTGAAAGTGCTCCATTGGGAGATTCATCTGTGCCAATCCATGATATTGAACCCATGCTTGTTGAAGAAGAGGGGGTGATAGCAGATGAAGAATCTGTTTACATGGACTGCTCTCTGTCTAAACTCCTTTGGTTATTTTCTGTTATAAAGTACAGCAACCATCACAAAGAAATACAAACGTGTTCTTTAATCTACTCAGAAAAGCTCCTGTGTAGGATTTCTAGCCACGCAGTAGAAAGCAAGCCAGCTAAGGGGTGTCAGCTGGATAACTGCTAGCAATTGAGCCTTACCTAATTGCTTGTGGGCTCTGAGAGAATCACTTCTGAATCTATGTGGGAAGATACAAGAAGTTAACCTGAGAAGAACAGTTTTTTTCTTTCTTTGTGGCTTTTGGTTTGTTGTTTGATATATGCTAAGAAAACATTAGCTAATGCCTACAGAAAAGACCAGTTTGTTGCCAACCAGGTCTTATTTCTTTTGCTTTGATTGCCTGATAAGTTAAAATGTTGTTTTCCTGATTTTGTTTTTTCAAGTTTAACACTGAAAGCAAGTAACCCGATTTATGTGCTACCAAGCATATCTGTGTTGGGAGAAATAACCCCATAAATAAATATCTTATTGGCTTTAACACTTGAGCACAACTAAATTATTGTCAGCAGCTGTGTCTGGTGTGAATGAACTGCATTGCCCACAATCCCTTGCAAATCATATAGATATATGCACTTGCCAAGACTGTGAAGATTCTCACCCAGGCAGCCGTCTGACAAAGGCCTACCCAAGAGCACCTTAAACCCCCTACAGCTTGCCATGAATGCGGCTGCCCGTGTCCTAAGTGGAGCTGCATTACCCCGGTCCTTATGAACCTACATTGGCTGCCGATATACTGTAGGTTAACTTATAAAGCAATTATCATAACCTTCAAGGTCATTAAAAAACAGCCCCTACAGCCTTAATGGACCTTGTTCACCCTGTATTAGCAAACAGAGAGAGGAGATCCTGTACAGCTAATACTCTACAGATCCCCAAAGAAATAACAAAATGCAACAAATCAACAAAAAACAGAGCCTTTAGTCTCTATGCCCCTAGCTGCTGGAATGCCCTCCCAGTGTCCATCAGAACCATAACAAACCTAACCCAATTCAGAAAGGCGCTAAAGCACCACCTATTTCTCCTACACTACTCGCAATACACCAACCTAACACCATCTATCACACGCACAAACTAACACCTTCTATCACACGCACAACAATGACCATTTGAAAAGCTGTCAAAGATTGTACATATTGTAGATACAAATTGTAGATAACTATCTGAAATTGTATATAGTTCCCCTGTTGAATTCCAAGTTCAATCCCCTGTTTCATTGTAAGTGCCTACTTTGCACATTATCGTTATATGTAAACCGCACTGATTTTTAAGAGTGCGGTATATAAGAACCTTTAAATAAATAAATAAAATAGCTTATCCTGTAGCTTCATTACATGTCCCCTAGTCTTTCTATATTCTGATAGCGTAAACAATTGATCTACGTTTACCTGTTTCACTCCATTCATTAATTTATAGACCTCTATCATATCTCCCCTCAGCCGTCTCTTTTCCAGTTTGAAGAGCCTTAACCTTTGTAGTCTCTCTTCATAGGAGTAGCCTTCCATCCCCTTTACCATTTTGGTGGCTCTTCTCTGTACCTTTTCTAATAACGCTATATCCTTTTTCAGATACGGTGACCAGAATTGCACACAATATTCATGGTGCGGTCGTACCATGGAACGATACAGAGGCATTATAATATCCTTTGTTTCATTTTCCATTCCTTTCCTTATGATACCTAGCATTCTATTTGCTTTCTTGGCCGCCGCTGTACACTGGGCGAAGGGTTTTAACATGTTATCCACGATGACTCCTAAATCTTTTTCCTGAGTGGTGGTTCCCAATGTGGAACCTTGCATCGTGTAACCATAGTGTGGGTTGTTCTTTCCTAGGTGCATAACTTTGCACTTGTCCACATTAAATTTCATCTGCCATTTGGATGCCCAGTCTTCCAATTTATCCAGATCCTCCTGCAGTTTTCCACAGTCCTCTTGGGTTTTAACAACTTTAAACAGTTTTGTGTCGTCTGCAAATTTGATAACCTCACTAGTTATTCCCTTTTCCAGGTCATTTATGAATATGTCAAAAAGTAGCGGACCCAGTACAGATCCCTGGGGTACTCCACTATTCACCTTTTTCCATTGGGAAAATTGGCCATTTAGCCCAACCCTCTGCTTTCTATCTTTTAGCCAGTTCCCGATCCAAAATAGTACACTGCCTCCTATCCCATCTTTTTAGTTTTGCCAAAAGTCTCTGATGAGGGACCTTGTCAAAGGCTTTCTGAAAGTCCAGATACACTATATCAACCGACTCACCTTTGTCTACCTGTTTATTCACACCTTCAAAAAACATATCAGATTAGTAAGACAAGATCTTCCTTGTCTAAAGCCATGTTGGCTGTCTCCCATTAGGCCATGACCATCTACATGCTGTGTAATTTTGTTCTTTATGATGGTTTCTACCATTTTCCCTGGAACTGACGTCAGGCTCACCGGTCTGTAATATCCCAGATCACCCCTGAAATCCTTTTTAAAAATTGGCGTTACATTGGCGATCCTCCAATCTTCAGGTATTACAGATGATTTTAATGAAAGTTCACAGATTACTAATAGCAGGTCTGCAATCTCATATTTCAGTTCTTTCAACACTCTTGGATGTATACCATCCGGTCCAGATGATTTGCTACTATTCAGTTTATCAAATAGTTGTAATACATCTTCCCGGTGTAGCGATATTTCTCTCAATTCCTCTGCAGTATCATCTTTAAATACCACTTCAGTCTTGGGTAACATCCCTACATCTTCCTCAGTAAAGACCGAAGCAAAGAATTCATTCAGTCTCTCCGCTATAGCCTTGTCTCCTCTTACTGCCCCTTTTACCCCTCTATCATCTAATGGTCCAATTGACTCTCTCACAGGCCTTTTGCTACGAATGTACTTGAAAAAGTCTTTATTTCATGTTTTTGCTTCTGTAGCAAGTTCCTTCTCAAAGTCTCACTTTGCCTGCCTTATCAATGCTTTGCATTTAACTTGCCAGTGCTGGTGCTGTTTCCAGTTTTCATCATTTGGCTCTTTTTTCCATTTCCTGAAAGATGCTTTTTTGGCAGCAACAGCCTCTCTGACCTCACCTTTAAACCATGCTGGCAGTTTTTTGGACTTTCTTCCACTTTTCTTACTGCGTGGAATACAGCTGGTCTGGGCTTCCAGGATAGTATTTTTAAACAACACCCAAGCTTGATGTAAGTCTTTAACCTTTGCAACCACTCCTTTTAGTTTTTTCTTAACTATTTTCCTCATTTTATCATAGTCTCCCTTTTGAAAGTTAAAAGGTAGTTCTGTGGATTTCTTTACTGTCCCTCCTCCACTAATTAAATCAAACACGATCATGCTATGATCACTATTGCCAAGTGGTCCCAACAGCCTTATTTCTTGGTAATGGGCTGATTGAGGGGGTTAGGCCTGCAAATGGACTGATTGGTGGGGTTAGGCCTGGAAATGGGCTGATTAGGGGGACTAGGACAGGAAATGGGCTGATTGGGTGGCTAGGACTAGAGATAGCTGATAAGGGGGATAGGACTGGAAATGGGCTGGGACTGGAAATGGGCTAATGGGGGAGGGGAGGAGATTGCTGCTGGCCCTGGAAGAAAACTAGGGGCTAGGGCTACAAATAGGCTGGCTGATGCGGGGGGATGGGAGAATAGGACTGGAAGGGAGTGGATACTGAGAGGGTCTGCCAGGGGAAGGAGGGGGCAGGAAGGGAGCTAACATGGGGGAAGGGGAGGCTGGAAAGGAGCTGATATGCCAGGGGAAAGGGGCTGGAATGGAGCTGACACCTGGGATGTACTGAAGGGGGGCTGGAAGGGAGTTGAAACTTGGGGATGGGCGTGGTAGGTGACTGGGTAATGGGGAGGAGGCTGGAAGGGAGCTGACATGTGAATGGCACTAGAAGGGGGGATGGACAGAGAGTAACTGGAAGGGAGCTGACTGGGGGGGGTGGCACTGAGAATGGATTTGAGCTGATACCTGGGATGGTATTTGTACTAGAAGGGGCTGGACAGTGGGCAAGGAGAGGGACCGGAAGGAAATGGACACCAGTGGCAGTCGTGAGAATTCAAGGCAGTTGACATTGGAAGGTACTGGGAGGGGAGGACTGGAAAGGGGGCTGATACTGGCGAGGGTTACTGGAACTGGAAATGGGCTGATGGAAGGAAGTGAAGAAAACAAAAGAAGAGATAAGAAATGGCAGATGGACCATAGACCACAAAAAGAGAGCAAAGAGAAGACAGGAAAGTAGAAGCCTCAGATTGGGACCAGCATGATCAGAGAATAAAATGGTCAGACAATAAAGGTAGAAAAAATAATTTTATTTAATTCTAGTGATTGGACTTTGAGCTATCTTTATATTTTACACAGTACTGGGGAACTGCATCTCTTATTTATCTGATATTGCACTGCATGTGGACTCTGGCTTCTTGGAGTTTCAGTTTAGATTTTATCTACATATTTTTATTTTTACTTTAGATTGTGGTTATTTATTCTGTACTTTGTGAGCGTCGATGTTGTGAATGTGTGACTGAGGCCAGGTGTTCTGTTAACATGGAGTTTGTACATAAAGATCTACTGTACTGTATTACTTTGACTTGTTCAGCTTTTCAAATAGGTGTATGGATGTTCCAGGGCCCACTGTAGTATTTAAAGTGACGCTTTTTTCGGATGGGCTCCTTATGTGAATTTTGGAAGTTTGTGCTGATATAGGGGAATGTTTACTAAACTGCGGTAATGGTACAGAACGCGCGTTATGTAATGTTAACGATCGTTACGTGACATTAACGCGTGTTCTGAGACGTTAACGATCGTTAACGACTCAGAACGCGCGTTAACCGCACGTAACGATCGTAAAGCTCCGCGGCGCGGTAAAACACCGGAGAAAGTGGAGAGAGGGCGGAGAGAAGGGGTCAATGGGTGGAGAGTGGGCGGAGAGAGGCTCCAGGCACACTAATGTGCTGATCTGAAGAGCTGAATCCCAACGCGATTGAAAACCTGCCGTTAGATGCACATATGCAGGGGAGAGAAACCATTTAGTGTCAGCAATGTACAGCATAGGCAGGGAAACCTAAAAAAAGTGAGAAGTGTGATACATGTGCACAGAACAAAAGGGCACATAAACATTGAAAATGACCTCAACAAACTGTGGAAAACCATAACCAAGCTGGCCAATAGTGGTATGAATGTGAAACAGCCAAAAATAGCACTGAGAAAGCCTCAGAAAAAGATATTAACTGTGGAAGGGTGTATGCTCTGTCACCATAGAAGGTGAATGATGCCACAGTGAAATAGCACAAATCAGGGCTCCCCCCTGTTAATAAACAGGTCCCCCATGGCGTGCACATGTTCAGCAACAGCAGGGTGAGCATGTCGGAAAGGGCAACTGGGCAGATGCTGGAAAAGGGGATACAGAGGGCTGCAGGCGGCATATGCTGGGGTGCAGCTGGGGCACAGTGCGGACCAGGCAGATGCTCAGTTTGGCCCATAGGAATGCATAAACAGTAGAGCCAGACTGCAACTGATGAGGGCCAAACAGGGGCATGAGTGTGCCCCCCACAGTGTCACAGGGGACAGTACCCATCAGCCACCCCAACAGGCACAGAACAGTGGCAGGCGGTGCTGGGGGGAAAGTGGGGGCGTCCATCCAGGCACCCCTACCCCACCACCCATACAATAGGCAGCTGCCTACATGCACACTGGATGGCCTGTGACTGCCCACCACCAGCACGACCAGCAGAAGGGCATGTCAGCATGGTGGTTGAGGGGGAGGGGGAAGTGACACCTGACCATAGCATGCCACGGCCCAGACCCATGTAGGTGGGTGCAATGCACTGTAACAGACAGGCTCAGTAGGACAAACAGTCATGGCACCCCCAGGGAATGATCCATCCCTGTGGCACCAGTGTGGTGCAGTAAGCACAGCCAGTGCATTCTGGAGCTGAAGGTCACAGGTTCAATCCTGAGCTGTGGACCCTGCCAACTCTGTCCCCATACATTTTACCAGTAAGAAGCCGCGGGTGGAAAGATGCAACCATGTATTGCTGATAGAATAAACATGCTTGGAGCACCTACATTTTACCATACAGAGCACAGACACCACAAACAGGTGCATTACCGAGAGCAGAGTCTCCCAAAGGCTGTCATGGAGGTCCAAATCACATTCAGGTTCCAAGCTGACTGCAATAAAGATGCATGAGCTGTATGCCGATTCGCCGCCCCCATGGTATGCAGATGTATTGCATGCATATTCATCAGGAACAGCATGAAAACCCAAACATGGTGCAGTCCACCAGGACCGGAGATGGGAACCTCTCTCCAAGAGTATTGATCCACAGGGGCGGAAACACCCACAACCATAGGCCCCATTAGCCACAATGGCCTGGAGAGGCAGGATGGTGGGCCCTGTGTGCATCAATCAATAGTAGTACGTGCATACCCTAGCAATGACAACCCAAACCAGGGAATACGGTATACAGATAGCAAAAGGTTGCTATGATAACTGCCACATAGCAATCCCCAATGTTAGCACAAGCGGCCCATTGTGCTGCACCATACCAACCTCTGTGATGTCTGGAGAGTGTGTGTCACGTCTGAAACCTGACATTGGCCACCACCTTAGGAAGAGACCCCAACAATACAGCATACCATAGCCATGCCTGCATGGTGCCCAGGACTGGTGCAGTGTCCCAGCCTGCCAAAAGCCCACATTGGTGCACTATACGTGCATGGGTGTGTGGTGTGCGTCAGTCTATCCAGTGTGTTCCGTCTGCCAACATCCTCTTCAGCACACACCGCTAGCAATGTTGCTAGTATTGGCCTTGCCAATGTGCATAATGAGGAGCAAGGTACTGTGGGTATAGCCAGAGAGGGCGGCCTGGTCTGGATGCACCTGCACAGGGCCCATGGCAATGGCTGGGATATTGTAGGGCCTGCCCACCACCTTCAGGGACAGGGCGGCCACGGCATGTTCTGATGTGTGGTCATACTCACCCTGACTGTGCAGTGACCACGGCATGGCTAGGTTCCCCCATAGTACCACATAGTGTCTCTCTGAAGTGAGATAAATGTGCGCTGTTCCCTGGAGCCCTATCACTGACCCATCTGCTTGGTGGGTGTGTGCATATCCCAGGTGTGGGTGCACATGTCACCTCCAGGAACATGCACTATGGACTAGCAAGCAGGCTGTCTGCAGTCAGTACGTATGTGTGGCTGGAACACCTTGCAGGGTGCAGCGGCTGTTGACGCACCTTGCTTGCTGCTGGAGGATGTCAGTTAGTGGTGTGGGCCAGCTGCGCAGAACGAGGTCTACAGTCTGCCTGTCACTGCCCAATGTACTAAGGCATACAGATCAGCATAGACTGCCCTTGTGGGGGGCCACTCCCTGGCATGACTGGGGTGAATGGTCCCCTTTACCTGTGTAGGGAGACTAAATGTGGACCCATTATTCCGAAACCCTGTTCCCCATCCTGAGCCAAAAAAGGGTGGGTTGGGTGTTGCTATGTAAATCGCCTATGGGCCAAAACCCCCCTTGGATTTGATATCATGTGACCATGGCACCCACACAGTGTATGAACTATTCCGGGTGCATCACAGTCCACACAGGCAAGACGTGATGGACAGATGGACACAGGCAAATGCTGAGGGTATCTGTAGGGGCCACCGATCACACAGAGGCACTGATGGGGACCTGTAGCATAGCCCATCACAGAAATGCCATGTGCAGCAGAAATGGTGCAGGGCACTTCACCTCACACTCAGGGTGAGCACAGGACCCGTCCACTGTGATGGACGGTTGCCACTCTGTGGCAGTAACACACACGGTCAGAACCCCCACCGGGCTGAGGTGCTGTGGGGTGCACATGGTCAGGACACACAACCAGGCCGAGGTGCTGGGTGGGTGCATCTCGCAACACGGGACCCTCTGTAGACTGCAGATCTGCATGTGCAGTGCATCATGGGAGTAGCTGGTCCAATCCAACCCTCGCACCCACAGCAGACAGCTTGAGTGGTGACCTGCAGTCCCTCTGTAGCCAGCCAGGCATGTAGCAGCAGCTATAGAGAGGTAGGCCACTGGCAAATGTTCTGGCTGCGCAGACAGAGGCTAGAGGTTTGAACCTACTGTGGTGATATGTGTTAGGGCTGTCTGAGGCTATTCCTTTTGTAGCAGCGGAGT
This sequence comes from Ichthyophis bannanicus, assembly GCA_033557465.1. Lineage (NCBI taxonomy): Eukaryota > Metazoa > Chordata > Amphibia > Gymnophiona > Ichthyophiidae > Ichthyophis > Ichthyophis bannanicus. The sequence goes on from CM066034.1 coordinate 367,162,297, forward strand.
GTATACCACCAATGAATACCAGGAGTCCCGTACAGAATCCAAGCCAATTGATTGTGCACACGGCCCAGACAGAAACGAGTCCAAAAGTGGCTGAGCAAGCTTGAACTGGTGTAATACCCTCATATGCAGTTGCGAATAGTCAAGTACACACAAGCTCCCCATTGGTGCCAATGCCCCCCCCCCCTCACCTCCACTTTATCCAATCAGGGTCTCTCTCTGGGCCTCTATCTCTATTCCCCCCCCTCAATCCAGCTGGTCAATATGCACATTAAAAGTAATAGTAATTAAAAGAGGGAGGAGTGGTCTAGTGGTTAGGACAAGGTACTTCAGGCCGGAGGGCCGGGGGTTCAAGTCCCACCTGGGGACAGCAATCTCAGGCCGGAGGGACTGGGATTTCTAGTCCTATAGGCACTCCTTGTGGTCTTGGGCAAGCCACTTAACCCTCCATTGCCCATGTTCCCTGTAAGTATTAACGTATGTGTGTCATATCCCCTCGTGTTAAATGTATCCCCCAATTGACCGCTTTGACCCGGTGAAAAGCGGAATATAAATACAGCTAAATAAATAAATAAATAAAATAAATAAATAGATACATCTCCACAACGAGGACATCTCTAGGCAAAGGAATGTGCAAGTATCCTAATGTAAAATGTCTGAAGCAGACTGGTCTGTACGGAATCATGCAGACTCTGCAACAAGCAGACATCTCGAACAGGCAATTCTGAGTCCCCTTAGCAATACTGAATGGAAGGGGGATTAAAAGCAAGGTCCCACATACATGCTCTTATAGGCCATAGCCTATCACACGTTGAGTACGTAGCATCAATCTGAACTATAAAGCACCCTCAAGCTCTGATAATCACAAGTGCCCATACTGGTAGCGACGCACATACCCATGCGCGTGGCGACGCATGTACCCATGCACATACCTACGCACGTGGCGACGCACGTACCTACGCAGCACAAAACATTCTAGAGGAGATGGCTGCCATATCGAGGAAGCCTGCTTTCACCATGGAAGATCTGTATTTGCTCACAGAGCTATTCTGCCTCCACCAGCATCGCCTCTTCCCCGGCTCATCCCGGAGGCAGAACCTGGCCAGAGTAAGGAGGGCCTGCGAGCGCCTCACCATGAGGTATAATAGAGGTTCTGACTACCCACGTGAGGTAAGTGCATGGAGACAGGCACCCCAACCTAGGATGTGAAGAACAACTGGTAACCTAAGCACCCATCAGCTACACACGGCCAGGGAATGTCATGTGTTGGTGTGTCCAGCTGGGAGGAACATCAACCTCCCCCCCAATAACAACTGTAACCACCCTGCTCCCCGGGGGTAGCTGTGACCACCACAGAGATGGAGTATACAGTACAATGTAATGGTATATGGTTCTGTTGCAGCCTCAGTGATGTGCCCAATCCACACACCACCACATGTCCATCACAGAGGCCAGGAGACACACAGGGGTATGTCCCTGCCCCTGTCTGTGATCACAAGGCTCAACTATATCCCCAGGATGCAGCAGGCTTCACCTCAAGGCTCTATCCCCCATCCTGGTGCTATGGTGACTGCCCCTGTCAATGAACACAAGGCCCAACTAAATCCCCAGGATGCAGCAGGCCTCACCTCAGGGCTCTATCCCCCATCCTGGTGCTATGGTGACTGCCCCTGTCTGTGATCACAAGACCCAACTATATCCCCAGGAGGCAGCAGGCCTCACCTCAGGGCTCTATCCCCCATCCTGGTGCTATGGTGACTGCCCCTGTCAATGAACACAAGGCCCAACTATATCCCCAGGATGCAGCAGGCCTCACCTCTGGGCTCTATCCCCCATCCTGGTGTTATGGTGACCGCCCCCGTGTAGGAGTACAAGGCTCAACTATATCCCCAGGAGGCAGCAGGCCTCACCTCAGGGCTCTATCCCCCATCCTGGTGCTATGGTGACTGCCCCTGTCTGTGATCACAAGGCCCAACTATATCCCCAGGATGCAGCAGGCCTCACCTCAGGGCTCTATCCCCCATCCTGGTGCTATGGTGACTGCCCCTGTCAATGAACACAAGGCCCAACTATATCCCCAGGATGCAGCAGGCCTCACCTCAGGGCTCTATCCCCCATCCTGGTGCTATGGCAACTGCCCCTGTCTGTGATCACAAGGCCCAACTATATCCCCAGGATGCAGCAGGCCTCACCTCTGGGCTCTATCCCCCATCCTGGTGCTATGGTGACTGCCTCCGTGTAGGAGTACAAGGCTCAACTATATCCCCAGGAGGCAACAGGCCTCACCTCAGGGCTCTATCCCCCATCCTGGTGCTATGGTGACTGCCCCTGTCAATGAACACAAGGCACAAATATATCCCCAGGATGCAGCAGGCCTCACCTCAGGGCTCTATCCCCCATCCTGGTGCTATGGTGACTGCCCCTGTCTGTGATCACAAGGCCCAACTATATCCCCAGGATGCAACAGGCCTCACCTCAGGGCTCTATCCCCCATCCTGGTGCTATGGTGACTGCCCCTGTCTGTGATCACAAGGCTCAACTATATCCCCCGGATGCTGCAGGGAGCACTGCAGAGGCCCACCTCCCATCCCCGTAGTGGCTGATGGGCACTGGCAGATGTGTGGAGGTGGACCACAAAGGTGTGCTGTGTCTGTGTTGCAGGGCCCCACACACAGGGCACATAGGATACAAGCTAGACATGCGTTGGCGCAGTGCACACATAGGGGGTGGCCCCGGCAACGGCACAGGGCATGAATGTATCACACAATAGGGCGGTCACCTGTTGCACACAGGATATATATGTGTCGCGTCAGAGGCCCCTAAAGGGTTTCTGTCCGCTAATGTCAATGTGTGTTTTCAATTCAATAGGTGGAGGATCTCCGTAAGAAGGCGCGGGAGTTAAGAGCACGGTACCTTCGCTATGTAGCCCGTGTACAGCGGGAGCGGATGGCCCAACGGGACGGTGAGTGATGTGACATGGCCCTGTGGGGCAATGGCTGGCAGAACCACAGGATGCATTTGACTGCCATGGCTGATGTGTGACCATGGAGATGACACGTGTTCCCCTCTCCCACAGTGGATGCACGTGCTGCCGTGGAGCCTGTGGGGCCGGAGGTGCCGGATACAGCAGCGGGACCGGAGGAGGCGCATGGCGACGTCGGGCAGGAGGAGGAGAACGCCCCAGTGCCCATGTTGGCAGACAATGACGGGGGGGGCCGATGAAGAGGGTGCTGCAGCCAACACCGAGGGGGAGGAGGGGGCGGGGAGGAGGAGGGGGAGGTGGGAGCAGGGGAAATGGAGGTGGTGGGGGTGGTTGGAGCGGGGGAGGAGTGGGAGGTGGGGGTGGGGGAGGCAGCGGAGGAGGCGGGAGGGCAGGGGGTGGGGGGATGGGTGTGGGTGGAGGGGGAGGGGGAGGGGAGGGGCTTTGGGATGGGGGGCCAGGGGCCGGAGGGGGAAGAGGTGGGCGGGGTAGGGGTGGGGGTGGAGCAGGTGGGGGATGGGGTGGGGCGGGGATGGGGTTGGCGGCTGTGACAGCCCCCATCGGCATGGGCTGTCACAGGGCAATGGGGGTACCAGCTACCTGCCCCAAGATACTGGTGATGCATCCCCCCTGGATGTGGGCCTGCCACACATAGCCACTGACAGGCGCACCATGCATGCAGCCACACAGACAAGAGGAGATCTGTGTCTGTGCGGCTGCATGTGTGGGCTGCGTGTGGCAGCGGCTGTGCATGCCCAGGCGCACGCCCAGAGCTAGCACACTCTCATCATGGGGCAGGTACTGGCGATCCTGACTGTGGTGGCTGACCGGCTGCACGTGATGGAGGAGCGTGTCTCCAGTGGTGCACCTGGCCAGCCACCATGTGATGGGGGTCCCCGGGGTGTGTAATGCAGGGATACGCATGGCACACCCGCCCTGTGATGGCCCGTGCCATGGCCTGCCACAACCTCCAGGGACAAGTATGAGTGGGCCCCACAAATGTCGGCATGGGCATCCATGTACATACTGTGTATTGTAAATAAAGTTATACATATGTTGCTGATAACTACGGTGGACAGATGACCCTCATTGCTATGTGTCAGTGTTGTGTGAATGACACATGTGCGCACCCACATGTGTGTCTGTGTGCACTACAACAGGAGGATGCAGGGTACTGTACCCATGTCAGGGGTGGGGTGATATTATGGGCATCACATGGGGTAGTGCCACACATGGACAAACCCACACATGTGACACAGTGGGTATGGGGCAGCTGTGGTGGACCATGCAAGGGTATGTGCAGCAGTGGCGATGGGCACAGACAAGGGTGGACACTGACATGGACAAAGCAGGGGGGCTAATGGACACAGGGGTGGGCAGTGCACATGGCTAGGGGTGGACCGAGTGGCCATGGCCGCAGGGGGACAGGGGATGGGTGGCGTATATGGGGCAAGGGGGGGGAGATCTCCACAGGTGTGGCGGGACATGCGCATATGGTGAGGGTGCCAGGATGTACCTGGGTCCTGGGGTGAGTGTGTTGGTGTGGCGGCATACAGCATGGAAAGCTATGCAGAATCCACAGTGCACCTATCACAGTCCTGTAGACCGTTAGCCCTATGTGGCGGGGGTACTGTGGCCCAGAAACGCAGTATGCATCTGTCATGTCAATCAGTAGTGTCCAGGCATCCCAGGGTATGGGCCGGCACACAGTGCAATGAGTTATGCACCGTGGTGTATCTGGTACCAGCAGTGGCCACAGGTGTGATACCAGGTTCGGGCAGGGAGACATAGCAACAGCACAACATAGACATATGATGACAGGGAATGACCACTTGACCTATCTAGTCTGTCAGTCCCGAAGAACTACAACTGTCCCCTCTCCACCTTTTAGCGATCCTCTGTTTCTGTCCCATGCTTCAGTGATGTCAGGTACTGTCCGCATCCCCCCCACCTCAACAGGGGTACTATTCCACTAATCCACTACCCCCTCCATAATGAAAAAGCCACGCAAAGCATACCTGAAGCTACATCTCAACACCCTCACCCCATGTCCCCACTCAGCGGAACCTGCTCTCAATGGAATTAGGCTCCCTCTCGAACAGGTATGTCACGGAGGTATGTAGACATCCCAACCATGTCACCTCCATCCCGCTTGTCTTATAAGGAGAACATCTTACGCTCCATCAGTCTGTGCCATATGCCGTATAATGGAGACCACGAATCATTTTAGTTGCCACCCTCTGCACCGACCCCATCCCGGTCACATCCTTTTGAGGGTGGGGGCTACAGAATTGAACACAATACACCAAATGGGGCCTCAACAAAGGCCTATAGGGAGGCATGCTCACCCCCTTGTTACAGTTGATCATCCCTCTCTGTATGCACCCACGCATCCCCCTAGTCATTGCCGTTGCCATCTCTACCTGTTCAGCTACCCTGAGATCAGCAGACACAACCACACCTATGCCCCGCTCTACGTCCGTGGACAAACGTACCCGACCCCCCCATACGGTTTTGCTCCTTTGGGTTGCTGCAGCCCAAATGCATGACCTCACATCTGTCAAGATGATACCCCAGCTGCACAATCATAGCCCATTCCTCACGCTTAGCTGGATCCCACCTATTGTTATCGACCCCTCCCTGGGTACCCACCCTATTGCGGGGTGTGTTATCAGCTGCACAGAGGCAGGCAATACCTGAACGCCCTTGCGCTATAACATCAACACAGATGTTACATATAAGCAGAGCAGGAACAGCTCCCTTGGGCACCCCACTGACTACATCCTACCCCTCAGGGCGAACACCATGTACATGTACCCTCTGTCGCCCCCCCACCCAATCAATCTCTAACCCAAGCAGTAGCATTATGGTACACCCCTAGGGTGCCCAGTCTGTGTTTATGTCGCCTGTTAGGAACATTGTCAAGGGCAGTACGGACATCCACATACACCACATCTAGGGCTCTCCCTTGGTCCGACCCCCTGGTCACCCAGTCAAGGATGGCACTCACATGTGCCTGACAGGACCTGCCTCTGGTGTATCCATGCTGCCTCCGTTCCTGTAATCTGCTGGACCCCAGACTCCTCAACATATGCTCCCCCAGCAGCGTGGCCAATAATGTACTCAGTACCACAGTTAAACTAACCGGCCTGTAGTCTCCAAACAAGTCCTTACGTCCGCCTCAGTGTAACGGCACCACATGAGCCTCTCTCCAGTCCTGTGGCACCACACCCGACTATAATGAGGCAGTGACACGGTCAGTCAGTGGAGCTGCTGGAACGTTCCCGGGGCCCCTTAGTATTCACGGGTGTATCCCATCCGGTCCCATCGCTTCGTGTACGTTAGACTGAGATAGACATACAGAGTCATCTGGGGATTGCTCAGAATGACCTTTGCTCCTGTCCCAATTCGTGGGTGTGGCCTGAGGTCCTGCCCCCGGTTCGCCATTTGTGAACACAGAACAAACATATTCGTTAGGCTATACTGCTGTACCCCCATCAGTTCCAACATATTCCTCCCCTGCATCCCTGTGTCTGACAATACCACTCTTGCCCCTCCCTCCTCACTAATATATCTGGATAATGTCGTACCATCCCTCCTTATGCATTGGCTATTTCCCCATCCGTTGATCACTGCGCCCTCTTTGCTACTGTGCTAGCTGCCCCAGGTGTCCCCAAATACTAACATGTGGACAGGTCAGACAGCATGCACATGTCAACAGACGTAGTGGCAGGGACACCTAACAGAGGCAAGAGGGAGGGCAGAGTGACATGCAACCCACCCCTGTAAGGGGTCCCCTCTCCCCGGGGCAGGGTAGGAGCGACACAAACACTGCCAGGGATCAGACGTCTCCCAGTGGGCCCATATTGCAGGGTCCCCCTTGTGGGGTGAAGGGAGAGGTCACAGAGGCCAGGGCCTCTTAGGCAGGGAATGCAACGGGTACACAGGTGCAAGAGGGCAAGCCGGGTGCCATCACCTGGGTGTGGAGGGGTGGGGGCTGGAGCCCTGGATGTAGGAACGGAGGCCATTATATGAACGGAAAGGCCAAGGTGGGAGCCAAGCCGTGGGCAGGGGCAGCAGCAGGGGGATTGGGGAAGCAGGACGCCAGCATGCTCAAAGCCGAAGCACAAATGCAGGCTGGAGGGGTTTGACTGGTGCAGGGGAGAGAACAGGCACGGGGCGCCCGGGAGGGGAGACTGCATAGTGGGATCTAGGACGTGTACAGGAGGGTTGGCAGCCCGGCACAGGGAGGTAAACAGGTCAACCTAGGGGGATGGGAGCTGGGGAGAGTGTGAAGGACAGAGAGCCTGCACCTATGCAGCTGCGTGAGGCTGAGGTACATCTGACAGGCGATGTCACCACAATAGACTGTTCCGTGGGCAAGGCCTATCAGCCTGCGGAACAGGGATGACACAGGCTATACCTGAGAGGGGATGTACCAGGGAGGGGAACCCATAGTTCCCAGGCCGGGTGGCTCTAAGGCCCCATGTTGCTGGGGGGAGGGTCATAGGGACCTGGGCATACAACCTGATTCTGAGATGGGCTGTCAAGCACCTGCTGCAGGAACGGGGATACTGGGGTGGGGATGTAGCCTTTGTCACGGAGCTGTACCCTACCCTGCATTGTGTCTGTGGTGTAGAGTTATCTGAAGCTGAAGGGCGACAGTGCTAATTTGGCCACTGAATGGGTTTCTGCTTCGGCCAGCACCGCTACCAGGAGAGTGACCTATCCCTGCTGCTGCAGACCTGTGTACCCTGCAATATGGGGGGTCATTACACAGACATTGCTGACTATCTGACAGACTCCGAGGGATATCCTGTTCACCAGACACTGTCACAAATATGTATGTCTGTCTGTGGTGAAACCGCACCATTGGGTATCATACATATCTGTCAGCTGCCTCATCCCTCGGAGCTCGCCTACACGCCTATTGTGTGATGCACACATACAGCCAAGCACTGCCTACGTCCCCCAGATGGCCCAACTGTGGGATATTTGTGGAAGGCTCGGAGACGAGGGCAGCAGAGGGTTCCCATAGGGTCACACACCCCTCCAAGCCAGGGGCGAGGGGTGCCGGTGTGGCAATGTACAGGGTCCGATGTACATCTGATGTGCTGTGGGGGGCACTGCATGGGGATGTATCCATGGCCACCCCAACGTGCCCCCAGCGTCCTCTGTTGGGAACAGGTGGGGTGGAGGGGGTGTGGGTCAGGGTGGAGGGGGGACCATGCGCACTGGTGGGGCTGGGAGCAGCGGGCTGGTGTGTGCCTGTGGGTGGCTTCACCATGGCAGGTGGGGCAACCCATGCTGGCCACAGCTGGGTTGGTGGGGACACAGGCTGGCTGCATATGTGGCATGGGGTTGGCCCCTGGGGCGGACACGGGTAGGGCTGTGCGTCACATGGCCCCCCCACATGCAACACAGGACACATGACATCAGTTCATCTGCATTTGCAACCATTTATTTGGCACGCCCTCGGCCACGCCTTGTGCGGCCCCTCCCACCCCTTGGTGCTGGTGGCATGCCCGGCGCAGCTGCTGCTGCTGCTTCCTCTGCTGGTGATGGCGGAGGTGGTGGTGGTGGTGGTGACCCCTGCAGTCCTGTTGGGGCCCCCCTGCCTGCCACTAGGAGCACCAGGCTTGCAGCTATGGCACGTGCTGAGGTCGCCAGGTCATCCAGCCGTGCCGTCATCCTTGATATCGCATGTCGCATGCGGCGTGTCTCATGCCTTTGTCTCCGCTGCTCATGGGCAACCACACGCAGTACATGCTGTACACCTGCAACATCTTGCAGTACCACCTCGGTGGTGTATGCAATCAGATGCCCCTGCAATCAACTTTATATAGGCAAAACTAGTCGTTCTTTCAGAGTTCGAATGCAAGAACACAGAAGTCGTTTACATAATAAAAATATGACTGCACCCTTAGTTCCACATTGTTTAGAATTCGGTCATGAGTTCACACAACTAAGATGTTTCTGTATAGATCGAGTCAGTATACCGTAAGAGAGGTAAAAATCTGGATGAAACGTTGTTGTTCCAAGAACAACGCTGGATTTTCACAGTGAATACGGTAAAACCTTTGGGTCTAAATTCCTCGGTGGAATGGCAAGTATGTAGATAGAGTGGTGAATTCCGTGGTGAAGAATCAGTAGCGAGTATAAAAGGAGGCGGGAGAGTTAGACCGCATGTGCGGCGTTTTTGATTTACCAGAAGACACTGAGAGACGTGGGCAGCAATAATTAGTGAGTAGGACTTACCAACGGTGGATAAGCAGTTTGCAAGTTAGAAGATTATTCTACTGTTCATCAGACATAAATTGTTTCAAATCCAGGCCATAATTATTAAGCAGCAGAGAATATCATGGAAGGTTGGTGCTATTGTATTATTTTATTTCTCGCTTATAGATCCTCCTGAAGAACCTCCAAAGAGGAGTGAAACGCTCAAAGAGGCGCTGTGTGAGGCGTAGAGGAGAAAGATCAAGATAATGGTTATGAGAAACTGAGAAAGATCAAGTAAACGTTTGAGGACCACTAAAATACAGTGGATAAAGATAAGCTTGTTTAATAGCTTTTGCAATTGTCCAATAGCATTTTGGAAACACACTGGTGGTGGAATACTGGTGATATTTATTGAAACAAAAAAAGTTCTTTTATACAAAAAAGTAAAAGATTTTCCCAGTAGTCACTGATGCAATTGAAGCGCCATTTGTTTTCACTCAAGTAGTGGTAAAAAGCGCCATACAGGTCTGAGACTACATATGGGAATAGAAGTGATTAAGTGATTAAGAAATATTGTTGGTAATCCGAATTACAGATGCTTGTTAGAGTGGAGTAATTTACTATTTTCACAACAGTTTTAGTACTCCGAAAAGACCAAGATAATTTTTGTACACCTGGGGGGGGGGGCAGGATGTACACTGTGAGACAGGGAACCATCTGCCAGCTGTTCATAGGCATCCACACACCAATGTGGTTGGCCACTCACCCTCAGCATCCCTCTGTGCTGCCTGGGAGTGCGCCCGCATCTTCCCAATGACCCCTGTGATGGTGGACATCGCCTCCTGCCTCTCCCTATGTGGGTCAGCTGCAGACACCTCCGGTGGCGTGCTGCCTCTGCCTGCCGTCGGCCCAGCCCGCTGTCCTCCTCCAGGGGTGGGGCATGACCCCTCGCTCCCACTGCTGTGGCCCCCATCGGCGGAACCTCTGGCACAGCGTCTGCAATGCACCCTGGCCCACGGTCAGTGTGCTCTGCCACCTCCATGGAGTAGATGTCACCTGTAGGGCGAAATGATACATAGATTAGGTAGGGCATGGCTGCCTGTCTGCCCCGTCGCACCCTGTGTAGGTGTCACTCCCTGGATCTCTGTCAGCCATGTACTGCCCCTCCCCCCTTTAGCCCACACCTGCACACGTGTGTGTATGGTCCCTCACCAGTACAGCTCACTCAGACCTACCGGCACTTGGGTGCACCGTGTCCAGTGCAGGGAGAAAGCCATGTATGTAGATGGGCCTGAGCCGGTCTGCCAGATGCTGCTCAAGCTCCATCAGCTTGGCCATCTACTGGGCCCCCTCCAGTGCCCAGTGCTGAACGTCGCTCCCTGTCCAGCTCCATCCTGATGTTACGTTTAATGTCACAATACCTCTTCCTGAGGCTTTCAATGTCACGGTGGGGTCCCCCTGCTTCCGCCACTGCTGTCTGGACCTCAGCCCATACCCTGTTGCGTGTGGCACTGGTTGTGGTTGCGCTCTGCCGACCAAACAGCACCTCAAAGTGTTCGAGGATGCTGGCCAGGAGTAGGTCATTTTCCTCCTGGCTGAACCTCACCGCCTTTTTTCTGGCCTCCTCTGCCACAGGGGTCCTACGGCGCTTCTGCCCTGGTGCAACAGTGGCCTGTTGGCCGGGGTGGTGTGGAGCTCCAGATGGCCCTGGCCTTTCGTTATCCCCCTTGCCAGCAGGTGTGGGCACTGGTGGCTGTGCACTGTGTCCCTCTGCAGCCCCCTGGTTTCCTCCATCGCTATCCGCCATGCTGTGCTTGGGTATGTGTGCTGAGGTGTTATGCGTTGCACACCCGCCATTTTTGTATCTGTAACATGGGCGTGGTTCTAGGCGCGTAACGCCACTTGTTACGGCATGCATTACACCTCCGCACGCATTCACGTGTCGTTGAGCTGGCGTATCCTACGTGCGTTACTATAGACGGAACGCAGCATTGTGCCCATTTCCCCCTAGGATCCTCCAATATCGGCAATTTTGGTGTGCACTGCACCATATATGCACCTATTAGCTTCCATCGTGAGTCCTACTGCATGCACGCACGTTGATCGTGCAGTCATTGTTTGGTGTGTGCATGCGTGTTCCCACGCGCGTATGAGAATCCTGCAATATGTCGCAAACATTACGTCACACGTACGCACCACGCTACGTCAATGCGCGTGGGTACGCGTCGTGCGTTCCAGTCACACCTAGTTCTCTGGGTGAGGTGCGAGATGTCGGATGCCGTATATTTGCACCGTGCTGCATCAGGGAGACACGCCACCCCCTTCCCCCGCTGGCATCCAACGTGTGCAGTCACATACATCCATGTAGTTGGGGTCATTGTGGTGATGCACATTCCCATGCGCTCTATGTCACTCCTGTTGCTCGGTGCATTGTGGGGACGCGCGTTCACATGCGCGTTGCGTCAGTCCAGGCTCATCAGGTGTATATTGTTGTTCTTAATGTTGACCCCACCCCACACCCTATTTCCCAGCAACCTGTACTCCAATGCATGTCTATCATGGCTCAAATTGTGAATGCAGGTTGTGCGGTGGTTGCGCTGCTAAAGCTGGCTGGCCTACGCATTACGGAGGAGGGAGATGATGTACCTGGGGCTGCGGCACTGGGCATGGGTGCTATCCCGCTGCAACTCTGGCCTGCAGCTGTGGGGGGTCCACAGGCGGATGGTGGAGGACACCGGCGCCATAGGCATGTTGAGGCACGGCCCCACCTGCAACGCCTCTACAGGCCCAGGCCCATGCTCCAGGACATGAGAGAGGACCAGGTAATCTCCCTCTACCGGCTGGACACAGGGGCCATTAGGGAGCTCTACGAGGTTCTCAGACCTGACCTTGAGCCCCTGACTGCCTGGTCCCATGCTATACCGGGATTGGCCAAGCTCCTGCCTGCCCTACATTTCTTTGCCTCTGGCTGTTTCCAATCCTCAGTGGCCGCAGTGGGTGGGATGAGTAGGCCAACATTCTCCCGCTGTCTCCACCAGGTATTGCGTGCCATGGTCAGCCGGGTTGGGAATTACATTGCAATTCCCAACAGTAGGCAACATTGGGGGGCCCTGGGACAGGCATTCCAGTGGATTGCAGGGATACCACATGTGATGGGAGCTATAGATTGCACACATGTTGCCCTGGTCCCGCCACGCGACAGGGAGGTTGTGTACCGCAACCGCAAACACTTCCATTCCCTGAATGTGCAGGTTGTTTGTGATGCAAATATGCGTATTCTGAATGTGGTTCCACGGTTCCCAGGGTCAGCCCATGACTCCTATATCCTGCAGCACTCGGCACTGTTCGGCCAATTTGAGGCTGGACAATATGAGGACTACATCCTGCTGGGTGGGTATTCACCATATCTAACGTGCGCCTACCGTATATGGTTGACGGGACCCCATTGTCACCTGTGTCCTCTGCATGCCGTACATTGTGGTGGTGTTTTGGGGTGCTGCCTATTTGTGGCACTTCACACATGTGGTGTGTGCCTTCCATGACTGCATGCGATACCTCTAGCTTGCCCATGCCTTCCACACCTGGCCTCAGGCATACTACATGGGCAGTTGTATATAGGTATGCCTGTGGGGTGTGTTCCTCTCCCACCACAGGTGGCACATGTTTGTGCGTGTCCCATCCGGGGGTGGGGGTAGAGGCACAGACCCATGCACATGATGTACAGTGTGTATGGGGCCTCCTCTCTTTTGGCCATGTAGGGGGCGACACATGTTCTGAGCTGTGGGTGCACCTGCTACCACCCATGTCTGCTACCTGTCTGCCCACTCTATCTTGTCTCCACTGCCCCTCTCACCTGGACCCTCGGGGGTGTGTTCCATTGACCTCTGCTCTGTGTGCACTGTATCATGACTGTCACATACTTGCACAACTGCGCATCTCTGCCCCTCCCAGTATGCCGTGCCGCTGTCAGCCAAGTGCCCTCACAGCAGCCACTGCTGCTGTCTGGGCACAGGTTTGGGACGTGTGTTTGGACATGGTAACGTGGATGGGTATTGCCCCCATTAGCCTTCCCCGGAGCTCTGGGTCTACCAGCAGCAGACTCTGGTGCACTGCCATCATGTGCAATGATGTGACATCATATGTTGTGTCCATGCTTATCTGCTGTCCAGTCGAACATTGCTACGTCATTGATTCTGTGGGTCCCTCATCTCACATGTGACTGTATAACGTTTCTTTTTGCAGGTGATGCAGGATATGGGTGTCGTGCCTGGTTGCTGACCCCTGTGCGTCTCCCTCGGTCAGGTGCAGAGATGCGGTACAATGAGGCCCATGCCTCCAGCCGCTCAGTCAATGAGCGCACATTTGGTGTTCTAAAGAGTCACTTCAGGTGTCTGGATAGGACCGGTGGTGCCTTACAGTACAGACCCCTGACTGTGGCACAGATCATTATTGCCTGTTGCATCCTCCACAACATTGCTCTCAGGCACAATGTCCCAGTCGATATTAATGAGGATCTGGAGGCGGATCCTGTGTGCCCTCCTGCACAGGGCCGTGGTGACACACGTGCGGGGATGGCAGCCAGGCAACATCTGATCGAGGAGCTCTTCTCCTGTAAGTTCTGCATGTGTGGGGATGTGCTTCTGGGTCGCCATGTGTGAGCTGCTCTGTGTGTTTCACGGCACTGTCATGACATGTCTCTATATGTCTCATGTGTTTTGGCTCCACAGGATAGGCTGCTGTGTTTGGGCCTCCCCAAGATGGGCTGCCAGTACTGTCCAATGCTGTGCTGCATGTAGGGACTGAGTGTACGTCAATGCAACATGCAGGTGACTGGGGTGGGTGGACATACAGGTAGATGTACTGTGGTGGCAGCACCGCATGACACATATATGTGTTACCCTCTCCACTGCTCCTCTGGTGTTGCACATGTCTTTGGCCTACCACTCCATCCACCGTATGTTCCGTTTGGCACACATGTTACCAGGCTGTGTGTATCTCTGGACTCAGGGCATTGTATTGTTTGAGCGCACATCCAGACTTCACTGCCATTGCGGCATTAGACAACTTCGGGGCACCCATGCATGGACTGGGATGGTTGTCTTCACTGGTCCCTAATTGTCCACAGTGCAGCCATATGCAGCTTGCAGAATGCGTGCCTTGTCTCACGGTGTATGTATCTGTGTCTTTGGGACGTGTCTGCCTGACGCTACCTTCTGCTCCCCTCTGCCTTTGTCTGTTTCAGGGATGTGTCTGGCCACCTGTCTAGTGATGTTCACCCATCTCTCTATGCCCTTCTGCTTATGCCCTTCTGTACATTGTGTGCATGTATCATATCTTGTTCCCTGACGTGTCTCATGTTTGATGTAGGACACTGCATGTCAACGTTTTGTCTCCACGCAACACAACATTCCTTAGACATGCTACACTGACAGCTGACCGTGCAGACGTGGTGATGGATGCAGTTCCTGGACATCTGCAGCCTCCACTGGGGCCCCTTGTGCCCTTTCCTGACTCGGAGTTTCCCCATCAGACCACTGCTGTACCTTTCAGGTAGGTTCCACCTTTGATCATCTGGGACATACACCACAAGCAGATGCTGCACTTGGCCTGTTAGTATCAACGTGCCTTTCTGTGGTATCTCTTTCCACCACCACTGCAGGACATGCTGTGGACCTCTGGGATGCCTGTGTGACATGGGCATTTACATGACCATGTTGAGATGGTGTCCTGGTCTGCAGGGCCATCTCCTGCTGTGGTCCATGTGCACTGTGCAGTGTGTTGTGGCCATGTCATGTTGTGATATCTACGCATTCATGATGCACATATTGTGATGTCACTGTCTCCTTTGTATATGACAGATCTATTATGGTCTTCTTTTACAGGGTTATTATCTGACAAACTAATATATCAGAGCCTCTGTATGGTGCTCACAACAGTATACAGTGTATCTTCTGCTGACTCAAATTAGCGATGAACGCAGAAACGTCTTTTGAGAGCTAAGCACTGGTTTCATATTATTACAAAATGTTTGAAGCATTACACTCCAAAATAGCTTTAAAGTCTGGAAGGGGGTGGTCGCCTCCAATCGGGGTCGTTGATGTGAAAAGGCGCTTGTCCATTTGACAGAGACAAAGGTCAATGGTAGCCTATCATTGCTGAAACCTTGCGACCACTCTGATTTACGTATGAAGAATTGTCAGTAAAAAATGACAAATTGAGTCAGCAGAGGGTACACTGTATACTTTAGTGAGCACCATACAGAGGTTTTGAAACATTAGGCTGTCTTCATTGTGACCTGATGGTGGGGGTTGGTTGTGTCATTCCCTTACCTTATTTCTACCCCTTTTCACACAGGACACAGACAACATACATGACACATCTACTACACTGCATCTGGAGACCCCATCAGCCATATTTGTTTGGACACAGCACCTCTGTGATA
Source organism: Ichthyophis bannanicus (assembly GCA_033557465.1). Classification (NCBI taxonomy): domain Eukaryota; kingdom Metazoa; phylum Chordata; class Amphibia; order Gymnophiona; family Ichthyophiidae; genus Ichthyophis; species Ichthyophis bannanicus. Next base: position 367,177,935 of record CM066034.1, read on the forward strand.
CTGTCCCTGGGTGTTGTTGCCACTGGGAGATGGACCTCTGCGAGTTGGACACAGGCCTTTGTTGGAACTCATTGTTGGCCTGCTACTTCGACTGTCACTGGGGGGACTGACACACCGTTGCTGCCGTAAACTGTATGGGTGTTTCGTTGATTGCAGCAGGGGGGGAACACCTTTGCATTGTTGTGGAACATTGGTACATCACTGGTGACTTTGCATGGTCCCTGTTGGCTTTGCATGCTTCATCCTGTGTCTGTGGAAGGTTGGGGATGATGACTTCTGTACATACACTGGGGGTGCGCTCACAGCAAACGTTTTATCATGGAGACGAGGACAGCGTGTAGGGCTGCCAGTAGGGGTGTGCTGCACTGGAGGTGGATGCCTGCTTGGGCACGATGTTTTCAGGGGTGGTTGTGCAGGGAGCTGGGGGATGAGGGGTGGTGGGTCACCACGGGGTCCCTGCATCTGGGTCCCTTCACAGGGGGTCTGTCATGGGTTTGGTAAGGGGTTGGGGGGGCGCTTTGCCGTGACCAGACAGGGGGGTGGTGCACCCATGACTAGCATGGCACATGGTTGGATGCAGGGGGCAGGCTACTGCGGTATCAATGGGATGCAATTGGACAATGCGTGGCCGTACTGGCAGTGTGCTGATGGTGGGTGGGGCGGGTGTCACTGGTGTTGTAGGGGAGAGGGCGGGTGCTAGCTACAACCTGGATGTGTTACGTGGAGTGGGGTGGGGTCCATGGTTGGCACGGATTGCAACCTGGGGACAATGTGCGAGTTACAGAGTTATCCACAGACACCGACAATGGTGGGTGGGGCAGGGATGTGTAACGATGATGAATGGAAGGTACAGTCGTGACCATGTCCACCTTCTGGCTTTGGTGAGCCATCCGGGCAACACTGTCATCATGACAGGCGTCACTCGTGGTTTGTTTAGCCAGGGAGGGATCAGGTGTGTGTAGATGGCTCTGTGGGCCATCAGTATCTACCTGGTACAGCCAGCCATGGGTGCTGATAGCAACACTGGGGGACTGTATATGGCGGTAGGCACGGGTATCCATGCATGGTCAGTTGCGTACGACACCCGGGTGCATGCCTTTGGTTGCGGGGGTAGGTGGTGTTGGGGCTTTTCTGGGCCTCCCCTAACTTTCCTTGGGGATTGCCTATGTTTTGTTTTGGCTGTTTGTGTTCGACCCCAACATACATCTACAGGACTTTGGTTTATGTGTTACTGACACCATGGGCGCATAGGATTGGTTTTATTGAGGTTTTGCCAGGCCTGTCACAACACGCTTTGCTTTGGTAAGGTATAGATTTCATTTTCATTCCACGGTATGACATATGAAGCACCTGGCTTAGGCATACTCAATGCTGGCGATGGCGGACAGCTTCACCCCACTGGGATCGGCTATGTCTATGCATCAGGAAATCCTCTCCCTGTTTATCTCCGCAGCTTTCTGACAATTTGATTTCTTTCATTCTTCTTCTGCATTATTGTTGATATAAATTTTGATTCCCGATATGTCACACTGTAGCATCCTGTCTCCACTTTTGGCTGTTAAATCCTGTTCTCACACACTGTGTGCTGACCTGCAAGTCATGTTTCCTGCAAATAAACTGTGGATAATGATGTATGTCATCTTTGGGTATGTTTTCCTTTGTTCATTCTAGAGGCCCATGTTAGCCATGTGATAGCCTTTCATTGGCTGTATGGTATTCTGAGATACTCATTGTGTACGCTCTCTGGGACAGGGTCGGGGCTCGTTTCATTGCTCAATCTTTGCTGGGTTTGCATTTTGAGTGTGATGAAGTCAGTGCGAGCTGTCCCTTGGGCCTTAGTTGTAGACGTTAACACAAGCGGCATTCACCATGTACTGACTGTAACTGTGGGGACTCATTTTTAGCCCCACAGTGTGAAAGTGTTGCTGATGTGTACCATGTCTGGGTATGGTTACATCACATATTTTATTCCCACTACATTCATCCCTGACACACGTACCACACCTGCACAGTGGGGATGTTGGCCTACTGGTTCAGACACAGTACCTCTGACCAGGGGTCCATGGGTTTGATCCCACAATGGGGTTATTTGTTAGGGTTGTCTGTGGCATTCTCTTTTTTAAATTTAAATTGGTGCTGCCAGCAACAACACACTCACAGTGCTGTCTCCTTACGGTGCTTCATCAGGAGCCCTATACGGCACCCTACAAAGCGCCCTATAGGGTGGCCCATAGGGGACATTATAGGGTGCCTTGGCAGACAGTGCACTTTATAATGTGACCTCTGGAGTGGCTTATGGGCGCCTTGTGCGGCACCTTAGGTTACGGCCCTGTGAGGGTGTATTTGCTGGCAGCACTATTTGAGATTACTGAACAAAATGCCTTCGATAGCACTGATTTAAGGTACAGGGTAATGTCTCAGCCAGCTTTACTCATTAGAGCCACAGGGGGTTTGAACTCATGAACCCTACACCATCAGTCAGTGTATTAACCATTGTGCTATAGCTATGGCTACCTTATTAGGCACCTTTTCATGCACCTTAAGGGGCACCCTGTTGGGCTACTGTCTGTAGCTACTCTGTGGCAGTGACACACACGGTCAGTTCCCCCTACCTGGTCAGGGTGCTGTGGGGGTGCATACCCCATCTGGTGTTCATCTATAGACTGCTGATCTGCATGTGCAGTACGCCATGGGTATGGGTGCAGGTGCGTTGACCCAGATCCTGGCCACCACAGCAGACAGTTTGTGTGGTGACCTGACATCTTTCAGGAGCCAGCCAGGGATTTGCTAGTGGCACTAGTGATATGGCCTACTACTTACTTCACTGCCTGTGGAGCCAGAGGGCATGGGTTTGAACCCACAGTGGTGTTCTTTGGTGGGGCTGTCTGAGGCATTTTTTTTTAACTTTACATTGGTGCTGCCAGCAACACCACCTTCACAGTGCTGTCTCCTTATGCTACCTCATCAGGCACCCTCTAACGTGACCTATGAGGCACCCTGTAATGCGCCCTATAGGGGACATTGTAGGGTGCCTTGGCAGACAGTGCACATTATACTGTGCCCTCTGGAGTGCCTTGTCGGGCGCCTTATGCAGCACCTTAGGTTACGGCCCTGTGAGGGTGTGTTTGCTGGCAGAACTAATTAACCTTATACAACATATGCTTCAGACAGCACTGCTTTAATGTAAAAGGTGCTGTCTCAGCCAGCTTTACTCCTTGGACCCACATGGGGATTGAACTCACACACCCTACACCATCAGTCAGTGTATTAACCATTGTGCTATAGCTATGGCTGCCTTACTAGGCACCTTTTCATGCACCTTATGGGGCATCCTGTTGGGCTACTGTCTGTAGCTACTCTGTAGCAGTGTCGCACACGGTCAGTTCCCCCTACCAAGCCAAGGTGCTGTGGGGGTGCATACCCCATCTTGTGTTCACCTATAGACTGCTGATCTGCATGTGCAGTGCGCCATGGGTATGAGTGCAGGTGTGTTGACCCAGATCCTGGCCACTACAGCAGACAGTTTGTGTGGTGACCTGACGTCTTTCAGGAGCCAGCCAGGGATTTGCTAGTGGCACTAGTGATATGGCCTACTACTTACTTCACTGCCTGTGGAGCCAGAGGTCATGGGTTTGAACCCACAGTAGTGTTCTTTGGTGGGGCTGTCTGAGGCATTTTCATTTTTTACTTTACATTGGAGCTGCCAGCAACACCACCCTCACAGTGCTGTCTCCTTATGGTACCTCATCGGGCACCCTATAACGTGCCCTATGAGGCACCCTGTACTGCGCCCTGTGGGGTGCCCCAGGGGAGACATTATAGAGTGCCTTGGCAGACAGTGCACATTATACTGTAGCCTCTGGTGTGCCTTGTAGGGTGCCTTATGCGGCATCTTAGGTTATGGCCCTGTGAGGGTGTGTTTGTTGGCAGCACTAATTAAAATTAGGAAACAAACTGCTTCAGACAACACTGCTTTAGTGTAAAAGGTGATGCCTCAGCCAGCTTTTATCATTATACCTACAGGGGGATTGAACTCACAACCCCTGCACCATCAGTCAGTGTATTAACCATCGTGCTAGAGCTCTTGACACCTTTCTAAACACCTTATCAACCGCCTTATGGGCACCGTACAGGGCGCCTTGCGTGGCGCTCTGCACAGTGTTTTTTACCGCTCGTTCAGCTATGGCGCCTGGTAACGCGCATTATCGGTAACGATGTACCGCCCATGTCCTTATTTGGGATTTCTGTCTCTACCGCGGATCCTAACGCGAATCACACTAACACAGTTTAGTAAACATACCCCATAGTATGTTTGCTCTTTGTTGTAGGTTTTTGTATTAGTTCACAATATGCCTGGTACTGGAGAATAATGGTTGTTGTTGTTAGTGAGATGATCAGAATCAGATTTTTTTTTTTAAATATTGAGTTCTGTGGGTGAATGTCCTGGTTCTGCTCTGCACTCACTGTGGATGCAAAATATATGTTGAAAAAGAAAAAGCAAGAACCATAACGCAGTTTATAACAACAAAATAAAAATGAGTTATAATTTAGTTTTATAAACTCTGCTGTTGGTTCTTGCTCTCTTTTAGTTCCTTGGTGTGCAAACAGGACCGTACCTAGCCTTGTGCAAATAGTGCAGCAGCACAGGGTGCAAAGGCTTGGGGGGTGCATTGCCGCTGCCTGCTGTTGCCCTGCCGCCGCTGTCAGGACAATAGCAGGCAGCCAAAATGCGCCCCCCAAGCCTTTTCGCAGCACTTTAAGCAGGTCTGGTCCCTCCCTCTTTCGACGCGATGTCAGAACAGGGAGGGACAGATCTGCTTAAAGTGCTGGCGTCTTTCAGATCGGGCGCATGCCCCCCTTCTCCTCCCCATACCTCTGTCCAGTGCTGCCTGCTCTTTCCCTGCTGCCGGTGCCGCCGTGAAATAAACAGAGGGCAGCAGAAGCAGGGAAAGAGCAGGCAGCCTGGAAGGAGGTATGGGGAGGAGGAGGAGGGCATGTGCCCAAGCTGCAAGTTGCACAGGGTGCGATTGCAGCTCAGTACGGCTCTGTGTGCAACATCTTGCATTCCCTCCATATAATCTAATCGGCTTTTTGGTTTGGTTCAGTCCCTGATTGGAGTTCTGAAAAATCCCCGCCCCCCTCTAAGGCAGGCAGCAAATTGCCTTGAGCCGCCCCTGATCGGGGCAACAGCGGGCCATCTATGTGGCCGATCCTGCACCCACAGGAATGTCTAGCTCCATTTTTCGGCCGTCCAGACAGCCCAGACATGCCTCTCACTGAATTGGGCTCCACGGGAGTTATTTTAGAAGCATACCCACATGTAAATAGCAGCATTTACAAATGTTGATTGAATAGACATGTAAATGTGATTATAGAAAACTGCTATGTACATGTGGTGATCCATACCACATCCAAATTTCAAGGGGGAGTGGAGAGGGTGGTGGTTTGGACAGGCCTAAAATATCGATGCATATTCCCCATTTTACAAAGAGAATCCATGTTGATATAAGAAAATCTGGTTATGAGCATTTACATCTGCCCCAAGGCAGGAATAAGTGCCTGCTTGAAGGAAAAAAGTAAAGGCTTAGGTCAGACCCCCTCTCACTCATCTCCTGACATTGATTCCCCACCTGATGACCTCGAGAAGGGTAGGATTTAAAGGGTAGTACTACCTGGAACAAGAGTGCTGCATGGCTTCAACATTGGCTAGGCTTGGCTTGGCTTAGAGCTGAACACACTACTAAGACACTTATCCACTCCTTAGTCACATCCTGTTGACTATTGTAACCTGCTCTTTGCTGATTTTCCTTTGAGTCATCTCTCTTCCCTTCAATCTGTGCAAACCTCTGCTGTGCAGCTAATCTTCCAGCAGCCTCATCATGTCATATTACCCCTCTTCTCAAGTCTCTTCATTGGCTTCCTATTCATTTCTGCATCCAGTTCAAGCTTCTCCTGCTGACCTATAAGTGCATTCACTCTGCAACTCCTTTCTTATTTCTCCCTACACCACTCCTCAGGAACTCCGTTCTTCTGGCAAATTGCTTCTATCTGTGCCCTTCTCTTATATTGCCAACTCCAGACTTCGCTCCTTTCACCTTGCTGCTCCTTATGCCTGGAATAAACTACCTGAGTCTGTACATCAGGCACCTTCTCTGGCCCTTCTCAAATCCAGGCTGAAAACCTTGCTGCTGCTTTCGGATCTTGACTCACATGGCCTCCTTTGGGTTTCCTTACCATTCCCCCTAGCTGTATCCCATGTCTACAGCTACTGTGTTGTCTGCCTTGGCTAGATTGCAAGCTCCGATGAGCAGGGACAGTCTTTTACATGTGTCTATGCAGTGCTGCATAGATCTTGTAGTGTTATACAAATGTTCAGTGATAGTAGTAGTAGTAGTCAGAGCTAGAGGCTCCTTGCAGTACTTCGGTATCTGGTATCTAGTACACACTATGGCAGTTGGGCTAGTCACAAGAGCAAACATGGAGCATGAAGGATTGCAACTGCCAGCCACACCCCCTAGGAGAATGCTTAGTCCACCTGGTTATAGGTCTGGCCTTGCTTACAAACTACACTTTTCTCAGCTATGTTTTTAAATTTAAATTTGTTTAGAGAGAAGATCAGAGCTAATCATGGGGCTGGCTGCAGATACAATGCTAATGTGCTGAGTTGGGAGACAGTAAGTGCTTTGAGTGAGGAGTGGGAGGGAAGAGATTTCCTAGAGGGTGGGATTTGAGAAAGAATGTCTAGAGGAAGTGAGAACTGTTGACAGAAGGACAAGAGTATGCCTGGAGAAATCAAGGAAAGGTGGGGGATAGGGTGTCTGGAGAGAGAGACAGAAAGAGAGAGAGGATCCAGACTACGGGTGAGGGAAATGTTGAGAGGACTGGGAATAGGGTAGAAAATGGTGAGGAAAAGGGTAGAGGAAGACAGAACTTTGATGTAAAAGAGGGAAGACTGGAAAGAGGAATAGAGTGGATTGGGAAAAAGAGATCTAACCAGGGATGTGGGGAGGGGGGAAAGACTACAAAAAGGGACTGCTACTTCTGGAGAGAGATCTGCAATAGTGAGTATATACTTCTGGGAATTTTTCTGAAGGGAATTCTTTGGATTAAAGCTGATTAATCTGTGAACTCAGTGTATTTGTTAAATCAGTCAGAGCCTAGCAGCAGCAGTTTAAGTTTAAATTTAAAACACAGAAGAGAGTTTTCTGGTTAAATTTAGAACCCAGCAGAGAGATTGTAGTTTAAATTTAATACTCACTCAGGGCCTAGTAGCAGCAAAGTGCTTTTAGTTTAAATTCAAAACACAAAAGAGAGCTTTCTGGTTAAATTTAGAACCCAGCAGAGAGCTTCTAGTTTAAATTTTCATACTAGGTCAGAGCCTAGCAGGAGCAAAGAGCTTTAATTTAAATCAATCAGATTATACAGTAATTTAGAATAAAAGGCAAAAGAGGGTCAGTATTCTTTGAGCAATAAATAAAGTCTTCTAACGACCTTTACAAAGAGGCCTTCTACCTTGGGGGCAAGAGACTGTAAAACCTTTTAAATAGGTGTTAAAGCCAGGGGGCAGGTCAAAAGGCCATTTTGAAAGACTCCTTCTAACCAAGCAAGGACTTTTAATCACAGCTTACCTTAGAAGCACAGGACAGGTTACTTTGTAGCAGCCCTCTTTTAATAAGTCTTATTTCCCTCCGTCCCTGGGACAATCGTAGCTTTATAGGTACTTACACATCTTAAAGGAAAGGAGCTGCTCTCAGGTGCAGCTCTTTATCCAAATCAGTCATACATTAAGGACCTGAAATTAATTAAGTTTCAGGTGAACAAGGTATATTAAACATATTAGATACACTTTTATTACTATAAGCATCCACATCGACCCTTAGTAAGTAAAGAACTTAAAGATCTAAACATAAGCTTAAAACTAAGATGCAGACAGCAGTCCAGCAGCGAGATGGGGGCTTTCCAGTCTTTTGCATTGAGTGTCACATAATATGATTTTCTCCCAGTTGGTGAGAGGTCTTATGTGTGCACTAGATGCAAGGAGCTCTTTGCTCTCAGGGAACGTGTCCGTTCTCTACAGGCTAGAGTAGCAGACTTGGAAGACATAAGAAAGACAGAGAGGTACATAGACGAGACCTTCAGGGACATAGTCCTGAAGTCCCACCTCCAGTCTGGCAGCATCCCTGTTGCCATGGAGGAGAGAGGTCACATGACAGGAGAGCATCACCCTGGTGTGGCAGGAAGTGATCCTGTAACTAGGACCTGTCCTCCAAGTGATGTAAAACCCTCTCACATCAAGGAAGTTTCTCCAGGGCCATGTGCCCATGAGGGAAGGGCTAGGACAACCGTTATAGCTGGTGATTCGATCATTAGACATGTAGATAGCTGGGTGGCTGGTGGTCATGAGGATTGCCTGGTAACATGCCTGCCTGGTGCGAAGGTAGCGGACCTCACGCGCCACCTAGATAAGGTCTTAGATAGTGCTGGGGAGGAGTCTGCTGTCTTGGTACATGTCGGTACCAATGACATAGGAAAATGTGGTAGGGAGGTTCTGGAGGCTAAATTTAGGCTTTTAGGTAGGAAGTTGAAATCCAGAACTTCCAGGGTAGCGTTCTCCAAAATGCTTCCCATTCCACACACAGGACGCAAAAGGCAGGCAGAGCTCCAGAGTCTCAATGCGTGGATGAGAGGATGGTGCAAGGATGAGGGTTTTGGATTTGTTAGGAACTGGGGAACATTCTGGGGAAAGGAGGGGCTCTTCCAAAAGGATGGGCTTCATGTTAACCGGGATGGAACCAGGCTGCTGGCATTAACCTTTAAAAAGGAGATAAATCAGCTTTTAAACTAGATAATAGGGGAAAGCCGACAGCCATTCAAGAGCGAATGGTTCGGAAGAAGGTATCCTTGAAGGATACTACCAAAATCAGAGAGGTTCCAAAAAAGAGTAAAGTAGCGCAAATGCCCTTGAGTATGGTGCAGACCGAGCTTAAAGATTCAAAATTACCCATGCCTACCAATAGCCAGATTAATATTAATAAAATACAGTCTCTAAAATGCTTGTATGCAAATGCTAGAAGTCTAAAAAATAAGGTGGGAGAGTTAGAATATATAGCACTAAATGAGAAGTTAGATATGATTGGAATCTCAGAGACATGGTGGAAGGAGGACAACCAGTGGGACACTGTGATACCTGGGTACAAACTATATCGTAATGATAGAGCAGATCAAATTGGTGGAGGGATTGCACTCTATGTTAGAGAGGGCATTGAGTGAGAAAGGATTAAAGTTTTGCAGGAAACAAAATTTGCTGTAGAATCTCTATAAATTGAAATTCCATGTAAGAAAGGAAAGGCGATGGCAGTGGGGGTGTATTATCGACCGCCTAGCCAGAATGAACAAATGGATGATGAAATGCTCAAAGAAATCAAGGAAGCTAACAAACGTTACAGCACAGTACTAATAATGGGTGATTTCAATTACCCCAGTATCGACTGGGCCAGTGTCATGGCAGGACATGCTAGGGGGATAAAGTTTCTAGATTTATTTATTTATTTATTTAACAGTTTCTTATATACCGCCCCTTCCAGAGATCAGGGGCGGTTCACATCGAACAAAAATCAATATACTTCTGTATATTTTACATGGAACTTGTGTTAACTATATACACGTTTAGTTACATTGAACATGTTTTGAACATTAACTAGAATAACACTTTTCAAACTATGTACAGGTCATCATAACATAATTGAGTTACTGGGATTTATTTACAATAGTGATATAGCCGTTTGTTTGTTTAAATCTTTGTCTGTAGGGTAATGTAGAGTAGAGTAAGTGTATTTCTTATGTTTAATCATTTGTTCTGTCTTGAGAACTGTGAATGTGTTTCTGTGATTGTATTGGAGAGGTTTTTTGTTGGTAGGGGATCTCAAAGTGTTTTGTAAAAAGGTATGTTTTTAGTTCTTTTTTGAATTGGTGAAGGTCCTTTATTGTGCGGAGGGTTAATGGGATTTCGTTCCAGAGGGTGGGGGCAGCAAAGGAGAAGGCTCTATCACTTGTCGTTGCTTTGGTCCTTCTGAAATTAGTTTTTATGTTGAGGGAGTGGGTTGCGTTCTGTCTTCGTGTTCTAGTTTCTGATGGGGGTTGTAATAGGGTAGATAGTTGGGAGGGAGAGATGTTATTGATGAGTTTAAAGGTAGTCAGGAGGATTTTATATTTTATTCGGCTGCTTATGGGGAGCCAATGAAGATCTAGTAGTATTGGGGTCACGTGGTCTGTTAGTTTAGCTTTTGTGACCATCTTGGCACATATGTTTTGTGCTCTTTGGAGGAGGTGTATGCTTTTTAGTGGTAGGCCATTTAGAATGCTATTGCAGTAGTCAAAGTGGGGGGTGATGAGGGAGTTGACCACTGATCTAAAGTCATGTGTGTTGAGTAGGGGTCTCAGGTGTTGTATTGTCTTGAGTTTATAGAATATAGTTTTTACTGTATGTTTTATATGTGGGATCATGGTGAGTGAATGGTCCAGAATTATTCCAAGGTATTTTACCTCCTTTTTAATAGGTATTGGTGTGTTATTTATTGTGATTGTAGTAGGGTAGTTGTGGTCCATGTCAGGTTTTCTCGTTATGAACATTGCTTCGGGTTTTTTGAGATTGATGCTTAGGTGGTTGTTCTCAAGCCATATGGTGGTCTCATTCATGCATTGGAGTAGTCTATCGTATTTGGGGTTGTTGGTGTTTATGGGGATGGTGAGCATGATATCATCCGCGTATATGAAATGGTTGATTTCATACTTCTTGAATATGTCTGTAATTGGTTGGAGGTATAAATTGAAGAGGAGGGCAGAGAGTGCCGATCCCTGAGGGATACCCTGGCCTTGAGGGAAGGTTTCTGATGTTTCTTTGCCTAATTGTATCTGTATGAATCTGTTTGAAATGTATGATTTGAACCATTCAAGGACAGTTCCTCCTATTTTTAGGTTTTCAAGTCTGTTGATGAGTGTTTTGTGATTAATGCTGTCAAATGCAGCAGATAGGTCTATGAAGAGGAGGAGGTAACCTTTGCGATTTTTCATTAGTACCACTGATGAGGAGGTCTGTCAAGGCGATTAGGAGGGTTTCCACTCCATGGAAGGGGCGGAATCCGAATTGATGCGCATCAAGAAGTTTTTGCTCATCTATGTATTCCTGTAGTTGGAGTTGTATGGTTTTTTCTATTATTTTAGCGATTAGCGGTATGCTGGCAATTGGTCTGTAGGAGTTGGGGTCCTTTGGGTCAAGTTTATTGTTTTTTATTATGGGACGGATCGAGGAGAGCTTTAGGGTGTTGGGCATGGTTCCTTGTGTGAGAGATTGGTTTACTATGTATTGGATGTTTTCTGCAAGGGATTCCTTAGTATACTTGATCCATGACACCGGGCATGGGTCAAGCGGGGAAGTTGTAGTGTTGATCATTGTTATGATGTTGAGGATGTGTTTACGATCAACCTTGTGGAATGTTGTCCATTCATAGTTACTGGTCCGTGTATATTCTATCGTGATGGTCGGGGAGCAAGATTTTACCTTTAGTTTTTCAGCAAAATGTGATGCTAAGGTTTGGACGTTTATAATGTCCTGGTTCGGTTCTGGGTTATGTGTTTTTGTTAGTGTTTTGACGATTAAGAAGAGTTCTCTTGGTCGGTTGAGAGCAAGATTTATTAGATTGGAATAGTAATCTCTTTTTGAGTTGTTGATTGCTTCTTTGTATTTATTAAGTAAGTTTATATATTTGGTTTTGTTATCGTGTGATTTGGTGTTTCTCCAGGTTTTTTCTTGTTTACGTAGTTGTCTTTTTAGTAGGGCAATGTTTTTCGTGAACCATTTTTGTGATTCTTTCTTTTTCTTCTGGAATGTTTGAGTGGAAGTAGCTGCTTCTTGGATTGTTTGGTTCCAGTTCTCTATCGTTAGGTTGATGTCAGATAGGCTTGTAGTGAGCTTAGGTAGTACCTTGTCAAGGAATGTATCATTGTCGAAGCGGGTAAAACGTGAGCGGTGAGCTGTTGCGTTTGGGGACTGTGATGGTACTTGTGTTAGTAGGTGAAAGGTTATCAGGTGGTGGTCAGACCAAGGTACCTCTGTAGTTGTTGGGGGAGAGTGTAGTTGATGTAGGTTGAATGGGGTAGGGAGGAAAATGAGTGAGTTTCCTTTATTATGTGTGGGGGTATTGATTATCTGGTTATATCCCATTTGGGTCATTGAGTCTATGAAGTTGTTTTTTTGGGATTGGTTTAAGGATGGGAGGTTAAGGTCACCTAGGATTATAAGAGGTTTTCTCTGGGATGCTGTGCATGCTAGTTCAAGGATAGGAGAAAGATTTTTGTGATCTGCTGATGGTGGTCTATAGATTAGGGAGAATGCTAGTGTTCTGTTTTCAATGTTTATTATGTCCATGCCTTCAACATTGTTTGAGTTTGTTAGGGTGTATTGTAAGTCTTTCTTGGTGAGTATGAGTGTGCCACCTCCTCTTTTTATGTCACGGTGGCAGTTGAAAATATCATATTGTGATATGTTGAGTTGGTTTAATAATATTGTGTCTGTGGATGTTAGCCATGTTTCCGTGATGAAAAAGATGTCAGGTTGTTCGTCTTTTATTATGTCATTTACAATTGGTATTTTATTTCTGGTATATGTTTCTGCTGGCTTTCTCCTGCTGGCGGCTGCTTTTGTGCGAGCCGCTGAGACCTCCCACAGCCCCGATTGGGCTGGAGTGCAGGAGCGGGAAACTCGCTGTGATCCTGTGCTCTACCCCGACTGGGGAGCCTTTGAAGATGGCTACGATGTTTCTGCTGGCTTTCTCCTGCTGGCGGCTGCTTTTGTGCGAGCCGCTGAGACCTCCCACAGCCCCGATTGGGCTGGAGTGCAGGAGCGGGAAATAAATGAAATAAATAAATGAAATAAATGACTGCTTCTTGGAGCAGCTGATTGATGAACCGACCAGAGGGGAAGCCATATTGGACCTAGCCCTTAGTGGAACACCAGATCTGGTGCAAGAAATAAGGGTATTGGGGCCACTTGGCATCAGAGATCATAGCATGATCGCATTTGATTTAATTAATAGAGCAGGGATGGTAAGGAAATCCGCAATACTACATTTTAACTTTCGAAAGGGAGACTATGATAAAATGAGGAAAATAGTTAAGAAAAAACTAAAAGGAGCAGTTGCAAAGGTTGAAGACTTACATCAAGCTTGGGTGTTGTTTAAAAATACTGTCTTGGAAGCCCAGACCAGCTGTATTCCACGCATTAAGAAAACTGGAAGGCAGTCCAAAAAACTGCCAGCATGGTTTAAAGGTGAGGTCAAAGAGACTGTTGCTGCCAAAAAAGCATCTTTCAGGAAATGGAAAAAAGAGCCAAATGACAAAAACTGGAAACAGCACAAGCACTGGCAAGTTAAATGCAAGGCATTGAGAAGGCAGGCAAAGCGAGAATTTGAGAAGAAACTTGCCATGGAAGCAAAAATGCGTAATAAAGACTTTTTCAAGTACATCGATAGCAAAAAACCTGTGAGAGAGTCAATTGGACTGTTAGATGATAGAGGGGTAAAAGGGGCAGTGAGAGGGGACAAGGCTATAGCGGAGAGACTGAATGGATTATTTGCTTTGGTCTTTACTGAGGAACATGTAGAGATGTTACCCATGACTGAAGTGGTATTTAAAGGTGATACTGCAGAGGAATTGGAAGAAATATCGCTACACTGGGAAGATGTATTACAACTATTCGATAAACTGAAGAGTAGCAAATCACCTGGACCAAATGGTATACATCCAAGGGTGTTGAAAGAACTGAAATATGAGATTGTAGACCTGCTACTAGTAATCTGTGTACTTTCATTAAAATCATCTGTAATACCTGAAGATTGGAGGATCACCAATGTAATGCCAATTTTTAAAAAGGTTTCCAGGGGTGATCCGGGAAAGTACAGACTAGTGAGCCTGATGTCAGTACCGGGAAAAATGGTAGAAACCATCATAAAGAACAAAATTACTCAACATGTAGATCGTCATGGCCTAATGGGAGACAGCCAACATGGCTTTAGACAAGGAAGATCTTGTCTTACTAACCTGTTATGTTTTTTTGAAGGTGTGAATAAACAGGTAGACAAAGGTGAGTTGGTTGATATAGTGTATCTGGACTTTCAGAAAGCTTTTGACAAGGTCCCTCATCAGAGACTCTTGGCAAAACCAAAAAGTCATGGGATAAGAGGCAGTGTAGTATTGTACATCAGGAACTGGTTAAAAGATAGAAAGCAGAGTGTAGGGCTAAATGTCCAATTGTCCCAATGGAAAAAGGTGAACAGTGGAGTACCCCAGGGATCTGTGCTGCGTCCGCTGCATTTTGACTTATTCATAAATGACCTGGAAAAGGGAATAACGAGTGAGGTTATTAAATTTGCAGATGACACAAAACAATTTAAAGTTGTTAAAATCCAAGAAGATTGTGGAAAATTGCAAGCAGATCTTGATAAATTGGAAGACTGGGCATCCAAATGGCAGATGGATTTTAATGTGGACAAGTGCAAAGTTATGCACCTAGGAAAGAACAGCCCAAACTATTGTTACACAATGCAAGGTTTCACATTGGGAACCACCACCCAGAAAAAAGATTTAGGCGTCACCATGGATAACATGTTAAAACCCTCCGCCCAGTGTGCAGCGGCAGCCAAGAGAGCAAATAGAATGCTAGGTATCATAAGGAAAGGAATGGAAAATAAAACAAAGGATATTATAATACCTCTGTATCATTCCATGGTGTGACCGCACCTTGAATATTGTGTGCAATTCTGGTCGCCATATCTTAAAATGGATATAGCGTTATTTTAAAAGGTACAGAGAAGAGCCACCAAAATGGTAAAGGGGATGGAAGGCTACTCCTATGAGGAAAGGCTAAGAAGGTTGGGGCTCTTCAACCTGGAAAAGAGACGGCTGAGGGGAGATATGATAGAGGTCTATAAATTAATGAATGGAGTGGAACAGGTAAATTTAGATCGATTGTTTACATTATCAGAATATAGAAATACTAGGGGACATGCAATGAAGCTACAGGGTAAACTATTTAAGACAAATAAGAGAAAATATTTTTTCACTCAACGTGTAATCAAACTCTCGAATTTGTTACCGGAGGATGTAGTAAAGGCTGTTAGTGTAGCTGGGTTTAAAAAAGGTTTGGACAAGTTCCTGGAGGAAAGGTCCATAAACCATTATTAAAAAGGGACCCAGGATATCAATGCTTGACCCAATACAAGCATTGTGGAACCTGTGTCTTTTGGAGAAACTGCTAGGTAAGTATGACCTAGATTGGCCACTATTGGAAACCGGATACTGGGCTTGATGGACCTTGGTCTCACCCAGTGTGGCATATCTTATGTTCTTATGTTCTTAAGAGGATTGTGGATGGGTGGGGGAAAGAATGGAAGGGAGAGGGGATGGGTATACGATGGAGAATTAAAGAAGGACTGTAGACTGGGTGGAGGTATGATGATGAGGAAAGAGAAATAGGACTTTGAATAGAGAGAATATCAGGGATGTTGGGAGAGATTAGGGGATGGGAATGGGAGAGAGAGGACTGAACTGGTAGGCAGGTGAGAAGAGGATAGAAAAGACAGGGGATTAATAATGCAGGAGAATATAGGAGAAAAGGTAAAAATAAGAAATTAGAATAGGAAGAGGAGACAAGGAAGAAGCGAAGAGGAGAGATCAGTGATAGTGATTGCACCAGAGTGTGGGAAATAGTGGGTGGAGAAGAGTAGAGAGAGAGATGGAGTGATTGTGTGAAGGATCACGAGTGGCTTGGAAGGGCTTGAGAGGCAAGTGAAAGGAAGAGCTATGGAAGGGGTAATAGAAAGAGGAAAGAGACAGGTCTGTGAAGAGGGTGAAAAAGTGGAAATGATGGAGGAGGTGAAAGAAGGGGAAATGGAAACTGGGTAGGGACAGAAGAAATAGAATTTATTCCAGGAGGGAGCGAGAAACATAGAAACATAATGGCAGAAAAAGAACACATGGCCTATCTAGTCTGCCCAGCCATATGAACTACAATAGCCTCCTTTTTTTCCTTTAAAGATCCTCTATGTTTGTCCCATGCTTTTTTGAATTCAGATACTGTCCTCGCCTCTACTACCTTCACTGGAAGACTATTCCACGCATCTACCACTCTTTCCGTAAAGAAATATTTCTCAATATTACTCCTGAGTCTATCCCCTTTCATCTTCATCGTATCCCCCTCATTGCAGAGCTTTCCTTCAATTTAAAGAGGCTCTCCTCCTTGCATTTATGACAAGGAGGTAATTAAATGTTTCTATCATATCTCCTCTATCCCATAGAGAAAGATGGATGAAGATTGAGGAAGGAGGGAGTACAGAGGGCGGAAATGGGGTAATATGGAGTGGGTGAAAGAGGGAATAGGAAGCTGGGAAAGGATTCAGGGAAAGGGGGACTGGGATTTACTTATTTAGCTCACTCCTTTCTGGTGGAATTTCAAGCGAGTTACATTCAGGTATAGTAGGTACTGTATTTGCCTGTCCCTGGAAGGCTTACAATCTAAGCATGCATCTGAAGCAATGGAGGGTTAAATATCTTGCTCAAGGCTACAAAATGTGTCAGCAGGCTTCAAATCCTTATCTCCTGATTCCCAGACTACTATTCTATCCACTAGACAACTCCTCTACTCCAGGGAAGTCCCCTAGTAGTAGTTCAATGATTTAATGGGACAAAGCCAATATGGATTTAGCCAAGGAAAGTCTTGTCTCACTAATCTGCTATATTTTTTGAAGGTGTGAATAAACAGATAATTAAAGCTGAACTGGTTTGATAGTTCTCCTATAATCCGGTCACAATACCTTGGTTTTTTCCATCTCTTCTGGTCGTCCAAGTAATGAGAAACACAGATAGAAATATAAAATACTTGCATCATGGTGTGACTGCACCTTGAATATTGTGTGCAGTTCTGGGTGTCATATCTAAAAAATAATATAGCAGAATTAGAAAACATATGGAAAAGAGCAACCAAATTGATAAAAGGGATGAAAGGATATCCCTTCGATGAAAGGTTTAAAAAGTTAGGACCCTTTAGCTTGAAAAAGAGACAGCTGAGGGGAAATATTATAGAGGTCTATTAAATAATGAGTAGAGTGGAATGAATAAGCGTAGATTGGTTGTTTATTCCTTCAAATATGTTTTCACTCAATTACTATTCAAACTTTAGGTTTAGTTGCCAGAGGATGTAGTAAAAGCTGTTAGGGTAGCTTAGTCTAAAAGAGATTTTGACAAGTTCCTGGAGGAAAATTCCAGAAACAATTATTAAAGTAGACTGAGGAAATCCATTGCTTATCCCTGGAATAAGAAGCATGGAATCTGTCTACCTTTTGGGAATCTGACAGGTACTTGTGACCTGGATTGACCATTATTGGAACCAGGATACTGGGCTTGATGAACCCTTGGTCTGATCCAGTATGGCATGGCATATCTTATGTTCTTGTGTCCCTAGCTAACCCCCTTTAGGAGTTACCACTTCCATTCTGAAACCCATAGCAGCCAGGGTAGGAGTGGAGGGGGATTGCTCCTATCCCTTTTGACCAGAACACCGGGGAGCCCCCTGGGGATAAGACCCAGAGGAATCATGAGTGGAAGAAAGGTTGAGCTTTTGGGAGGGTGCCTTCTCTAATGGGTCAGGGATTGTGAGGGGGAGTTTCTCTTAGCTAGCGGGGTTTTTTGGGCAAGTCTGATGTGCATGATGGGCTTTTCATGGGGGGTTGGCTGTCCAGTGATGGAGGTGCTGAAGGTGCTCTGTGGGATTCAGGGAAGGCTGATGTTTGGGAGGGAGGATCATTTGACTGGGAATTTCTTTTATATTACAGTTTTGGGTAATAGCTTTACTACTGGTCTGCTGGTAGCACGGTTGCACTTAATGGCACCTCTTGAGGTGTCCTATCGGCATTCATGACAACTAGCCTGCAGTCCCATCCCATGAGTTAGCCGCCTTGCCCACTCTCTGCCCCAATCCCACCCAAACCTGTGCTCAGCACTTAGTGTGGATTTTTTACCATGGTGTTATTTTTACATGTAACCATTAGCTTGGGCCCCCACTAACAGTGCACAGTAAAACCCGCAATATGTACTTGCCCTTAGGGCCCAATGTGTCTTTATAATATAGCAGCACAAATTCTGCAGAAATCATGGTTAAAATGAACCTGTGTACATCTGCACTTGCTTGGGAGAAGGTGTAAGTGGACATATGCATTTTATAAACACAATTGATAAATTGTGATTGTACCCACACTCTGCCCAAAATCCACCTCCAAGCATGCCTATGCTGAGTCAAGTAAAAGTATGTGTATTCTTGTCATTGCACATACTTTTACATGGAGGATAACTTTATAAGAGCATTTATAAAATTACCCACTGAAGGATGAAACAGGGCTAAATGGAGAGGTAAAACCTAACTATGAATGGACAGAGAGGTAGCGAAGAGAGAATTGGGAAAGGAAAATAAAAAATCAATGTCAGAGACAGCTGTAAGGAAGGAAGGGAAGAAGGCATGAGAAGACAAGAAATGGAAAGGAAGCCCTAGAAAACAACTTAAAAGATCAACAAGAGGAAAGTGGAAAAGAGATGGAGATCAAGTTAATATCCTCCACCAGGGGTTCTCAACCAATCCTCAGGACACTTCTAGCCAGTCAGGTTCTCCGGATAACCACAATGAATATGCATGAGAGAGATCTGCTTTCAGTGGATGCAGTGCACGCAAATCTCTCTCATGCGTATGCATTGTGGTTATCCTGAAAACCTGACTGGCTAAGTGTGCTCTGAGGACTGGTTGAGAACCCCTGGCCTAGACAACAAAGGTAGAAAAAAGTTATCCTTATCTAGGAAAAAAGCACTGAAAAAAATATAATTATAATTAGAGCTTCCCGTTCTAGGTGTTCATCATTTGGGATTTTAGGAGCTTATTGTTGACGCAATTAGGTATTTTTGCAGAATTGGAAAAATAGGGGTTTATTGGTGGATTCACAGCATGAAAAACAAAATTTATCAGCTTTCTAGGTGGATTTTATTTAATGATATAAAACACAATTTTTTAGTGCTGGTGCTTTCTCCCAGTACCAGTATTGTTCCCCCTCTAAACTCCAGCCACAGCATCAGCATCCCCATATTCACAAAACTGAACTGGATCACTACATATCCCTACTTAGAAACTCCCTGCTATGAGAACATGGGACCTCGCTCACATATACTCCAATTCATGTTCTTGTGAGACCAGCACCAGAGTTCCTATACCAAACATCATCTTCAGATAACAATAGTCATAACTTAAGATATCAAGTGTCTCTGTGGGTATATGGTGCAACGGTGGTGTACCTGTCTGTGTGTGGGGTGTGTCAGTGGGTGCAGGGCTACAGTGTATGTGTGTGTAATGTAGGGGTAGGGTGCATGTGTGTGTGTGGTGTAGCGGTGAGGTGCTTGCATGCATGATCTCAGAGGGGGGTGCACGCTTTGGCATATACAGATTGTCATTTTTGTCACCAAGCATTCATCCCTTTAACCTCCACCTTGCACTTTTATTTATTTATTTAACAGGTCTTCTATACCTCCTTATCCTTCAATCAAAGCGGTTTACATTGTAACTTTGAACAGCTTACAAAGCAACAAGGTGACAGGGAAGAGCAAGCAGCATGCGGAAATTGCAGAACATAACCAATATACATTTGGCCCGATATTCTTCTGGACAGGCTATGCATCACTACGGCGCATAGTCCTGCCCGCTGACCCTTAACCCTGGATATTCAATGCTGGGGTCATATTCAGCCCTGGCATTGAATATCTGTGGATCGCCGTACTTCCCGTAAGCCACATTAGATAACCAGGAAGCAGCGATGTTGCTTGCTGATGTCTGCCAATGTGTTCTGTAGGACTTTGAAAATGCTGAGCACCATCTTAAACTTGGTGCAGGAGTGAACTGGGAGCCAGTGTAGCAGGTTCAGAATGGGGATAATATGATTATGTCTTGTTGATCCAGTGATGATGTGCGCAGTGGTGTTCTGTGCCATCTGTAATGGACAGATAGTTTGCTTTGGGAGGCCATGGTATAGGGAGTTGCAGCAGTCCAAAATAGGTGTAATAATGGCTTTCTTTACTGTACAGAAATGATCCTGGCCGAGGAGAGGCTTCAGCCTCCTGATTATTTTCATCTTGTAGTAAGTATTCCTGGTAATCTTGTTTATGTGGGATTGTTGGTTTGTGTTGCAGTCCAGCACGACTCCTGTTCTGCCTGCAGGGATCCAATCTCCCCCAGGTAGAACAGGATGGATCTTTGTCGCAAAGATGTCATCGGATTGCCGTACAAATCAGGGTTTATCGGTTATAACCGATAACTGCAATTAGAGCATTGGGGGTATCCTATTGGTGATTATTGCTTATAACCGAAAAACAGAAGCCCTAATTATAATGTAAAGACACATTTCAGAAAGATCATTTAGGTGCAATCTGGGACATCCAAGTCAAAATGTCTAAAATTCCATGGAAGGGCAGCAGAGCAAGAGGGCACTTGAAAGACCTTGGAATGCCCTACCAGACAACATTCACACAATAAATGATCTCAACAACTTACGTAAGAAAGTAAAAATGTATCTATTCCTCAAGCACCTCTCTGCACTCTGCCTAGGTCCCTGTGACTTCCTTATCACTACCTGCCCTATCTCTGATGTCCATGGACTGTTAGCATGTACTTGTTAGTATTATGCTCATGTATAGAGCTACGTAAGTTACTTGTCAAATTAAGTTCTCTGTGACAACACGTTCTATGTACCCCACGCCAAGTTATTGTTCCATGTAAAACCATTCTATGTACCCCATGTTATGTTACTGTTCTATGTAAACCGTCTTGATGTGTCGAAAGGTGGCATAAAAAAACAGTTAAATAAATAATGCAGGTTTTTAACTGATTTTAGAAACTTGCACTTGTTAGATCTGCGCACGTGTATGTCTCGCCACAAACATATCCCGGCCTGCCATTTTGCAAACAGAGATGCGCGGCTGCGTAGCAGCTAGGAAAAAGGCCCTTCTGTTTACTGTCATGGTTTTTTGAAGGAGTGAAAATTACTTCTCTGTACAGTTGTTAGGTTGCCAAAGCAAGAAATTTTCAGATGGCTATTCGTTCCTAGGAGCAGGTATAGGAATGGGCGTGTCTACCGGCGGATTAGGATGTGCGACATCTTTTAATAACAGGTATACGTGTATCTTTTTTGGAACACTCCAAACACATCTCCACCATGCCCCCATGTGACCTATGCAATCACACTAGATGTGTAAATTTGGGGCTTTCTAAAATGGCTCTTGGGCTGTGATTAGCATTTCTGAATGGGCATTTTCAGACTCTGTAAATGTACTGAGCAGCAAATTTTATCCTTCTAGTTTCGAGTCTTGAATATCTGCACATACTGAAATCCTAATTTGTTTACTTTGGGGGTCTCAAACTCTGGTTTTCAAGGGTCACAAACCAGTCAAATTTTCAGGACATCCCCAATGAATATGTAAGAGAATGAGTTAGATAAACACAAGAGGCAAGAGTGAATGAAGAACACAGGTGCTTTATTAAAAACCCCAACGCGTTTCGGTGAACACCTTCTTCAGGGGGACTAAATAACTGACAAACAATAAGAGATAATACACAAACATATTAAAAACATAGTAAAGAATACTTAAACAAAAGGGCATCATAAATAAAAAAGCTGTTGCATATTGATGTATAGAATAACACTCATAAACCAACAGTAAAATAAATAAATAAAACCATTAATAAAAATGATTGTGTAAACTAATGATAAACAAATAAATATAAAATAATATTAAAATAGACGCAGGGCAGATAAGGTCTCAAAACAATATGGATGACAATAAAGAGAAATGGAATTGCAAAACAAATCCTACTCACTGTTGTGCACCTTAGCTGCACATCACCGTACAGCACTGTCTCTTATTCAGTTATTATTACTGTTAGATTGGCAACGTATAACAACTGTGCATATCTTGTAAAACTGAAATGCGATGAGTACATAGTTAGAACATGTAAGTGGGTAACAACCCCTCACCAAAAAACTACTTCACCCTTAACACTAGAAAAAACTTGGGAGCTCTTGCTGACTAAAGGTGTAAAAAATAAATCAAATTGTACTTATTAAAAAAACTATAAATATACGAGTGCCTTACACCGTTCAACACTATCTCTTAGATGAGTAATTATTGAATTAACGGCGGCAAAAAATAGCGTATTACAGTTATGTATACCTTGTAAAACTAAAATGCAGTGGATTCATAGTTAAGACATGTAAATAGATAGGACCCCACTACAAAATGACTACACTCTGAGAACCGGCAAGAACATAACGGAAAAATGTGTTCCCGGGAACTCTTAAAACTAAGGTGTAAAACATAAGTTAAAATGTGCTAATAAGAAAAACTATAAATGTACGAGTGTTCTAAGTCATCCCTTAATAAGTTATTATTACTATTGTATTAGCAACGGGGAAAATCAGCGTATTACAACTATGCATATCCTGTAAAACTAAAATGTAGTGGATCCATGTTGCTACATAGGAACTCCACATCAGGAATTGCTTTACTCTTAGAAACGGCAAGAGAAAACCGGAAAATATGATCTTGGGAACTCTTACAACTAAGGTGAAAAATAGATTAAAATGTACTAGTAAAAAGCCATAAACATGCAAGTGCCTTGCAATGTCGAAACTAAACTGGCTTACATAGACCTCGTGCTAAAAATAGATAGGGCAAAGTGTTAAATAATAAAGTTACCTGACAAAATGTCACGCGCAAAGTTCAGTGTCTAGTAGACTGTAAGGAACCCAACTGTTGAATGAAGCAAGTTTAAAAAGACGTTGAACCCCGTGCCAAAAAAAGGGGGCGTGGCCAAAAACAGAACGGCCAGGGTGGTAAATAAAAACAAAAATCATCCGCAGAAGTAAACTAGATAGCATAGCGGGGGAAAACAACATTAAATAAAAATTATTAAGTGTAACGTACATTGTACCACCTTACTTACACATCTTATAAAAAGAACTATTAGTACAATAAAAAGAGGGGTGTAAGTACTATATACTTCTGACAACACAAGGAAAGTCATAAGATGAAACCGGAACCTTTATCGTATATCCATTGTGATGAGAAATTACTGTAAATGGATCTTTGCACATATTATGCACTTTGAGTGTCATCTGCTTCACTCTATTACTCTCTACCTCTAGCGAGTAACGTGCAGTTGAGCCACAAAATAATTTGCCAGAGTAAAAAAGCCCCATCACTGGAAGGGACAGCCTCTGTATAGACTTCATTCGAGTGGCTGAGCTGTACCTATATAATCTATCCTTTAAAAAACGAGTTAGAGCTATGAAGAGATAGTCAAATAAACCTAAAAGCAAAATGAATAACCACATATAACATATTAAAAAGTTTAAAAACTAAAAAACTAAAAACTGTGTTGTGTATTAAAAATAGATAAATGAATAAATAAATAAATAAATAAATAAATAAACAACAAGATAAAACAAAAATTATACTGATTACAAAACACTGACAAATCTATTCCCTGATTAGATCCATACTATTAAGTTCATATATTTTGAAGGATAAGGCGGTATAAAAAACTGTCTAAATAAATAAATAAATAAAATATATGTAACACTGTCCTAATTGCAACAATGATTTATTGACATCTCCGCCTCTCCAGTGTGGCACTACCAAAATAAATGACCACACATAACATATTAAAAGGCTAAAAACTAAAAAACTACAAACTGTGTTATGTATTATGAATAATTAAATAAAGAAATAAATAAATAACAAGATAAAACAGAAATTGTGCTGATTACAAAAACACTGACAAATCTATTTCTTGGTTAAGTCCATTCGGCTCCAAACTGTTAAGTTCATATATGTAACGCTGTTCTAATTTCAACAATGATTTATTGACATCTCCTCTCCAGTGCGGCATTAGTACGGGCTGTGCCGCCGGGCCCCGGTCCCGCGGCCGGCCCAGTAACCGGGTTCCCGGGGCCCGACCTCGTGGCAGGCCTTGCTCCTGGGGGGGGGGGGTCAGCTCCGGCTCGGCAGCGGGCGGGGCTTCCGCGCTTGGGCTGCACGCTCGAAGGTGGAGCCCGGCGATTGGACCGCGCGGGCGGTCAGTGGGCGGGGGCAGCGCGAGCAAGGAGGGAGCGCTGGCTGGCGTTCTCCCTCTTCCTGTTTGCTCGCGCTGCCGGCAGGTTTGTTTTTTCGTGGCTCCGTCGTTGGACCGGGGTATTTGGGCCTCCCCTCCGGGCATTGGGGGTTCCATTTTGCCGGCTTCAGGGGCTCGCGTTGCGCCGTCCCTTAACAATAAAAAAATAATAATAATAATTTAATTAAACGGAGGAAACCACACGTGGAGGACGCCCAACAGCGATTCTGTTCCCCTGTGGCCTGTGTGTTTCGGCTGGGACGGGGACTTTGCTGGGGGAGGGGGGTTGCTGGGGGGGGGGGGTTTGCTGGGGGGGGGTTGCTGGAAGGGGGGGCAAACTTTGGGGGGGGGCTTGGTGCTTCGCCCTACACCATCTAACAAATAACTAACTTAACAAAAAAAAAAAAAAATAGGGGCGGACCTCATAGTCCTCAATATAAAAAAAAAAAACAACAACAAAAGATAAATAACCAAAAAAAAAAAAAAAGGAAATATAGAGGATCTGCCCTTAGCCCTTTGCAGTGCCAGGTTTTGGGAGCATGGCCCAGCGTATTCCTGGGCGAGGTGTGGCCAAAGGGCCGCGGGGGTCGGCTCGGGGGCACAGAACTGCGCGGCATGGGGCTAAGCCCCGGGCCGCGGTAGGGCTGGGCGCCTCGCCTCCCCGGTCCCCAGTATCCTGCGGGGGGCCAGGCAGGGGCGTGGGCGTAGCGCGGCCTTAGGGGCACGGGGTCGTGGGGCCGCTCGGGTGCCTCCTGTTCCCCTGCACGAGGCCGAGGGCATGCTCGGTGCGCTGTCCCCCCACTCGGGGGTGGTGGATGGTGTTGGTGCCTCAGCGGCATTAGGTGGTTTGGGGGACCCTGGCCGCATGGTTGTTGGTGGGGTGGAGTCCCCGGGGATCTTGGCTGCTGGCTCGTCCCCGGTCGTTGCGGTTGGCGGGCCTGCTGGCCTGTTGCCGTCTCCGGTTGCTGGGTGCCCTTCCCCTGCCCCTCTGGGTTCCCCTTCCCCGCCCGGCTTCCTCGCTCCCCGGGCCCGTGGGCTTTTGGGGCTGTCCCATGGGGGGTCTGGGGCACTGGGGGGGGGCTGGGGTGGCTGGTTCGGCGATGGCCGTGGGGCAGCTGAGAGTGCGGCTGCATGGGATGCCGGTGGTCTGGGGTCCTCGGCGCAAGGCTGGGAAGCCGGGCCGAGTGCAGCGCCTAGTACTCCTGCGGCTCTGGCTGCTGGGTTTTCTTCTTTCTCTTTGCAGGTCCCGCGGAATTCGACACCTTCGACATCCATGACCGCTTCTGCCGGGAGGGCCGGTCCGGGTCCTTCGTGTTCCGTGAATGTGCTGGCAGCTGAGGCGCCTGGGCTGTCTCCTGGGAGTGCCCCGGTGGACTCTTCCGGTGGGCCTGGTGAGTATGTAGGGGTCTCCGGTGGGGCTGCGGGAGGGGCCCTTGATTCCGTTTCCGGGTTGCCTGTGGCAAAAAGGGCAAAGCATCGGCGGGGGCGCCGTTGTCGGTGGGCGTCTTCGTCTTCCTCTTCCTCGACGTCGTCCTCGGCCTCCTCCCATGGTTCGGCACCTGCGACGTCTGACGCCGGGGCGGGTGTTGGGACCTCCGTCGTCCGCTGTGCAGAGTTGTGGGAGGGCGTACCGCATAAATTGCGCCGGCGAATCAAGCGTCGCAGGTACATCGATATCTTCCGCCTGCTCGAGGGCCGGAAGCGTTCTGGCGAGAGCAGGAAGAAGCGCCGGGAGGATGAAAAGGCGGGTAGGGTCCGCAAGGCCTCCCGGAATACCCTTAATTGGACCCATGCCTTCTTGCGTTTAGCAAGTGTCTGGGGTCACTATTTCCCGGATCAGTACGGGGCTTTGTTGGCTTATGCCGACAACATTTTGGCTACGATAATACTCAAACCCCAATTACTCACATTCAATTATCTGTAACCCCAAACCAAAAAATGTGTGTGTATGTATACAAATCTTTTGTCGGAACTATTGCCATGAGGGTGTACACCCTCCCGTAGCAATAATGTTCCTTTTTTTCTTTTATAAAAAGAGGGAGCACGACCCTCACTCACCCTAAAAAGATATCAAAATCATGATAGGGTACAAACTCAGCCTCAAGTCCATCTCCCCAAAAGGATGAAAAAAGCCTCCATTCATTTGGTACACTTATCTTTTAACGGATGATCCACGGAGTATCCAACATGTCACCCGACAGTGCAACCCATCAAAATATATTGGAGGACCACTGACATCAGTCGTTCCTCGTAGAAATTGCAACCAGTTGGCAAACTGCTTATAATGACCCAAAGAAGGGCTGTGAGGTTCAGGAGCCCGAAACACAATGTTGGGTCATTATAAGCAGTTTGTCAACTGGTTGCAATTTCTACGAGGAACGATTGATGTCAGTGGTCCTCCAATATATTTTGATGGGTTGCACTGTCGGGTGACATGTTGGATACTCCATGGATCATCCGTTAAAAGATAAGTGTACCAAATGAATGGAGGCTTTTTTCATCCTTTTGGGGAGATGGACTTGAGGCTGAGTTTGTACCCTATCATGATTTTGATATCTTTTTAGGGTGAGTGAGGGTCGTGCTCCCTCTTTTTATAAAAGAAAAAAAGGAACATTATTGCTACGGGAGGGTGTACACCCTCATGGCAATAGTTCCGACAAAAAATTTGTATACATACACACACATTTTTTGGTTTGGGACAACATTTTGGCGGCGTCCCAGGCGCACGAAGGGTGGGCCTGGTTGAATTATGACGAGGAGTTTCGGGGTCAGATGGAGGAAAATTGTCACTTGTCATGGGGGACGAAGGACATCAATCTTTGGTTGACCCAGATGTCCGCGAAGGGGCGGGTCGGGGGATCGGGTGCTGCGGTCGGCAGGGGGGGTCCGCTCAGGTCCCGTCGGGGGTGCGTTCCTTTCGAGTCCCAGTCTCAGCCCCGCCTCAGTCCCGAGGGGGAACCGTCGGGGGGGACATCTGCTGGCGCTTCAACAAGGCGTCCTGCCCGTTCCCCGACTGCAAATTTAAGCATGCCTGCTCCTTGTGCGGGGGCGCGCACGCTGCCACTAAGTGTAGCAGAAAGGGGGTCACGGGAGCCCCCTCTGGAGGTAAGTGAGGCCGGGGGTGGGGTGCTGGCCCCTATTCCCGTGCGGGTCGAGGCGATGCGTCCGTGGTTGGTGGAGTACGGGCGGTCCCGTCACGGGCAGGTGGCCGGTTTGCTCTTAGAGGGGTTCTCGGGGGGGTTTTGCATCCCTGTTCAGGGTGCGTCCACACGGGGTGGGCTCCGTAATGCTGCTTCAGTGCAGGAACACGGTGATTTCGTGCATAGGAAGATTTCGGAGGAGTGTGCACTGGGTAGGGTTGCGGGCCCCTTTTCGGCGCCCCCCTTTTTCCCGTTCACGGTTTCGCCATTGGGAGTGGTTCCCAAGAAGGAGACGGGTAAGTTCGGGTTGATCCACAACCTCTCCTGCCCTCCGGGTGATTCTGTCAACGACCGCATACCCCACGAGCTCTGTACGGTACGTTATGCTTCCTTCGATGCGGCCGTTTCCCTGGTGCGCCAGTGTGGGCCTGGTGCGTTGCTCGCCAAGGTGGACATTGAATCGGCTTTTCGTTTATTGCCGGTCCATCCTTCGGCTTTCCCTTTGCTTGGCTTTCGCTTCGAGGCGCAGTTCTATTTCGATAAGTGCATGCCTATGGGCTGTTCGATCTCCTGCGCCTATTTCGAGGCCTTCAGCACCTTCTTGCATTGGGTGGTTGAGCGGCAGTCGGGGGTCTCTAGCATGGTGCACTACCTCGACGATTTCCTGTTTGTCGGGCCGGAGCAGACTTCTACGTGTTCCACTCTCTTGCGGACTTTCCTGGGCTTGTCCGTTGACTTTGGTATTCCTATTGCGGCCGGTAAAACGGTGGGGCCGGTCACTTGCCTCACCTTCTTAGGCATCGAGATCGATACGGTTGCAATGGTTGTACGCTTGCCGGCGCCGAAGGTCCAGCGGCTTTGGGAACTGGTGGCTTCGGTCGGCTCCGCCGCTAAGGTTTCCCTCCGGGTCCTTCAGTCGTTGCTTGGGCATCTCAATTTTGCTTGCCGTGTTCTTCCCATGGGGCGCCCCTTTGCGCGGCGCTTATCTTTGGCGATGGCGGGCCTCCGTCTCCCTCATCATCGGATCCGGGTCTCTGCAGGGATGCGGGAGGATTTGCGGATCTGGGATGCGTTCCTAGTTGGTTTCGATGGTTGCTCCGTGCTCCAGTTGCCTGAGCTTTCGAATGTCGATCTGCAGTTGTTTACTGATGCAGCCGGCAGTTCTGGCTTCGGTGCCTTCTGTCACGGCGCCTGGTGCGCGGAGCCTTGGCCGGCAGATTGGGTTCGTTCCGGTTTGACTCGGAACATCACCTTCTTGGAGCTCTTCCCGATAGTGGCGGTTTTTTGGATATGGCCGGACAAGCTGCGGGACCGGCGGGCGGTGTTCTGGTGTGACAATGCCGCAGTGGTCGAGGTCATTAATCGGCACGTGCCTCGTTGTCCGCGTGTAGCTGTGCTGATGCGGGTGTTCGTGTTGGCCTGCTTGCGCCTGAATGTCACCGCTCGAGCACGGCATGTGCCGGGCGTCCAGAATTCCATTGCTGACGCTTTATCCCGTTTTCAGTGGGCACTGTTCCGGCGACTGGCTCCGGGAGCAGACGAGCTGGCCTCACGGGTCCTGGAGCATCTCTGGACGGTTGGGACCCTGAAGTGATGTCCTTTCTGGCCGCGTCGGTGGCATGCAGTACCTGGGCAACTTACCGGTGGGGCTACTCACAGGTGAGTGCATTCCTTCGTGCGCAGGGCTGGTCAGGGGGGGTGGTACCCGACGGACTGGTCGGCCGGTTTGTGTTGTCGGCTAAGAAGGAGGGCTGGGCTCAGTCGGCGGTCGGTGGAGCATTGGCGGGGTTTTCCTTCTTTTGTAAGGCCGCTGGATGGGTTAACCCTCGCGTGTCCTTCTTGGTCCGGCGGTTGCTGGTGGGCTGGGCTCGGGTTCATCCTGCATCACGGGATTGGAGGCTCCCGGTTTCGCACGAGCTTTTACTGCAAATCTGCGAGGTCTTACCGCGCCTGGTGGCCTCTGGTTTTGAGGCCGTCCTGTTTCATGCGCTATTCACCACGGCTTTCTTTGGTGCGTTCCGGGTATCCGAGCTTGTTCCCCGCTCCGCCAGGCGGGGGCTTTTGGTGGGCTCGATGTTGCACACGTTCGGGTGGACTCGGCGCAGGCGCGGATTTTTATACCGCGGTCGAAGACAGATCAGTCTGGAAAAGGTAGCTGGGTCCTCTTAAGTCCCATCCCTCCCTTGTTATCCTGCCCGGTTCGCGCACTGTGCACCTACGTGCAGCGGCGGTCGGCGGCACGTGGCTATTTTTTCATCCACGCGGATGGCAAGCCGGTGACTCAGTTCCAGTTTACGGCTGTGCTGCGTCTGGTGCTGCGTGCATTGGGTTGCGCTGATCGGCGGTATGCTTCGCATTCATTCCATATCGGGGTGGCTACTAGTGCGGCGGCTGTGGGCCTGGACGGTCAGGTTATTCAGCGCATTGGCAGGTGGCGTTCGGGGGCTTATGCTGGGTATGTGCGCCCGTCGGCTCCCGGTGGTGCG
Source organism: Ichthyophis bannanicus (assembly GCA_033557465.1). NCBI lineage: Eukaryota > Metazoa > Chordata > Amphibia > Gymnophiona > Ichthyophiidae > Ichthyophis > Ichthyophis bannanicus. Next base: position 367,207,811 of record CM066034.1, read on the forward strand.
GTCTAGAGCCGGCGGGCGTCAGGGCTTGGGTCCCTTGGTGGGGGGGCGGGGGGGGGCTTGGGATACTAATGTCTTCTTCCTATTTCAAAGTTGCCTGCTGGTGGCAGTCCGCTTTTTTCTGCTTTCAGATGGTGTGTGCTCCGGCGACTGGTGGATCATTGGGCACTCCTTCGTCTACTGGGCGGAGCGTCGGGCGGCGGTCCGGCCGTTGGGTGCCCACCTTGGTCTCGCCACGTCTGGAGTGCGGCTGTGCTGGATGGGTCAACGTGGCATGCATTGGGGGCAGCTCTTGACTCGGGTCCAGGCGGAGATCGGACTGCGGCGGCGGCCGGTGGGGTTGCTGCTCCACCTGGGCAGCAATGACCTGGCGGCTTGGTCTTGCTGGCAGCTCATCAGGACTGTGCAGAGAGACATTGCTCATTTGCGGGAGCTCCTCCCGGGGGTGGCTATTATTTGATCGGACATAGTTCCCCGTCCGGCTTGCTGGACCCAGTGGCGTTGGTCGAGGGGCCTGGTTAAGGTCAACCGGCAGATCGGACGCTGGGTCCAGCAGACGGGGGGGCTTCAGGTCCTGCACCCTTGGGCAGATGTTTCTTGTGCCGGTCTATATCGGCTCGATGGGGTTCATCTTGCCCCGGTGGGGCAGGACTTGCTTTTAAATGACTGGCAGGAGGCATTGGAGTCTTGGTGCTGGTCGCAGCTTTCGGTGGTGGGGGCGGCGCAAGGATAGTAGTCTACCTTTGCGCCGGTGGCGGGGTGGCGAGCAGGTGCTCGCTGACCCGGCGGGGCATTTCAGCTTCATGCCGCTTTCCACGGGAGCGGCACTATTCTTTACGTTGGGGGAGACGTCCCGGCTGGGGTCTCTGCCCGGAAATTGGCAACCCTTGAGCCGGCCTTTGCTAATAACATGGCGAGGCGGGCGGTAGGGGGAAAAAGGGGGTGTGTGGATGATGCACCACTTTGCTAGAAACGGCTGGTCATCCGGAGGACGGGTGGGGGGGGGTGTTTTTGTTATTGTTATGAATGCTGATTTGGGCCCATGTTGGGCCGGTGTTTTAATACCTTTAAATAAAAGCTGCGACCAAGCAATTTGCACCATTACCTGATGTCGGCTTGTGTTTGTCAGAAGGGTCAAGGGGTTGTGGGAGGTGAGAGGGGTGGGGGAGGGGGTGGGGGGTGGAAGACGGGTTGGGCATCCGGATACCTCGGTTACTGTTTTTAACACTAAATATTTCAAATCGCTAATAGTGTGTTTTCTTTCCAGCCAATGTGCAACAAGTGGCTTATCTGGAATCGCTCTTTGTATACAACTCCTATGTTCTATTATCCTAGTCCGAACCTGTCTTATGGTTTTTCCAACGTACACCAAATTACAAGGGCATAGAATCAAGTAAATCACGTTCTCTGTCCTACAGTTGGAAAAACTATTTATGTAGATTTTTTGCTGAGAATTTGGATGAATAAAAACATCCTTAACTGAAAGGGTATGTGAACAAATAGAACAACTGCCACATTTAGAGTGGCCCTTTACTTTTGGCAATGGTTTATGATATGAAAGAGCAGAGGGGACCAATATATTAGCAAGGTTGGGATTACGTTTATAAGCTACCATGATCTTCTTTGACGCAAAAACAGGTAATGTAGTTAATAAGTACCATTCTTGCTTCAAAATCTTGGTGATTTCTTTTGAATAATTGGTAAAAGTGAGAGGGCAAACAATTTTGTCCATCTTAGTGCGTTCCTTTTTCTGTAGACGTGCTGTACGATCTGCAGTGCAAGCCCTAAAAAAAGCCTTCTTAATACAATTCTTTGGGTACCCCCGTTGTTTAAAACGGTAGTGCATGTCAACTGCATGCTTTTCAAAATCTGTCTGTAGTGCAAAGTCTCCTAATCCTCAAAAATTGACTTATAGGCAAATTGTTCTTTAGAGAGGTATTATGAAAGCTATCGTATTGTAGAAGAGTATTCCTATCCGTAGGTTTCCTATATAAATCTGTAATAAATCCAACATTGCCCTTTCTAATCATGATATCAAGATATGCTATCCGCTTTGCACTAAACAAACCTTCAAACTGTAGATTGGGATCCAAACTATTAAGCCAGTTAAAAAACATTTTTAGTTCTGATTCTGTGCCATCCCAAACCATTAAAACGTCATCAATATATCTTTTCCAAAGACGTATATGTGCTTTATAGGGATGGAAAGTGAGATACTGTTTCTCAAAATCTGCCACATATAAATTAGCAACGTCAGGGGCCATCGACGAGCCCATGGCCACTCCTTTGATTTGTTTGTAAAAAACACTCTTGAATGCAAAATAATTTTCCATCATTGCTATAGATGCTAATTGCGTGAGAAAAAAAGTTGGTGTACGGATAGGCTTAGGTCTCTGGATCAGAGTATTAGCTAAAACGTCTATAGCTGCTTTTTGAGGTATGTTGGTATATAATGAATTGATGTCTAAAGTAACCAACAGCAATCCATCATGATAATCCGAAAAATCTCGTAAAATGTTAATAACGTGAGTTGAGTCCTGCACATATGACTCCACCTTAGTCACAAAAGGTCTTAAAAAAACATCTAAAAACTTAGATATAGGTTCAAGAAGGGATCCTATGGCAGAAACTATCGGGCGTCCTGGTGGATTTTGAAGAGATTTGTGGATTTTTGGAATCATATATATAGTAGGAATAACTGGGTGAGAAACCTTAAGAAAAGATATTTCTTTGGGGGTCAAATAACCAGTTTCCTTTCCTATATATAAGAGAGGATCTATTTGTTGCTGTAAATCTTGAGTAGGATCATCATAGATCTTTTGATAGAAATCAGTATTATTAAGCTGGCGTGATACTTCAGTAATATAAGCTGTTCGGTCCTGTATTACCAGCGCCCCACCCTTATCTGCGGGTTTTATTATTATTGAGTCATTATTACGAAGATTATGCAATGCTGATTTTTCTGCCCTAGAGAAATTATAAAAATCTTTGGTTTTCTTCTGGTACAACTTTTGTACCTTAGATAAAACGACACTTTCATATGTTAAAATAAGACGACTGGTGTTAGTTGGTGGTATCTAGGATGATGGTTTTTTAATAACTGAAGGGTCTGTATTAGTGTGATCAATATTGTCGAAATAATTCATAATCATTAATTTGCGAAAAAATTTAAATAATTCAATGTGAGCAGTAAACTTGTCATGTTTCCTTGCAGGGATAAAAGATAAACCTTTTTCTAAAACTTGCATTTCGGTGCTAGTGAGTTCGTAACTAGATAGATTGACAATGCCACTCATAAATCCCAATCCAACCGTCTCTTGGACATAAGACCTTGCCCTCTGCCCCTCCCCCGTTGTGGGTAGGGTTGATGGTCTTTTTGGTTGGGTAGATAACGATAGGAGTTGCGCCCACCTCCTCTCCAAAGAGAGTCCATCTGAAAATCCCGAGGGGGACTAGGTGGCTGTCTTCAGGGAGGAGCTGCAGAAAAGAGGGAACTCAAAGGATCAATGTGATCGTTAGATGGATCTTCAGATTGGTGCCTACTTCGCTTATGACTCCTTTCTTGGTTAGGAGAAATTGAATGAGATCTACCTCTAGATCTAATTCTATTTCTGGACTGGTTCCTAAGAGGTTGCTTAGGTGACTGCACAGGCCTTCTGTAGGAAGCACTTCTCTGTCTACCTTTGAAATCTGACCCATCATGGGTCCAATAATAGACCGTGTTGAATTTATAGTCCTCTTCGTCCCTTTTGAATTTTTTAATCTTAATATCTTTAATATCTTTTCTATATTCTATGGTGTTCTTGTCAAACTTTCTTTTTTCAACTTCATAGTGGGTATCTTGTTGTTTGAGTTTATCCATAGAAGCATCCATTAGAGGTTTTAAACTTCTGCCTTGCGTCTAGAAGTATTAATAAGTAAAATCATCAAATCAAGAGAACATTTGTTAAGAATCTTAATCCAGTCAGACATAAAAGTCTTATCGTCTTTAAACATGCCCGGAGCTTTTTGTACCCTAAGTCCTCTTGGAATAATTTTCTTGCGGCAATATTCTAACAAAGATGCTGCATGAAGATCTTCCCTAATGTAGCGCTGTGTCATCTGGACTAAATTCCCCCATTCTTCTTCTAAATCAGGTGTGGCTTCTTCTTCAGTAAAGAAGGGGTCCTCTGGCAATAAAGATTGTAGTTCTTCCTCCTTGTAACTTAGGACATCCCTCCAGGGGGAAAACATGGCTCAACACCAACCAGGCAGGCACAAGAAGAGCAGGTCGCTTTGCAGAAACGCGTTCGCCGAAACACATTGGGGTTTTTAATAAAGCACCTGTGTTCATCATTCACTCTTGCCTCTTGTGTTTACCTGATTGGTTCTGCAAGAGTGACCTAATGTGTGGACAGTCACCCAGGGGAGTTCTAGACATCCTGTGTAAGCAATGGGTTGAACCAATAGAAAATGAGTTGGGAATACCAGAATTTTTGAAAAACCTACGGAGCCGTCTATGGCGGACCTCACGCCTCGCGAAGAAAAGCTGAAAGATAGCCAGCAAAAGCAAAAAAAATATTAATGATAGATACAAAGCCTAGGCAACTAACTGCAGGTGAACAGGTCATAGTCTTAGTGGCTGGGCCTACGCCAAAATTTGAAGCCCAGTGGAGGGGACCTTATACAGTGGTCAAAACACACCCGGCTGATGATTCTGAAGAAGTTAATCAACTGCACCTGGAAAGTAGCCCGGGGAACTCAAACGTGGAATGCCTTTATAAGCAGAAAGCTAGTGCAGGAGCAGGGAGAAGGAGGAGAAGGGGAGCTGAGACAGCCAGGAACAGCAGCCCAGCCAGGTCAAGCAGTGCAGCCAAGACAAGCAGCATGACAAGGACAGCAGGAGCTGGAAGAGGAGCAGAAAGAGCCAGAGAGAAAGACGGGCCGTGGAAAGTCAGTCCGGAGAAAGACTTGGTAGCAGGAGACCTCAGAGGTAAAGCGCTCAGAAGGAGAGAGCCATACCTGGAGAGAGGCCTACGCTCACCAGAAGACTCTGAAACAGGATTGAAGGGCTCCAGAAGGAAAGGTACTGATAACAGAGTTACCTATACCAGGAAGCAAGGAAGTCTGGATTCCTCACCAGGTTTTCCTAGGCTACAGAAAGGTCAAGCAGTGCCCAGAAGCTTCCAAGAGAAAGTCTGCCAAAGAGACTGTGTCCTGAGAAGGAAAACTCCAGTTATACTGGCTACAGGAAGCCAAGGTATGGTGACACTTTATTCATAAAGAGAAGTTCGGCTCCTAGAAGCTCTTGTAAAGCAGATATCAAGTTTGAAAGGAAAAGAAGCAGGCCAGAGTTTTATAAGCCAGGACGTAAGGGCATAGGAACAAGCCATGCTTATTTGAGAGCCCTAGAGCAGCCTTACTGGAAACAAGGGAACAGAAACAGTGACTGGCAAACTATAGCGGCCAGGGAAAGCTCCAATTCAGAGGGAGATAACAATGACCCAGAGCCCATGCAGATAGCACTTGAGGATCCTATTCCCTTATCTCAAGATGAATTAATGGATTGCTCCATTTGTATTGCGGGCAGTTTTGAATCACTCCCTGAACTGTGAGTTATACAGACATTGCTTTGAGAATACTCATGTTTGTGCTGAATGAAAGAAGAATGTTCACTCCTTTGTTTTGCTTTAAAGTTTGAAAGAATGCCTGGGTTAAATCCTACAAGCAACTGTGAAGTTTGTAACAGTTTACCTCTTTACTTATGTTGTGGTGGAAGCCTGAAAAGAAGGACTTTCTGTATTTCTATATCTCAGTGAACCTTTTGCGTTAAAAGGGAAATAAAAGCCTTATTTACCCTCTACTTGGCATACACAATTTATTCACATAAGGAGCAGGACTACCAAGACCAAGATACTCTTGGCCTTAAAAGAGCCCTCTACTCCCAGAAAATAATAATATGCTCAACCTACCCTTACAGCCACTGGCCACCAGGGGGGGTTGATGACAGTACTCATCGCATTTCAGTTTTACAAGATATGCACAGTTGTTATATGTTGCCAATCTAACAGTAATAATAACCGAATAAGAGACAGTGCTGTACGGTGATGTGCAGCTAAGGTGCACAACAGTGAGTAGGATTTGTTTTGCAATTCCATTTCTCTTTATTGTCATCCATATTGTTTTGAGACCTTATCTGCCCTGCGTCTGTTTTAATATTATTTTATATTTATTTGTTTATCATTAGTTTACACAATCATTTTTATTAATGGTATTATTTATTTATTTTACTGTTGGTTTATGAGTGTTATTCTATACATCAATATGCAACAGCTTTTTTATTTATGATGCCCTTTTGTTTTAAGTATTCTTTACTATGTTTTTACTATGTTTGTGTATTATCTCTTATTGTTTGTTAGTTATTTAGTCCCCCTGAAGAAGGTGTTCGCCGAAATGCGTTGGAGTTTTTAATAAAGCACCTGTGTTCATTATTCATTCTTGCCTCTTTTGTTTACCTGATTGGTTCTGCAAGAGCGACCTGCTCTTCTTGTGCCTGACAGAGAATGAGTTAGATACAATGGGGGCAGTAGGCAGTGCCAGCCCAACCATCAGGAAAACTAGGCAATCGCCTGGGAGAGAGCTTCTTGGGGGGGAAGGGTTTAGTGAATAGCAGGACATTCAAAACTAAACAATATATTCTTACAGCTGGGGGTGGGGTGGGGGGTGCATTAGGCTTAAGGTTTGTTTAGGGCACCAAAAACTTGGAATCAACTTTGCAGCCAGACCTAGCAGTTGGCATTCCGATTTACCTCATAACATATGTATTAGAGTTAACCTGAAAATTCAGCTGGTTTGCTGCCCTCCAGGACAAGAGTTTGAGACCCCTGGTTTAAATCATGGAGTGATTATATAAATTTCCTTCATTATTTCCACCACCACCCCCCCCCCCCCCCGCCTCCATAGTTCAGCATCTCCACTTCTCTTTCCTTCTACTGGCCCACACATATTGTATGAGCTCAGACTGCACATATGGCAAGTTCCAGAGAGAGCTCTGGCTGATCTATATACAACAGGAAAAATAAGTAACTGGGAAGTATTTATTTATTATCCACTTTTTTTGAAAGAATATTACCCAAGATGATGTATAGTATATTTAACAATAAGCAAATATGAATATATGAGCGTATAATGATCTATCGTACAGCCTTTACAGATATCACATTCAAAGGGTCTATGCAAAATCCTCCATACAAGCTCCACACCTGCAGTATAGAACATGCATAAATATCAAACAAAAACCCCATACAGAAACAGAACTACTAATCCATGACATGCTCACCCCAGAGGCCTGCAGCCTATAGTAGAAAGAAGAAATCTAAATAGATATAAATGCCATGATCCAAGATATTATTTATCCCACGAAGAACCTAAGACAATACTGATTACATGCCCAGATTTTATATTTATATCAGGAAAACATCATGGGTCACATTTCAAACTACTAGCCCAGGTTTGGTAATTTTTCATAGGTATCAGGGCCAGCCCAAGGGTATTTGATGGCCTAGGAGAACCTTAGCCATGTACCTTTCACCCCTGGTACATGGCCAAGGTAATTTGCTGCCTCAGAGCTCTGTTTAGGGAACAGGAAGGTTCCCTCACTCAGAACATAGGCCAGATGGTTGCCCCAAGCAAAAAAAATGCAGCTTATACTTCCAGGCTATATAATAAAGAAATGAAAACATTGGGCCTGATTTTCGAAGGCATTTACACAGGTAACTGCCCTAGTTACCTGTGTAAATGCCTTATCCGGGATTTTCAAAAGGCACCTACACGGGTAGTGCCTTTTGAAAATCCTGGATAAGTCCCTAACACGCCCAGATACTATGCGGTTAGCATCGGGGCATGTTAGGGGGCGGAGCAAAGGCCTAAATGGGTAGCACTGATTTTTGATACTACCTGCTTAGCCCTCTGTGCCTTAAAGATAGGCAAGATTTTTCCTCACCTATCTTTCAGGCGCAGGGGCCAAGCTGGTAGCATCGAATATCGGTGCTACCCAGCTGGCTCGTGCGGCTTCAGGGTTGTGTGGCAAGACCCAGATTTTCAATGCCGGGACCACATATGACCCCGGCATTGAAAATCTGGGTTAGATGGATGTTGGGTGAGCTATGCACCAACATAGCACATAGCACCGCCCAGATGAAAATTAGGCCCATTGTAATCATTGGTTATATTCAGCAAAAACTGTAGCTGTTAAATTATGTAGCCTAGTACTCTAATATAAAAAATACTTACTCCTAACTCGACATACTGGACCATTATACTAAATGTATTCTGCATCCAAGAAGCCTTCCTCACCCATTAAATGGGTGCAGAGTAGAACTAGGATTTTTTTTCTCATAGAACTCACTATGCTAACAAAAATGCCTGATACACTAACAGCACCATAAACCTTTCTGTGCCAGGCATATTATGAAGTAAAACGAAACCCTACAAAAGTTACTCAGGACCAGAGCTCACAACAAGGAGTCTAACCAGAAAAGGGCTGGACCCTAAATATTGCAACAAAATCTAGAACATCAATACACTTACAGACCCTGACACTGTATAAAACACTGTGCTAACAGAATATCAGTTCATACCTACCACTCTTCCTAGACCCCCTCCCCTTAGCACCAAGCCTGCCTCCACTAGCCATCTTTATTTCCCTTCTCCTTTCTGACTCCACTAATCTCTCTCTCTCTCTCCCTCCAACCAGTCCACACTACTCTCCCTACCCTAGCCAATTCCTTCCAGTCTCTCTCTTCCCCCAAACCAGTCCCCACCAGCCTCTTTTCTCTTTTCTGTGTGCAGCAGATCACCTGTAGTGGTCTCATGAACCACAGGAGTCTGTAAACCACAGGCTGAGAACCAATTTTAGATAGTGATGGGAAGGAACAGGCTGTCATGGTTCATGTGGATACTAACAAAATACTATATTATCCTATGTGAAGACTGGAAGGTGTCCAACATAACACCGATTTTTTAACAAGAGTTCAAGGGCTGATTTGAAAAACTACAGAGCAGAGATCCTGGGCAAAATGGCAGGAACTATTATAAGGAACAAAGGGCCAGATATTCGCTCAGGCACTGAAGGTGGCAAAATCCACCAAAGAATACATGAACAAAAAAGGATTTGAATCTTCAGAAATACATCAGATACACGGGCAGGCATGAAATATAAGTGGGCATGGCTATGCACCCCACGGTGACCAAACCCATGTATGTGTCCCACGATACTGGATAAATCTGTGCAACCCTGCAGACCCTCCAAAATGTCCGTGTATGAAGAGCAAAGCACAGAGGGATACCTATCCATGTACAATGCAAGGGGCCACCAGTATCCCAAAATTCTGGCTTTACCCGCAGAGTCCCACAATGCAGACACCATAGGAAATTGAGCTGCAACCCTGGTATCGCCGCATAACCCATGCAACATGGAATATAACCCCCATACTAACTGTTTGAGGCCATGATCCCAGAAACATGAGATCCTGTGTGTACCAATACTCTGTATGATAGCACGGCTTCTGACTGGCACACTCTATGTTGCCCACCCCCCAATGGGGATGTCAGTCACAAATGGCTTCCATGAGGCAACAAAGAACTTCAGACGAGGGGAGACAGAGGCTGGAAGATGCCAGTTACAAGAAAGCCAGGGTGGTAGTCACTTTCAGAGCAACTGGAATTGCGTGGCTTCTAGCAGTTGTGGGTTCCAGGTCATGTCTGAGCATGGCACAGAGTTCTATAGTGGTGGCAGCATCAAGGCAATCTCTCTGAAACACCTCCTCTGCAGTCAGCTGCAGGTACATGACCCATGGTCTGTACACCTGAGGCATCTGGTAATGTCTCCTTCCTGCCTCGCCCACACCCAGCTGTTGAGGCTGTTGCTGGCGCTGTTGCCTTGCCCGTCTGTGGCATCTCCACTTCAGATGTTGTCTGGGTAGCCACCACATCCCTTGATGTTCATTGCATTTTACCCGCATTGACTGCAGCATTGGCCGGCACAACCCCACATAGCGAAGAACACAGAGTTCCATAGTGACCGTCAACCGAACCGGATAAAACTGTGGCCTAGCGTTGAATGGTTTTCACCCTTTTATTTGGCCACACATTGAATATTAGCATTCCACATGTATGTGATGGCCCCACCCATTCTCCATCCCATTACGCCCCCGTGGATACACAGTTATGCCGTGGCATACAGCATCAATATCCGTGCCTTTGCACGTTACTCAATATCTGGTTTACCCATGCTTGGCCCTCTTGCATGGTTTTGGGCCTGTTGTACTCACCTATCCGCCACCTAATGTTTTGAATATCGGGCCCAAAATTAGTGCTTAATGATACAAAGCCTACATGGATTTAGCCAAGGGAAGTCTTATCTCACAAGTTTGCTACATGTTTTTGATGGTATGAATAAACATGTGGATAAAAGTAAGCCAGTTGCTATAGTATATCTGGATTTTCAGAAACTGTTTGACAGAGCTCTTCCCCATTCTTGGAATTTCTGGAGAATGGGGGGTGGGGGTGTCTCCCACCTACTCCCATTCTTCAACTTCCTCAAAAATAAAAGAACTGCTATGTGGCCAGATCAAAGGGCCATCAAGTCCAGTATCCTGTTTCCAACAGTGGCCTTCCAGGTCACAAGTACTTGACAGGCTCCCAAAAAGTAAATAGATCCCATGCTGCTTATTCCAAGATGATTTTCTCCAGTCTACCTTAATAATGGTTTATGGATTTAGCCTCCAGGAACTTGCCCAAACGTTATTTTAAAGCCACCAATAATAACTGCTTTTACTACATCCTCCAGAAACAATATTCAGAGCTTAATTGTGCAATGAATGAAGTATTTTTCCTGTTTGTTTTCAATGTACTATTTAACTTCATGGCATTCCCAAGTCTTTGTATGTATTTGAAAGATTAAACAAGAGATTCATGTTTGCCTGTTCCACGCCACTCCAGATTTTATAGAGCTCTATTATTTCTCCCCTCAGCCATATTTTCCCTAAGCTGAAAAGCTCTTACTTCTTTAGCCTTTCCTCATAGTAGAGTCATTCTATCCATCTCTGTAGCTTTTCTAACTCCATTATGTCTTCTCTGAGATGAAGTGACCAGAACTGCACGCAATACTAAAGGTGCATTTGCACCATGGAGCAATACAGAGCATTAAGACATGCTCTGTTTTATCTTCCATCCCTTTCCTAATAATTCCTAACATACTATTTGCTTTTGCGGCTGCTCCTACATCCTGCAGTGAGCATTTCAACTTATTGTTAATGATGACGCCTAGATCCTTTTCTTTTGGGCAGTTTTTTCAAATGGATAACTTTTGCACAATCCATGACAGTAATGAACCTCACTCCTAAGCCAGGGTATGTGGAGTATGATCTCAGTTTCTGGGTATAGTACTTGCATCAGACTAAAGAGATCGTCCTTCTGGGGTTCAAAGATGTCACCTGTATAGGAAATTTATCAAGGTGTGCTTAAAAATTCCTCCTAAGCAAGCCTGTGGCACTCGATATGATAGGAAATATTTCTATATCTTTCCACCACATTTCCTTAGTCTCTGACTTCATTTCTTGGTACTTGAGAATTTCTCCCTCACCACACGATTTGCAGAATAAACACTTGGAACTGGCACCTTTATTGTCAATGGTGCTCCTGTGTTTTTCTCCCTTTCCGACGTGATGACTCCTAATGTAGAACCTAGCATCATGTAGCTTTAATGATATAATAGAGTTCTATAATTTGCTTTATTCTTCCCTATGTGCATCACTTTGCATTTGCCTACATTAAATATCGTTAACTCCATTTATAATTATTTGAAATTAAATGCAAGAAATAGACCTTGCGAAAAGCAATAGCAAAAAACAATAATGAACTAATGTAATATCACAGAAAAACCAAACAGAATGATCACATCTTATTATGTGCATTCTATAATCAAGATCACAGTAAATGACAGCCAAGAAAAGAAAAGATGACAGTGACCCAAAAAAATTAAAAGAAAAAAAGAAAAACTACTAATAGTCTTACTATTAACATAGGAAAGAGAGAGGAAGAGATGACCTATACAAACGCACATAAGCCCACCAAACTCATTACAAAAAACTCAATTCTGATTATCCAAGGAAATCTGTGGTTGGTAGAGGTCACAAAATATATATTTAGATCCTTGAAACACAAACAAGGAAAGCACAACACAAAAGTTGCGTTCAAGGAAATAACATTATAGATGTCAATTTCTAAGCATTTACATTTGTACGTTAGCATACAGGTGTAAATGCCAATTTAGAAAGTGGCTATTTATATGTGGTGGGGTACACAATTTTTACTTTTCAAGGAAGCATGGTAAGGACAAGGAGAGAGAGTGGTTTGAGTGGGCCTAACATATTCCCATCAGCCCCTGCGGGCTTAACACAGACGCGAGGAGACGCTCTCCCTTCGCGTCTCTTGCAGCCTGCAGCGAGGGAGGGAGAGAGACCCGACCGGACCCGACCCGACCGGACCGGACCGGACCCGACTAGCTTGTAGACGGGGCCCCCGCGGCAGCAGAGGGGGCCCCGCGGCGGCAGCCACCAGGTTTTTTTTTTAAATTAAATTTTACTTTAGGCCGGGGGGGGGTAGGAGTCCTATCCCCCCCGGCCTAAAGTAAAATTTAATTTAAAAAAAACCTGGTGGCTGCCGCCGCGGGGCCCCCTCTGCTGCCGCGGGGGCCCCGTCTACAAGCTGGTCGGGTCGGGTCCGGTCGGGTCGGGTCCGGTCGGGTCTCTCTCCCTCCCTCCCTCGCTGCAGGCTGCGAGAGACGCGAAGATGCGTCTCTCGCAGCCTGCAGCCTGCAGCGAGGGAGGGAGAGAGACCCGACCGACCCGACCCGACCCGACCGGACCCGACCAGCTTGTAGACGGGGCCCCCGCGGCAGCAGAGGGGGCCCCGCGGCAGCAGCCACCAGGTTTTTTTTTAAAATTAAATTTTACTTTAGGCCGGGGGGGGTAGGACTGGTAATGGGCTATGTGGGGGGGGGGGAGGACAGGTAATGGGCTCTGGGGGGGGGGGGTTAGGACTGGTAATGGGCTATGGGGGGGGGGGGTAGGACTGGTAATGGACTATGGGGGGGGTAGGACTGGTAATGGGCTATTGGGGGGGGTAGGACTGGTAATGGGCTATTGGGGGGGCTGGGGCTGGAAATGGACTGGGGGGGGTAGGGCTGGTAATGGGCTATTGGGGGGCTGGGGCTGGAAATGGGCTGGGCTGGGGGGGGTTAAGGCTAGAGGTGGGCTGATGGGGTTAGGACTGGTAATGGACTGTGGGCTGTTGGGGGGGGCTTAGAACTGGCAATGGGCTTTGGGGGGGGTTAAGACTGGTAATGGGCTGTGGGCTGATGGGGGCTGTCTGGTAATGGGCTATGGGGGGGGCTAGGACTGGAAATGGGCTGGGGGGTTAAGACTGGAGGTGGGCTGATGGGGTTAGGACTGGTAATGGGCTGTTGGGTGGGGGATTAGAACTGGTAATGGGCTTTGGGGGGGGTTAAGACTGGTAATGGGCTGTGGGCTGATGGGGGTTGTCTGGTAATGGGCTATGGGGGGCTAGGACTGGAAATGGGCTGGGGGGTTAAAACTGGAGGTGGGATGATGGGGTTAGGACTGGTAATGGGCTGTGGGCTGATGGGGGGGGTAGGACTGGCAATGGGCTATGGGGGGCTGACTGGAAATGGGTTGATGGGGTTAGGACTGGAAGTGGGCTGATGGGGGGTTAGGACTGGTAATGGGTTATAGGGGGGGCTTAAACTGAAAATGGGGTGATGGGGGGTTAAGGACTGAAAATGGGGTGATGGGGGGGCTAGGACTGGAAATGGGCTGATGGATGGCTAGGACTGGAAATGGGCTGATGCAGGGACTAGAAGGGAATGGATGCTGGGTGAGGCTGGAACTAGAAGGGAGCTGATGTTGGGGGAGGATTAGAATGGGATGGGGCTGGAAGAGTAAAATGGAGAAGGGAAAAATATTTTGTGTGGGAGGGATAAAAAATCTACAATTGGCCGGGTATTGGGAGAGTAAGTGGGGATTGAGGATGGAGGGGTAATATTTGAGTGGATGAAATAGGAATGAGGAAAGAGCAAAAGGAGAAAGATTAGTATGTTAAAGCAGATGTAGAGAGAGAATGGAAAAAAATCTAGAAGAGAGAAGAAAGGACAAATGGACAGCAGACGATGGAGAGTTAGCAGAAGACACGAAGAAACCAGAAGAAAGTGGCTGGAGCAATTGCAGCTGAAAAAAATGCACAAAAGGTAGAAAAATATCTCTTTATTTTGAATTTATTAATTGGAATATGTCAGCTCTGGTAAATGTGCATCATTAACATCTGTGCTTTGTTTAGTACAAGAGCAAATTAATGTATTGTTTTATTTCTACAGTGTTGTACATTCCAAGTTTGGCTTTTGGGATTCCCAGTTTAATTATTGTCTTCCTATTTCTAAATTGTGATTACTTGTTTGGTGATGGTCTATGTTCTGCATGTGTAACTGAGCTGAGGTGTTCTGTTTATATAATTCCTATTTGACATTGCCACTTGTTCTCTTTCCCCAGTAGGTCATGTATTGTTGTTCTCTGAAATGTATTGGTTTAATATTTGCAGTGTTGCCTTTTGATTGGTAGAGTATGGTGCTTTGTGAGTCCTGGTAGTGCTGTTAGGATACGGCGGGTTTACTATGGGCAGTGTTTGTAGTAGTTCCTAATGTGTCTGGCAGTTGGCACTGGATTATAGTAATGTAGAAATCTTTTAGTCTTTCTTTATCCATACACTCATTAAGAGGCACGTTTACTAAAAGTTAGTATATGGTAACATTATGCAAATATTTATGCAAATGAGGCCCCTTATGCAAATGAGGTCCGCACCCCCCTTGGGCCGCCCCTGCTGGGGGCCCACAATTTTTGTTGGCGTAGGGCCTCACTCAAGGTAAATCCGGCCCTGCCTGGAAGTATTAAGATGTGTCGAGGAAAATATATGATATATGGGCACCCAGAAAATTATCATTCCTATATTTGAAAAACATCCTAAGTGTCTAGGTTTTGTCGGCTCAAGATAGTAAGACACCAGGAGTGTCCTGGAGTCACCTCTGATAATGATTCTGCTAACAATCTAGAGACATTCAGACTATTGTGGGAGACATCCTGGAGACTTCTTTCCTCTCTCCATAAAGAAAGCAAACTATCAAATAAAAGGCTCTGGTGATAGGAGGAAATGACTCAGGAAGGATTTTCAGCATTCACTGTAATATTTTCATAAGATATCCAAAGGAGGCTCTTTGGGGAGAAAGATGGAGGTGGCAAAGAGACAGTGAGAGTTGGAGGCAAGAGAGTTTGTTAGATGGGCATAGTACTCTTGTTTGGTGAGTGCTACAGCAGTCTGGAAGGATGTTGGCAAGAATATGAAATGTATGAAGTCATGGTGGGCATGGGATTTTAGCCAAAGGTACACAGGTAACAGATTGTGGAGTCCAACCAAGGCTAAGATACAGTATGCTTCACAGTATGTGTAATGGAATGCGTGATAGCATCCGAAGCAAAGGAGAGTATAGTGTTATAGGAAGACACTGCCTCATTGACAGTCTCAGATGACATAATGAATGAAAGAAGAAATGAAACAACTGTGGAGAGAGTTGAAGGGTCTATAGCCTGAGGATTCATAAATGTGTTGGTGGAGATTTGACGAGTCTGTGACAAGGGTGATTAAGAGTGCAAGTAAACAGATGAATGCTAGATAAGGGAAGAAATGAGATGGAGAGGTTTGAAGATAAGCAGTTGGAGTAAAAGGCAATGTCAATGCAGTGGCCATATTGTGAGTAGGGGTGGTAAAACACAACTGGAGTTTGAATAAAAAGGTTAAGGCAAGGAGCTTAGAGCCACAGGAGTCAGAAGGGGTTATCAACATGAATGTCAAAATCCCCAAAATGAGGGAAACAGATGATGGTTGTTTACTCCATCAAAATGTAGAAAGACTAGGGGACACACAATGAAGCTACAAATGTAACCCATTTAAGACTAATACATAGTAACATAGGGGCTTGTTTACAAAGCCGCGGTAGTGGTTTGCGATCGTAATCAGAGCCGCGGCCCCATTGATTTCAATGGGGCCGCGGCTGCGATTGCGATCGCGAACCACTACCGCGGCTTTGTAAACAAGCCCCATAGTATATGACGGCAGATAAAGACCAGCATGGTCCATCTAGTCTGCCCAGCAAGGTGGCAAGAGTAGGTGCGCCCGCCACTCCATGCAGATCACCCTTCCCCATGCCTTTGTTTAGGGATGTACCCACCGCTCAGTGCAGATCACCTCGACTTGTTAAGATATCAGTCAATTAAGTTTATTTTGATTTTATCTTGTTTCTGTAATAGGATCCACTGTGTCTGTCCTATGCCCTTTTGAATTCTGTCACTGTATTTGCCCCACCACTTCCATCGAGAGGGCATTCCAAGAATTCACCATCCTTGCAGTGAAAAAGTATTTCCTGATGTTACCTTTCAGTTTACCCCCTTGCAACTTCATGTTATTTTATTTAGCTGTGCTTATATACTGCTTTTCACCAGGTCAAAGTGGTTTACAGATATATGCTAACAGGCACTTTTTAAAATTCCCTTCTCCCTGAAGGGCTCATAATATAAATGTACCTGGGGCAATGGAGAGTTAAGTGGCTTGCCCAAAGCCACAGGGAGTGACCATGGGACTTGATACCCCAGTCCCTCTGGCCTGAGGTTACTTGTCCCTATGTGAGAATTGAGCCCCTGGCCCTCCAGCCAGAGGTAACCTGTCCCAACCACTGAGCCATTCCTTTCCCCCTCTAATATTACAGCTTCCCCCTCTTTGAAAAAGGTTTGTTTGTTCATTAATACTCCTTAAGTAATTAAAGGTCTGTATCATATCTCCTCTGTCCCTCCTCTCCTCTAGAGTATACATATTTAGGTCTTGAAGTCTCTTTTCATGTTTTCTGGCACAGGTTCCAAATAATTTTGGTCGCCTTCCTCTGAACCGTTTCCAGTCTTTTTACATCCTTTGTGAGATATGGTCTTCAAAACTGAACACAATATTCCAAGTGAGGTCTCACCAGTGACTTGTATAGTGGCGTTAGTACCTCCTCCTTACTGCTGGTAATTCCTATCTGTATGCAAACCAGCATCCTTCTGGTTTTGGCCACTGCCTTCTCACAGTTTCGCCACTTTGAGATCCTCAGAAACAATGACTCCAAGGTCCTTCTCCTCGTCCATGCACACTAACCTATTGCCCCCTAGCTCATACAATTCCCTTGGATTTCTGCTTCCCATGTGCATGACACTGCACTTCTTCACATTAAGTCTTAATTGCCAAGCATTAGACCATTCTTTCAGCTTTTGCAGATCTTTTCTCATGATATCCATTCCCTCAGGGAAGTCCAAACTGTTGCAAATTTTCATGTCATCTGCAAAAAGACAGACTTTTCCATTCAGTCCATCAGCAATATCACTCACAAATACATTGAACAGTACTGGCCCCAGGACTGAACCCTAGGGCACGCCACTAATCACCTTCCTTTCATCCGAGTGAGTTCCATTTACCATCACCTACTGTCGTCTGTCAGTCAACCCATCCCCAGGCTGGTCAGTTTTTTTGATAAGCCTCTTATGAGGAACAGTATCAAAGGCTTTGCTGAAATCTAGGTAGATCACATCTACCGCATGCCCTTGATCTAGTTTTCTGGTCACCCAGTCAAAGAACTCAATCAGATTTGTTTGGCATGATCGTCCTTTGGTAAAACCATGTTGCCTTGGATCATGCAACTTATTGGTTTTGAGAAAGTCCACTAGTCTCTCTTTCAGGAGCGCTTCCATTACTTTTCCCACCACTGAGGTAAGGCTTACTGGCCTGTAGTTTGACACTTCTTCCCTATTACCACTTTTGTGAAGAGGTACCTCATTGGCCCTTTTCCAGTCCTGCAGAACTTCTCCTATCTCCAAGGATCTATTAAAAATATCCTTTAAAGGCCCTGTAAGAACCTTTCTGAGCTCTTTCAGTATCCTGGGATGTATCCCATCCGGTCCCATGGCTTTGTCCACTTTCAGTTTTGCAAGCTGTTCAAACACATCATTTTCTGTGAATGGTGTAGTATCTATTCTATTTCTATTTGTATATTTCTTAATCACAGGTGGTCCTTCTCCAGGATTTTCTTTAGTAGAAACAGAACAGAAGTATTTGTTTAGCATTTTCGTTTTTTCAATGTCACTTTCCACGAATCCGTTCTCAGCACTTTTGATTCTTGCAATTTCACCTCTGATCTTCCTCTTTTCCTGAATATACCTGAAAAATGTTTTATCACCACGCTTTAGATCTTTAGCATCTTTTCTTCTGCCTTTGATTTTGCTATCCTTATTTCTCTTTTTGTCTCTTTTAGCTTTATTCTGTATTCTTTTTGGTGTTCCTCTCTTTGTGAAGAGAAAATATTTTTTTCACTCAACACATAATCAAACTCTGGAATTTGTTATTGGAAGATGTAGTAAAAGCTATAAGTGTAGCTGGGTTTAAAAAAGGTTTTGACAAGTTCCTGGAGGAAAAGTCCATAAACAATTATTAAAGAGGACCAGAGAAATCCACTGCTTACCCCTGAGACAAGCAGCATGGAACCTGTGTACCTCTTTGAGAACTTGACAGGTACTTGTGACCTGGATTGGCCACTGTTGGAAACAGGATACTGGGCTTGACGAACTTTGCTCTGACCCAGTATTGCATTTCTTATGTTTTTATGTTATGTTGAAAGAAGGAAAATGAGCAATCAGTCCATGAGTAAGGAAGAGGTAGACTTGTCTGAGTGGTTGATAAGTGACTTGTCTGGGGATCTAAAGAGATAGTGGAGTAAAGCAGATGGAGTGGACTTCAAAGGAAAAAAGGAGTGAGACTGAAGTGGAAGAAGGGGTTGAAAGGCAGAAAGCAGAGGGTAGCAACCCAACACCACTGCTAAGGCAAGCTGGGTGAAATGTATGGGAAAAACATGCAGACTCCATGACAGAGGGCAGCAACTGAAGAAGAGACATCAGAGAGAAGCCCAGTCTCAATTAAGCAAGAAGATGTAGAGTTTAGAGATAAAGAGGTTATGAATGCAAGCAAGTTTGTTGAAGACAGAGTGGACATTCCACAGGGTGCGTGAGAAAGGGAGAGAAGGAGGAAGAAGAGGGATATGAATGATTTGAGGATCTGCACAGGGAGTGAGAGACACCTGAGGTTGGGGGGGGGGGTGGTCAGGATTTGGAAGGATATCCCCAGATGAGAGAAGTATGGGGAAGAGAAAAGAAGACAAGATTGTGACTAGAATGAGGGATTTCAGAGAAAGTGGAGATGGCTGAATGAAAGGAAGAAAATTTGAAGCTCATTCCTCTTCAAATCTGCCCATAAACAAATTGGCCAAAGAGGGGGCTATGGTGACTGCCATGGCTGTACCAGACACCAGTTGACGGTACTTGTCTGAAAAAAGAAAAAAAAAAACAACATAAAGAGATTTGGGCCAGTAGATGCATAAGATCCTATGGGGCATCTTTACTAAAGTCCGCAAATCTGCGCGGCGCAAAATAGCGCACGTCAACGCGGCATTGAAACGCGCAGAAACACGTTTAAATGCCCCACACACGTGCTTGTCACCCCCGCACAGGTACGCGGTTCAGTAACGGGCCCCGTACAAGTGCGGGCCCGCAAATGTCCGATAGAGGCGTGGAACGGCTAAAGGAGGGCGGAGGAAGGCTCCGGAGGGGCGGAGGGACGGGGTCAATGGGTGGAGAGTGGGAGGGGAGAGGCGCCCCGCACAGTATCGGGCCCGAATTTACATGTAAAAAATAGCGCGAGTGAAACACTCGCGGTAGAGGGCATATAAAGGGAAGAGAAACCATTTCCGTCAGCAATGTACAGCAAAACCGGGGAAACATGCAAAACGTCAGCAGTGTGATACATGTGCACAGCACAAAACTGCAATGAAAAAGAGGAAATGACCACAACAAAAGCATTAAAATAGTAAATCAGCTGGGGAACAGGTATAGTAATGCGCAAAAGTTAAAAACACACCCAGCAGAGCTCCAAAAAAATAAAATAACATTTGTTTGGAAAGGGGCACGGAGCGGAGACACCTCCAAAAACGTCTCCGTGTATTGGACCCTTCCTGGGAGTGTTCCCTATGGTTGTCCATCAATAGCACTGTTGCCCAGCTTGGGAATATGCTATCCCCCTCTGTTCGGACGTCATACCCGTGTTATATTTGCACGTTTGTCACCAGACAGGGTGAAGGAGCTCACAGTAATAATGTGCAGAGCAGGTTTTGGAACCCCACCCTGCCAGGTCTACTATCTCCAGGGACTGCACTGTCTCTGTGGCCACAGTGTGGTGCAGTGGACAGAGCCGGTACCTCTAGGACCAGAGGGTCACACGTTCAAATCCCAGCTGTGGCACATGCCAGCACAATCCCAATATTTAACCCACCACTAAACACAGATAGCAGAGACACCCCTTTATTGCACAGAACAAAAGCATGTTGCAAACACCCATATTTTACCCTACACCACACACACACCAGCACAATGTGCATCACCAACAGCCGCGTCCCCCAAATGCAGTCCTGTAGTGCCACAACTGTAGGGGCTAAGGACACGTAGGTAGAGGTTAAGTAGGTAGAGGTTATGTACGACAGATGTGCCTGTACATGCCTTCACCCCACGTGCCAAGGGCCAATTGTGTCCCTGGTCATGATCACGTAATGGGTGGCCCACGTTCCACAAAAACCTTGCTAAAGAACAACAGCTAGACCGCTATACCATGTGAGCCAAATACAGTCCTGGGGTTCCACTACGCAATCAGGTCATATCCCTTTGCAAGGATAAGGACATGCCAGCATGTTGGCGGAAGGGTTCAGATGGTGGAGGGGGCAGTGGCTGCTAGCCACAGAGGACAGTGGCCAGGCCATGTGCAGGCTGGCACCGTCCACTGCAACAGACAGGCCCTGTCGGATGTACAGTCATGGACCACCCAGGGATTGCAGCCAATCAGTGGCTACACAGTGGTGCAGTGCACACAGACAGTGTGTGCAAGAACAGAGGGTCACAGGTTCAGAGCCCAGCTGCAGCTACCGCCATCCCTGTCCACATATTCACCCCACAGCTACACCGTGGTAGTAAGGACAAACCTTTATTGCTGAGAACATAGGCATGGTCAATACGCCTATCTTTTACCACACCAAACACAGACACCATAAACAGGCACATTATCTCCAGCAGAGTCTCCCAAATGCAGTCCTGGAGGGCCAAACACCATTCAGGTTCCATGCTTCCCCTAAGACAGATGCCTGTGCTGCAGATGTCTGCACCACCCCCATGCTATGCAACTGTAGCCCATGCATATTCATAGGGGACAGCATGAAGGCCCGAACAGTGTCTGGAACACCAGGACTGGAGTAGGGACACTCTGCCGTAAAGCAAGAGGCAACAGGTCCAGACGCACCCACACCCACAGGCCACATTGGAAAAGCCCCCTGGGGGGGCATCTCCCAGATCTAGCTCCTGCGTACCCTAGCAATGCCACCCTATACCCGGGTACACGGTACACAGACCACAAACGTTTGATGTGGGTACTGGCAGGTAGACAGTCCTACGCTCAGCACTGTTTGCTCCTTGTGCTCCAGCAGAACAAGCTGTCGGCTGTCTGTGGTGCGTGCCCCAGGTCTGGCCCCTGACAGTATTTACCACCCTGGGGAGTGACACGCAGCAGTACTGTGTACCATATCCATGCCTGTACCCTTCCCAGGACTGGTGTGGTGGGCACGTCGAATGACTCCCCCAATAGTAGCACAATGCTGGCATAGGTGAGGGGGGGGGGGGTGTCTGTCTATACAGTGTGTGTTGGCTACAAACACCCTCCACAGGCCACACTGCCAGCACTGTTGCCAGTATTGGCCTGACAATGTGCATAATGAGCAGCAAGGTACCATGGGTATAGCTCAGACAGGGTGTGCTGGCCAGGATGCATCTGCACAGGGCATGGGGCACTGGCTGGGACATTGTAATGCCCAGCCACCACCTACACAGACAGGGTGACCTCTGTATGTGCTGCTGGTGGATCACTCTCACCCTGAGCGTGCAGTGATGACAGCATGGCTAGGCACCCCCATAGTGCTGTATAGCATTTCTCTCCTGTGATATATATGGGTGTCCTGTTGGGGCCTCTTCATGGACTGATCTGCCTGTGTGTGCTGCCACCCCAGTTTGGGGTGCATGCAATCCCATCAGGACTATCCAGCAGACTCTGCACAGCTGGTATGTGTCCTGATGGAGCTCCTTGCAGGGTGCAGCAGCTGATGGCTTGCTGCAGGAGAATATCAGATAGTGCTGGGGTGCACCCCTGAATATCCAGGCCTACTGTCTGTCTGATAGTGTGTTTTGGATGTGTGTGGAGCTGCTTGGACTGCCCTGTAGGGTGTCTGTCCCCCAGCAGGACAGGGGTTGATGGCCCACTCTACTGCCATTGGTGCAGGGGGGGGGGGGGGGAAGGATGGGGATCTGTTGATGGGAGACCCTGTTTGTCATGGGGGGGGGGTAGGTACGTTGCCCACCTATGGGTCGAGGGGGGGGTGGGAGAAAACCACCAACTAAGACAGAAGGGGTATCCATGATGAGTTTGCAACACCTTCTTATCACACAGGTTAATACTGATTTTGAGCTCTGGCATGGCCTCATTCAGCCATGGCCGTTGATGTGGACCTGGTCCTGGGCGCCACCTCCCACCCTCAGGGTGAGCACATTCCCTGCACAATGTGACGGTGTGTAGCTACCCCTCGCCGGCAGTCCTCACGCTCAGGCCCCCCACCAGGCCGAGGTTCTGTGTGGGTGGACACGGACAGTTCCCCCTACCATGCCGTGTAGCTTTTGGGGTGCAGTCCCCATCTTGTGTGCATCTGTGGGCAGCTGATTTGCATGTGCATTGCATCATGGGTACGGGTGGCCTACCCGTCCTGTCTACAGCAGCAGACTGTCTGTGGGGTGACGTGCAGGCTCTCTGCAGCCACACAGGCGCTTACTCAGAGCTATAGTGCTGTAGCCCAATGGTTCCATCACTGCCTTTATAGCAGGAGGTCATGGGTTCAAGTCCACAGAGGGGTTCTGTGATAGGGTTGTCCAGAGCATTGTACTTTTTTACTGGACATATGTTTATGGCATCAAACACACCCTTGCCATACTGTACCCATAAGGGTGCCTCTGAGGGTGCATTATAGGGCGCCCTATAGGCCACCTTATGGTTGCCATCCATATTGCATGCACTATACATTATCCTGTGGCGCAGCATACATGGTGCCCTATAGGGGACTTGCTAGGGTGCCTTTGCGGACTGTGCACTGTAACATGTGCCTTACGGGCCTCCATATATTAACACGCTGTTAGAGCGGGTATACTGGTAGTGGGTAATAAAATAAAACTATAAGGCCTCCTACAGCACACCTCACCATAATACTTACTGCCCCAGCCAACCTTGCTCACTGGGCACTGTGAGGGGTTGAACCCCTGACCTCTGCACCATTGCACACTGATTGTGTTTGGGTGCTTGCAAATCAGCACAACACCATTTACCTCTCCCAAATTATTATTCCTCAAAAAACATTGCCACACACCCTTCTGACCAGCACCACAGCCCCCTATGCCTCAGCCAGCTGTCTTTAGTGTGCACTGCGGGTGTTCACAGCCTTGCTCCCAGCACCATTGGTCAGTGTTCTAACCATCATGCTGTTGCTCGGTTCCTCTGCTTTCCCATCATTGCGCGACTTATGCCTCCCAGTCATCAGAGGCCTCCAATACCATTAGTGCGCCGCTTTACGTACAGCAGCGCACGCACCTCTGGCGGCCATAATTTCTGTGACTCCAATAGAAAACAAACACCGACAACTGCCTTCAGTGTACACGGGGGGGGGGGGGGGGATTGAACCCCTGCTCCCAGCACCATTGGTCAGTGTTTTAACCAATGTGCTGTGGCTCCGTTCCTGTGCTTGTGCCTATCGGCGCACCGCCTTGTGCCTATCAGCGCGACGCCTTCTGCCGCCCAAGACGACCGGTGCACCGCCTTCTGCCGCACAAGAGGACCTGTGCGCCACCTTAGGCCGCCCAAAAAGAACTGTGCGCTGCCTTATGCCGCCGAAAAAGAACTGTGCACCGCCTTATGCCGTTTAAAATTAATTTGCCTCCTAAAACAATTTTAATCATTACAGTTGCTGTCTCAGCTGGCCTTTGTCGTTGTGCACAATGGGGGATTGAACCCATGGCCCCTGCACTATTGGTCAGTGTCTTCACTGTTGTACTACGGCTCGGTTGTTTTCTATACCCGGCAGCGCGCCACTTTGCCTTTTGGCGCGCTAATGTCGACCCCGCACATTACCGCGACGCGCACACGTCCGGTTGCTTACTCCCGGTTTTTTTCTTTTGGCAGCCTGATCCGCCCACTCCTTATATGGCACAGGTACACTACCGCGGCCCCGCACGATAAGAATGTTTAGTAAACATGCCCCTATGTTAGGGACATTTTTTGTAAATTCTGTCAGGCTATGATTGCAGGGTTGATGGTACTCTTCTTTTCACTTTAGATGTTGTGTCTATGTACACGTGTATTCCACAATCTGAGGCTCTGGATGTTATTAGGGATGTTCTGGAAAGAAGGAAGTGACCCCATTTTGTGCCTACTGATTTTATTTTGTCTCTGGTCCGCATCTCATTATGCTGGAATCTTTCTCTTTTTTCAGACCATTACTATCAATGGGTGGTATCCCATTTCATTATTGAAAAGGGTGTATTTATTTATTTATTTAAAGTTTCTTATATACCGCGCTATTCAGCATCAGCGCGGTTTACATGGAACAAAACAATCTCAGTACATTTGAAAACACGTATGAGTTACAGATAACAGGGCAATAAACTTGGGTAACAAGGGTAACTATCTACAATAACGATTGAACTATTTACATAAGAGAGCATTGTAAGATGACAGAGATCTTTTGGGAAAAAGAATCAATCGTTAGCTGAGTGTGATGAGTTTATCACATATGCTCTTAAATATTTGCAGGCATCATCCAAGATTTCAAAATATTTTTAAGAAAAACTTGCAGATTTTGAAATTGCATCCATTCTTTAGCACTAAGAAGCTAAGAATAATATATTCTCATGGCAGAAATCTTAAGGAGATATTGAGTCCCTCTGATGTGAGAGTGCAGAGGAAGACTTCATTCTCTAGTACTATTACTAATGGAGTTCTGATTGGATGTTATAAATTTGGATATTGTCTAACCTGCAAAATTACTCTTTGAATTTTTTGAGAATCCAGCATTTAGAGTCATAAAACCTTTCGGTGGCTTTTTCATTTTTCATTCCATTATTAAACTCTGTCCAGAACCTTGCTTGGGGCTGGGTCCTTAAGCAAGCTAATGCCCTTGAAACAATACTGTACAAAAAGGATAACAAATTAGCAAGTGGGGAAAGCATGCAGAGGATGGTTCATGGAATTCTTTCCAATTTCTGTATGTGTGTGTGCACACACACGTGCATGCAAATATCTATCTGTTTGCATCTGCATTGCCTGAGTATGTCTGTATGTATGTCTTATGTATATGTTTTGTCAGTTTATGTGTATGTCTCTACTTTGTGTGTTTGTTTTGTGGGTTATGTTTGTTCTGTGGGTATGAGCACATGTTTGTGTGTTACCGCATTAGTGCTGCATGTGTGTATGTGCTTGCTTGCATAAGTGAGCATGAATGCTGGCATGTATATGTCTGAGGAGGGAGGAGTGGCCTAGTGGTTAGGACAAGGTACTTCAGGCCAGAGGGCTGGGGGTTCAAGTCCCACCTGGGGACAGCAATCTCAGGCCGGAGGGACTGGGACTTCTAGTCCTATAGGCACTCCTTGTGGTCTTGGGCAAGCCACTTAACCCTCCATTGCCCATGTTCCCTGTAAGTATTAGCATATGTGTGTCATATCCCCTCGTGTTAAATGTATCTCCCAATTGACCACTTTGACCTGGTGAAAAGCAGGATATAAATACAGATAAATAAATAAATTAGTATGTATGTATGTGTATTTATGTGTGTAATTACATCTGTGCTGTTTGTGTGTGTGCAATCAGGAGGGAGATAAGAGGAAAGGGCAGTTTGACAGGTACAACTGCATAATTGCTATGTTACTATGAATTACTGTTTGTATGTTGCAGCTGCTGGAATAGTTTTACCTATGAAAATGCATTGAAGCATTTTTTAGGGGATAAGGGCTTCATTTCTCTTCCATCTCCTACCACAGGCAGAAACTTGACTTGTGCTGCACAGGAATTTCCCCTAGCTCAACTCCTCTCTTTCTCTGACTAGAGCAGCATTCCAGTGCTCCACCCCACAGCCTTTCTATTGGCTGGATCCTATTCACAAGACTACTAATTACATTTGAAACAAGAAGGGCAAGCTCATTCACAAGGGGGGAGGAGGATTAGAGGACTACAGACTGTAATGTAAAAATCAGTAGAATCCTGAAAAAACCCAGACAGTTGTCAGTCCCAACCTCCTAAGTACAGAGCACATCTGACAGTGCCCTTTAAACTTTAGACCATAAGTATATTCCTAGATTGCAATGTCATAATCTAGCCCAGCCCATGTCAACATAAATTAGCTGTGAGTGCACATAGAAACCAATAAGAAAGCTGTACAAGTTAGTTAGCAGCTTTCCCAGCAGAAATAGCAAAGAAAATGAAATAGATACGAGTATGTGGATAATTCAAAATACTGTATATGTGTGGTGTGTGTGTGTGTATATCTGTTGCATTTTTATTTGTGCTGTGCATCTGTTGTATCTGGAGGGGGAGGGGTAGGGCATTTCCAGGGGACATAGTTTTAGGGGGTAGGGGCCAATGCAGGGAGGTAATTTTGGAAGTCAGGATGGGTTGTGTGGGGGTAGTCTAAGGGTGGGGCAGTTTGCATAGTGGTGGTGAGGTGGAGTTCTTGCCAATAGGAAAATTGGGGGTACTAGATTTTTGGGGTGAGGCAGTTTTTGCAGTGGTGGGTAAATATGGGGGGGGGGGTCAGTTTTGGGTGGATGGGGAAATTTTCAGAGTGATGGGCCAGATGTGGGTAAATATTTATGAGTAGACAACTTGTAGAGTGGTAGAACAGGTGTGAGGCAGTTTTCTTTAGTGGTAGAGCAGTGTGCTGGATGGTAAGGAAGTTGTGAGGGAGTAGTTTTTTGGGGTGGAGGTAATTAACATGGTGGTGGGGCATTTGCAGGGGAGTTAGGTTTTGTTGGTGGGGAAGTTTACAGGGTGGTGGGGCATCATCGGGTGTGTATCATTTTTGGGCGTGGGGCAGTTTGCAGGTTGGTGAGGCAGTTACAGGAGCCTATTTTGGGTGTGGGGCAGTTAGTAGTGTGGTGGATCAGTTGTGGGGTGTCATTTTTTAGGGTGGGGTTACTTATAGGCTGGTGAGGCAGTTGTGTGGGAGTATTATTCTGGGGTGGGGTCATTTTGTAGGTTGGTACGTCATTTGTAAGGGAACATTTTTTAGGGGCTTGGGACTGGGTGCATGTTTTTGGAGTGAAGCAATTTGGAGGGTTGGATGAGTAGAGAAGAGGGAGAGGGATTTTGAAAGAGGAATTCCGTAACTGCAGCGTTCCATTCTATGTAAGCTTCTATGTTGCAGAAGCTGGAACTTCTTTTCCCATAGAAATGCATTGGGCCATTATTTGGGGGGGGGGGGGTATTTTTCTGGAACCCCATTCGACTTGGCTCATTTTTTAATTCAGTGTGTCCTTTTAGCTGTTTTTCCCATATGTCAAGTTTCATCTCATTCAATTAATTTTTTGGTGCATTATTTTGCCCCCAAATAAACATTCTTGACCCCCTTTGCGTAATTCCTTCCAATTTCTTTTGGGTTGGAAAGAATAAAAAGTATAGCAGTACTATGCCTCAGTCTCGTAGACTTGGTTATAGATTAATCTCCTTTGCAACCATTAATTATTACGTGGAAAACTGAGCTTTTGGCCAGTTTGGATAAAGCAGACTGGCTTACAATTTGGCATGATGCACATAGCATTACAATCTGCCACCTTTTATACAGACTTCTACATCATACTTAAAGAAATCCATCCATTAAATAAATAAATAAAAAAATATTTAGAAA
The DNA here is from genome assembly GCA_033557465.1 of Ichthyophis bannanicus. Lineage (NCBI taxonomy): Eukaryota > Metazoa > Chordata > Amphibia > Gymnophiona > Ichthyophiidae > Ichthyophis > Ichthyophis bannanicus. The sequence goes on from CM066034.1 coordinate 367,236,012, forward strand.
ATAGGTTCATCCTTTAGCTCTCTGTGTTGGAGGCAGTGTGCAAAATGGGATGCATATATACATGTGCAGCGGAACTGCCTCAATGTGCAAAACATTTGGCCTGGTTTTCCAGAGAGTTTGACTGGTGGTGGATGGGAAATCATCCCTTTCCCAGAACTGGCACTACTAGATTCTTGGGCAAGATGCATCTTCCAAGGTATGAAAGGCACTAAAGCACCACCTTTTTTTCCTACACTACTCCCAGGCCAACAACAGGTCCTCACCCGCCATACTCCCTACAAGCTAACTGTAAATAGCAGACAACCCTGTAAATAAAGTACATAAAGTACATCCCTGTACATAGTTCTTAGGGTAAGCCATGTCGCTACAATTGCGCAGTGACATCCTGCCTAGACTGTATATAGCCTGTATATAGTTACCCCAGTTCTAAATCCAAGTTGCATGACCCGTTCAATGTAAGCGCAAGCAGGCTCTTCCTGATCTGTACAAAATGTTATCTGTACACCACACTGATTTTAAAGAGCGTGGTATATAAAAGCATTAAATAAATAAATAAAATAAATGAAGGCCCTCACGTGGTTCTTACTTGGAACCAAATTTCATACTGCGACGCTCCTGCCCCGCCTTAGGGCTAAAGACAGGAGCGGGGCCTATTGCCTCGTGAGGAAGGAGTTTAAAACCTATTCCCCTGGAATGCTGGGTACTGTAGTTTTTCTGCTCCTTTCACTCCGAAATAAAGTGTAGTTGTGCGCCAGAGACGGTAAGGCTTATTTGCAAGTATTTTTATTATGGTTAAGGTTATTCTTCCATCGCATGAGAAATTCAGAAATATGAACAAAACAGGTGCTTTAACACGAACAGAAAGAACTCAGGTATAAAGTCAACTTAAAGTAGAAATTCAGCTTTACTTCTAAGCAGTTTACTCAGCTCTGCCCCAAGAGGTCATTCACTTTAAATGCAGCCTCTTTTCACACACTGTTACGTTCACAGTGCTGGGTCACTTCAGGTGCAGGTAATTAAAGCTTTCCTAGCATGGCAGCAAAACAGCTCCGTGGTATTCAACTCATACACAGCATAACCAGTTTCTTCAGTTTGGTATTTCCACACAACAAATAGTTCAGTCCATGCTCTCACAGTCAGGTAAATCAGAATTATCTTGCATTAATTCCTCAGACTGTATAGGATTATTAACTTCCTGCAATACTGTCTGTCTGTTTGCTGTTAGCTTTAAAAACTCTTTAAAATCCTGGAGAAGCAATTCAGCCTGTTGTCTGCTAGATAAGGAATTGTTATCAGTTGTTAAACTTCCCTCTTGATTAAGGCTGTTTCCCTTTTCCTCTCTCAGGTTAAGTGAATCAGAGTAACTCTTAGGCTCTTTTGTTAAGGTTTCAAATATAGGAGAGTTGGGTTTACCTTCACTCTGGAAGCTCTTTGGCAAATTGCTTATTTGTTGCCAAGCCCCTCTTATCCTAGGTGGCTCAGAAGTCCTCCAGCTGTGAGAGTTCCCGTACCTCTCTGGGCCAAACTGTAATTCCCCGAATGAGTTCTTTTTCTCTCTTGCCTGCCGTGAAGGCTTCCTCTCCCAGGGCTCTGCCTTCCTCCAGGTGCCTATTCCAGGGCTAGGTCCACTTTCCTCAGGACTTCCATTTATTGCCTCTGAACAGATTCTTGCAGGTCTTCTTCTACTGCTTCGGCTCAGTCCTTGGCTGCTAGCCTTCCCTGGGCTCCTTCTCTTCTCCTTCCACCTCCACTTCTCCTTAGCAAAGCCATACTCCGGTTTAAAACCAGGTTCTCTTCTAGACACGCCCCTTCCAAGCACTGGGTGTGCCCAATCAGGACTGCACGACTCCTCCCCTGGGCTGGTATCCATGCTCAGCTCAGCAGAACGAAGTCTCTCTTTCTTTCCAGCATTGACAATCTGACGTAAATCCTGTTGCCCTTCAGGATTTTCATCTGTCTCCATAGCCTGAGGAGGGCGCTCTTCACCACAATACATCCAAGTTTTGGAAACAAACTCCAGATGGCACATGCAAAAAACAGATTGACACATTCTCTAAAAGGTACTAATGCTCATTATGACTTGATTTGGAGCAATTTCTGATATCTGTTTTCTTTTTCTTAATATTTGACATTATAAAGGGATCTTATGGATTTTAAATGGATGAATACATTATTACAAGGTAACATTAAGGGGCAAATCTTTGCTATTGATACACTCTCTTCTCTGAGCAAGCTGATATTTTATCCTAGATTTCCAAATTATCCTGCTAGACCAGTCCAGACTAGTGGATTAACTCCCCCTGCCAGCAGATAGTTAACCTTGTAGCCCTAGGGGTCAGCTTCCGTATTTTCTCTGTCTCCAGCAGATGGTGGACTTCAGCTAGCTTCTGAGGGTTTCCTGTCCGTGTAGTTTTTTTTATTGGTGGGATATCTCCAGGGTGCACAAGAGGTTTTGTTCTCTTGAGGTTGCTCCTGATCAAGAGGATCAGTCTTGCTCCTCAAAGGCAGGGGGGAGGGGGTTCCTTGCTTACGAGGAGCAAGATAGCCCTCAGAGTTTCTGGACTCCTTGACAAAAACACAGCTTTACAGAAGCAGCTCTATCAGCTTAATCAGCCCCTTTTTTTGTTTTCATAGTAAATTTATTTAAAAAAAAGAAAAGTAAAACGACAGTGTCAGTGAACAAGAGCAAGGCAGCTTCAGCTCTGCTGCACACAGACAGGATCCTCGAGTTTTGTTGAGCAGTGAATCTTACCACCGTCCTCTCTCCCTCTCCCTTGTTATCTCTTTGACATGTTTTTTTTTTGGTAGGGGGGTCCCCGGTGCTGTGCTCCTTCGGGCCATTGTGGTTTATTCCCCCTCTTTAGGCTGTCATGAACCCAGTGCCATTTTGGGATCAGCGGTTAGTGCGGGCAGCCCTTTCTCTTTGTGGTTCTCTCCGGGCTGTCATTTTCTCTGCCTTAGATGTTTTTTTTCAGCAGTGGGAGCAGCCGGAACACCGGTGGCTTTTCTCACGGTGACAGTTTTCAGCAGTGGTGAGTCCCACTCAGGCACTTAGTGTGATTCTCCTCTCCAGCAGCTTCCCACCACTTGTTTTACTTCACGGCCACCATTTTCTAGCGGTAAACTCAGTCTCTCTTTATCTCCCATGTGGGCCAACATTTTCAAAGGGGATATATCGTGTTTTTCTACTAAAATGGCATCCACTCTCCAGAGATGTTTGGGTTGTGGCCACAAATGCCGTTTTTTGACCAATAGCTAATGCAGCAGAACAGGGAGAGTCCTCTACAGTGGAGGGTTCACCGGCATGGTGGGATGGCACTGATTCCTTGGCTCTGCTTTTACCTGCCCCTCCAGGACCTCCATGACATGCTAGCTTTCTTACTGGGAGCTCTTAAAAGAGTTTTGGTACATTTTTAAAACAAAGTTGCATTCTTTTTGGTGCTCTAGTTTAAAAGGACAAACACAAGAAGCAGAAGATGTTGGAAGAGCAGAAGGGTCTTTATTGTTCAAAAGGAAATCCCAACGCGTTTCGGCAACGCCTTCCTCAGGGGGAGTAACACTAGTGAATGATAAAAATTGTATAAACAATAGTCAATTAAACAAAATAAAAGAAAGTTAAAAACAATAAAACAAAAAAAGTACCTGGCAGTTTCCCAAAAAGACACACAGGTTCCACAATGTTTGTACAAAGCAGTGGATGTCCAAACCTTTTCTAAAACCAACTACACTAACAGCTTTTACTACATCCTCCAGTAATGAATTCCAGAGTTTCATTATGCATTGAGTGAAAAAATATTTTCTCTTATTAGTCTTAAATGGATTACACTATAGCTTCATTGCATGTCCCCTATCTTTCTACTTTTCGGTGGTGTAAACAATTGATCTATATTTATTCTTTCTGCTCCATTCATTACTTTATAGCCTTCCATCATATATCCCCTCAGCCAGGGGTGGCTCTATAATGAGGCGGAGTGAGGGAGTGGCCTCAGGCAGCAAACTTTTAGGGGCGGCAAAAATGCCCCCAAAACAGTCATCTCACCGCACTTTAAATTTTTAAAAAAATGTGGATGAGCGGCTGCGGCCGTGATAGCGATAATTTAAAGTGAAAGGAAACCGGTGCGGAGCCTTCCTGCCCTATGGAACCCCTGCTGCCATGTCCCACTCTAGCATCACTTCCTTTTTGGGGCAAGACGCAGCTGTGTGGGTTCCATAGGGCCGGGAGGCTGTATACCAGTTTCCTTTCATTTTAAATTACCACTATCGCAGCCGCAGATGAAGGGGAAGGAGTAGAATGGAGACATGGGCGGCAGAAGAGGGAGTGAAACGAGCTACATGGAGGGAAGGAGATGGAGTAGAATGAGCTACACGGGGTGAAGGAGAAGGAATGGAGATGACACGAGTGGCAGGAGGGGGAGTGGAACGCAGCTACATGGGGAGGAAGGAGAGGGAGCGGAATGAACTACATGGGAGGAAGGAAGGGGAGCGGAATGGGGCTGACATGGAGGGAAGGAGAGTGAGCTGAATGGAGCTACATGGGGGGGGGGAAGGAGAGGGAGTGGAACGGAGCTACACAAGGGGGGAAGGAGAGGGAGCAGAATGCATTACACAGGGGGAAGGAGAGGGAGCTGAATGGAACTGACAGAGGGGGAAAGAGAGGGCTGGAAGGGAGCTGATGGTTAAAGAGAAGGCTGGACGAGAGCTGACAAAGAGAGGGCTGGAAGAGAGCTGAGAGAGGGGGAAAGAGAGGGCTGAAAGAGAGATGACAGGGGAAAAGAGAGGGCTGGAAGGGAGCTGACAGAGGGGGGAAAGAGAGCTGGAAGGGAGCTGACGGGGAAGGAGAGGGAACAGAATGGAGCTGACAGAAGGGGAAAGAGAGGGCTGGAAGGGAACTGACATGGGAGAAGGTGGGAGCTGGAAGGGAACTGACATGGGGGAAAGAAAGGGAGAAGAATGGAACTGATAGAGGTGGAAAAAGAGGGCTGGAAGGGAACTGAGAGAGGGGAAGAAGATGGCTGAAAGGGAACTGACGTGGGGGAAGGTGGGGGCTGGAAAGGAACTGACATGGGGGGGGGGAAGAGGAGGATGGAAGGGAGCTGACACCTGGGAGTGGGACTGGAGGGAGCTAACACTTGGGGATGGCCTTCTCCGCTCTTAGTGCACCTTTTACCCCTCTATTATCTAACAGTTTTTTTGCTACGAATGTACTTGAAAAAGTTTTTATTATATGTTTTTGCTTCCACAACAAGCTTTTTTTCAAATTCTCTCTTTGCCTGCCTTATCAATGCCTTGTATCTAATTTGCCAGTGCTTATGTTGTTTCTAGTTTTTGTCATTTGGCTCCTTTTTCCATTTCCTGAAAATGCTTATTTGGCTACAAAGCCTCTCTGACCTCACCTTTATACCATGCTGGCAGTTTTTTGGACTTCCTTCCACTTTTCGTAAAGCGTGGAATACAGCTGCTCTGGGCTTCCAAGATAGAATTTTTAAACAACAGCCATGCTTTAATCTTTGCAGCTGCTAGTTTTAATTTTTTCTTAACTATTTTCCTCATTTTATCATAGTCTCCCTTTTGAAAGTTAAAAGGTAGTACTGTGGATTTCCTTGCTGTCCTTCCTCCATTTATTAAATCAAAGGTGGTCATGCTATTTCACTATTGCCTAGTGTCCCCAACACCATTATCTCTTGCACTAGATCTTGCGTTCCACTACCGACTAGGTCCAAAATGTCTTCCCCTCTTGTCGGTTCATGAACCAGCTCTTCCAAGAAGCTGTCATTTCTTTCTTTTTTTTTTAAATTTAAACATTTTTATTAGGATTAAATTGTTTTTTGACATATATCACACAACCTTCATTTTAATACCTTACAACATTATAACCCTTCCCTTCCTCCCCCCACCTGCACCGTGCCATGTTTCCTTATATAATCTTTCTTTCCATACTGATTATTATCACGTATTAACCCATAATATAAATTTGCTCCAAGTCTTAGCAAAAATATGCAGTTTTCTACGCTTCATTGCTGTCAACCTATACATTAAATAAACATTTCACAATCACTGTTCCACCTCTCCCAATAGAAGGATGTCTTCCTGTCTCCATGACTTAGCTATAGCCATTCGACAGGCCATACATCCTGCTTTGATTTAATAATGCATCAGAGCGGTGTCCCACTTCCACCATTATGTTCTGGTCCAAGCTCTATATCATAGCCCACTATCTCCCGCAACCAATTAGCCACCCTCTGCCACAGCCGCTGCGCCTTCCCACGAGACCACCAAATATGCAAATATGTACTCTTCTATCCACAAGCCCTCCAACATTCCCCCTCCGCTGAGCCTCTTTGTCTTCCCATTATTTTTAGTCTGAGGTACCACCTATATAACATTTTATAATAATGTTCAATTTAATTATTCACCAATAGGCCCTTATGCATACCCTCACAAATCTTTTCCCACCCCTGTGTATCCCATGAGGTATCTAAATCCTCCTCCCATTTTTTTTTGAACCAGTCTTTAGCTTCCTTCTCAATCTGCATGTCGATATGGCCCCCTTAATCGTATCTCTACAGAAGAGCTGCTCAACCAGGGTTTCTTTTTTTTTTTTAAATTTATTTATTGCAATTTTACACTTCACAGCCATAAAAGTGAAAACAGAAATATAATCATTTTAATAAAGGAAAATCATTGTCCTATTCAAAATAAATCAAGTCTACAGCCCACTAATACAGCATACAATAAAGCCAAGTATTAAGGAAAAAAGAAAAGCAAGGAAATATCATATTAGATCAGAAAGAAACACATCAATCAGTCCCCCACCCAAGCAATCACAGTGATGCAGTTATGGGCAAACCAACTGCAGACTTTCCTCCTCTTTTGCAACAATAAAACTTAATAATTTTTTTGGTTCATACACCAAACTTTTGCCATTACATTGACTTCGGAAGAAGTGACAATTAAAATGCAGGTGGAGGAGTTGGAGAAACAATTGAAAGAATCTATGACGGAGGAGAAGTTCCACATAGATTGGAAAAGTTTTGAGAGCCAGTTAGAACAATTTAAGGACTCTGTGAGGCAAGTGAAAATCAGGAAATTTCAACGTGACACAGGGGATTATGAAGAGGACCAGGTTTATACCTGGAAACATCACCAATGTCTGGCTAATAAGCAAAAGAAACAAGTGACGTTTGAAGACACTACGGATGTTAGTAGTGAATCCTCTGACTCCACTTCTAATGATCAAGTACAAAAACATAGTAATTCACATCAACGTCCTTTTCTCAGAGACCGCCCTGCATTATGCCGGCCATATTACATGGAGGAAGGTTGGAGGGGACCAACCACCAGATCCCAATCGAAACAACAGTGATCAATCTGTCCACTGTATCTTTATCAGCTGAGCAATTACAAGTGTTGGAATTAGGGTTATCTTTTGTTCCTGTTCCTCAATATGATCCGTTCTGTATGAGAGTAGCCTTGTATGGCTTCTTCAGGAAATTGCAAGCATCCCATTTTTTTTCAAAAAGGTGACACCAATCAGGAAAGTCAGAACTCAGTTTATAGGAATCCATCCAGGTGGGTCCCACCGGGTCAAGTGGACCCGTTTATTGAAACTTATCAGAAGTTGGTGTTACGGGATTTACTTATGATGGAAAAGACAAACCCTAGACAAAGTTTTTCATACTAGTCAACATCGCATGGCTTTAAAATCTTTAAGTGATCATAAAGAGATTTGTATCCATCGGGCGGATAAAGGGGGTGCAACTGTTATTCAGGATATGTTTCGGTATAAGACCATTGTAGAAACTCATGTTCTAGATAATAAATATTATGTAGTTCTAGCTGGGGATCCTAAATTAGGTATCCAACGACTAATCAATGAATGTACATCACATGCGGTACAATCCGGCTAGATTACGAGACAGGAGTTTAAGTTTTTGAATAAAAGTCACCCTATACTGCCAATCCTGTATATGGTCCCAAAGATCCATAAAAGTCTGGAAAATCCTCCAGGGTGCCCAATAGTTTCTTGTCGGGATTCCATCTTAGAGCCTTTGTCACAGTTCTGTGACACGTTTTTTTGTCCTATCTTACCCACCATCAATTCATATATCAGAGATTCATTTCACTTTTTATCAATGCCACAAACACAACAACATATTGACATATCCAAATGGTACTTGGTGACTATGGATGTACAGGCTTTGTACACCAATATTAATCAGGATGCGGCTTTACAGATGGCAGCGTTAGTTCCTTTAGTTTTGCTAGAGCGTTTACCTAAACAGTTTGTTATGGAGCTGCTCGCTCTAGTGCTAAAAAATAATTTCTTCAGATTTGGAGACAGTTATTACAATCAAATTCATGGGATAGCGATGGTTGCTATGGTAGCCCCATCGATTGCTACATTTTACATGCATCAGTTTGAGACCCAACATATTTATCCATCGGAATGGTTTTCAGATATTCGCATGTGGATGCGATATCTGGATGATATCTTTTTCTTTTGGACTCATACAGAAGCGCGGTTGAATAGTTTCTTTGAATGGATTAACACATTGTCTGAAGATATAAAGTTTACGCCAAAGTACAGCTATGAATCTATTGAATTTTTGGATTTACAATTAATTAAAGGGAGGAGTGGTCTAGTGGTTAGGACAAGGTACTTCAGGCCAGAGGGCCAGGGGTTCAAGTCCCACCTGGGGACAGCAATCTCAGAACAGAGGGACTGAGATTTCTAGTCCTATAGGCACTTCTTGTGATCTTGGGCAAGCCACTTAACCCTCCATTGCCCATGTTCCCTGTAAGCATTAGCATATGTGTCTCATATCCCCTTGTGTTAAATATATCCCCCAATTGACCACTTTGACCTGGTGAAAAGCAGGATATAAATACAGCTAAATAAATAAAATAAATAAAGATCATACTAATATGAAAACCACACTTTATCAAAAGTCAGCACAACGTAACACTTTATTACATTTTCAAAGTTATCATCCAGGTTCTTTGAGGCGAGGATTACCGGTGGGACAATTTATTAGACTACGTCGTTTATGCTCCACTATGGAGGAATACTGCAAACAAGCATCTAGTTTGAAGTGCCGTCTTCGAGAAAGAGGGTATCCATATTCTATTATTGATAAGGCATATCGTAGAGCTTGCCACATTCATGCTGACTGGTGGCAGAGGAATGATATTCACTGTGAGGACAGCTCTGGTGATCTTCCCCCGTTTGTGGGAGTGCTACCTTTTATGCCCCAATCTATGGAAGTGGTATCTATTCTCAAAAAACATTGGCCAATTTTATCTCTACATCCATGTTTTGATAAACCACTGATGATGGCTTTTAAAAGAGGCCACAACATTGCTGATTGGGTTGTTCGTACTACAGATGAGCTGCCCACACCACAAAATAAAGGACACTTTCAATGCCAACAATATGACTTTTGCTCCTCTACGTTAGAAGGTTCGACTTGGGAGCATCCTGTGAGCCATAAGAGATTCCATAGCAATTTTTATACTACCTGTCTGACTACTTTTGTGATATATGTGTTAATATGTCCTTGTAATAAACTCTATATAGGAAAAACTACCCGCAGTATGATTACAAGAACACTGCTCTCGTATCACCACAAAAGTATTTTATGCTCCTGTTGTTCAACATTTCCATGACTTACAACATTGATTCCAGGAGCTGCGATGGCGTATTCTGGATCATGTTCCAGATAAGATAAGAGGTGGGGATCGGGGTTCCCGTTTGTTGTATTGGGAACAACTTTGGATTTATCAATTAGATTCACTAGCATCTGAGGGTCTAAATTCCTCCATAGAGTGGTGGAACATCATGTGAATACTAAATAAGGGGACAGAGTCTTTGGGGTTGAGCTGTTTGTATTGGCTGTCGATTAGTTACGTCATTCCATTGGCACAAATAAGAAGGGGAAGGTGTCTTTCATTAATATATGTCTGCAACGGAGTTTTGAAGAAGGGCTGAGAGTATCGGAAGCCCGAAACACAACGTTGGGTCAACAATATGTAACATTGCATCCAAGGAGAGATTCAGCAATCTGGCTGCCAGCCCAATGTTGGTTCATCTTCCCTAATTTTGATAACACGAGCAATCGTTAACATCATATTGTGACTGTTGAGAGGGGAGTCCTTGGAAAGTTAAGAATACTTCCTTTGAGCCATAACAACTGTGGATTTGTGGCTGGTTTTTGAATAAGTTCGCTTTAATATGTTTCAAAAGCCCAATAATTTGGTTGGATTCGGTTCTTACATTGGTGGCTTTATTTCCTCATTTTTGATAGTCTATTGGTTTTGAGCTTGGATTCATTTTCTATACTAAATCGAGGTTACCCTAGGATTTGGTATATCTTATGGGTATGGTTAGGGGTTGCATCCCCGTTTTATAAAAAAAGAAAAAAGGACCATTTATGCTACGAGAAGGGTATACACCTTCAAGGCATTAGTTCCGACAAAAAATTAGTTTAGGTTACCTATCCCTTTGTATTTGAGAATATTACATTGCACCAAGCATACATAGGGAAATCTTAGCATAAATGAAAATCCCAAGGCTAACACTCTGGTGCGCAATAACAAAAACTCCTGCCAACACCTCTGAGTAAATCTGAAAAAGTCAGAAAACACCCTTATCTTAGAACCAAAAAACATTTCATCCATAGAGTGGAAATAAAGCTTTAAGACAGCAAAGTGGTCTGATGAAGAGGAGCAGAACCGGTACCTCCAAGAGCAAGCCCCACTTTCCCCTTCCTCTTGCCTATTGTAACAACGGTCAAGAGGTCTACACATAACGCCAGTACTAGAGGTAGTTTCAGGTGTTCCATGCAGTGCTCCTCTGAAGCGCCATCTTGGATCTCTCCAACTGGGGTTTCTGATGCCCCCAACTGCTGTCGCATTCAGGTGGCCATGTAGTGTCTCAGTTGCAGATATGGGAAGTAATCCCTCTCTCCTAAACCATACTCCTCTTTTAAGACTGCAAAATCGACCATCAGTCCATCCTCCCAACATTGCCCAACCCATCTAAGTCCTTTGGCGCTCCATATCTCAAAAATTCCCTTCCCCACCCCAGGTGGGAACTCCCAATTAGCTACTATTGGCATAAATTTTGAATATCCTTGTGGGCCTAACCAAATCTTTCTTCACTTTTTCAAGACCCTTAGGGTCAGGCCTATAAACGTGTTGGCTGGTATCCCCCCTTCTTTGCTTCCTCCCTCAGGTACCCATAATTGCATCCCTAGACTCCCCATTCCTTAAATGGAATCCTTTATTTCTACCTATCACCCTTCAGCCACTACCCCATTGCTGCCCAGGTATGGGCAGCTTCATAGTAGCATTCAAAATTAGATACTGTAAGGCCTCCTCTATTTTTATTTCTCCACAGAATTGCCCTTGCTACTCTAGATCTTTGGTCTGCTCATATAAAACACATTATGCATCTTTGGACCTTAATTAAAAATCGCTGTGGTACTGTTATAGGTAATGTGGTGAAGAGGTACAGCAACCTAGGCAACACTATCATTTTAATAATTTCAATGCGGCCCAGCCAGCTGGAATTACCTCTCTGCCATGTTTCTAGGTCCTCTGTTATTCTTTGCCATAAGGGTGGGCAATTAGCTTGGGATAACTCTTCCAGCGTAGAAGTAACATTAATTCCTAGATATCTGATCTTCCCTCTTGCCCACCCAAATGGCAGAGTCTATTGTAAAATTTGTTGTTGGTCCTTATCCAATGAGATGTTAAGAATTTCCGATTTGGTAGCGTTCATCTTGAACTCCGCTACTTGCCCATATTCATCTAAAGCCTTAATCACTTCTGGTAGGGAGCTCCCCGAATCTATCACTGAAATAACAAGTCATCTTCACAGAGGGATAGTTTATATTCCCCTTTCCCAATTCAGACTCCCTTTAACCCCTCTGCCCTTCGCACGCTCTGGAACAGTGGTTCCATAGCTAGTACAAAAAGCAAGGGGGACAGGGCATCCCTGTCGTGTACCTCTATGCAACTGAAATGTTTTTGAATACTTTCCATTGACCTTAATCCAGGCCATTGGCTATTTTGTAGAGGATTTTCACTCAATCCAAGAAGGCAGCTCCAAACCTATCTTTTGTAGGGTCCGAATCAGGATAGGACAATAGACCCGGTCAAATGCCTTTTTGGCATCCACCACCAATAGTACCATGGCTTCTTTCCCAATTCTGCCCCCCCCCCCCCCCCCCCCCCCGATCAAATTGAGCACTTTTACAGTGTTATGAGAGGCTTGCCTTCCTGCAATAAAACCAGAACTATTGGGATGTATCAGTTTCGGCATTACTTTAGTTAGTCTATTAGCCAAAATTCTTGTAGAAAGTTTTAGATCTGACCCAAGGAGGGCGATAGGGCAGTACGACCCACAATGTGTGGCATCCTTCTACAAATTTCTTCTACTATCAATTTGAAGTCCTCTGCGGTTTTAATTTCTGGAATCCTTCGAATGCACAAGTTAGACCTCCTTGACCTATTCTCCAGGTCTTCCATTTTTTGGAGGATCTCCTCCTGTATATTACTAGTCTACTGTCCACTTGCCTGAATGATTGGATCTGTCTCCTTTCTGTCGCTGATTGGCTAACCACCAACTGCTTACACTTGAACTTGTCTAAGACACTTGCTATTTGGTTTCCTCACGGTAGTCCTTGCCCCCAGGTAGCCCCATCCTTCTCTGGTTCCCCTATCCCTCTGGTGTCCTGTTTTTGTTACATTAGTGTCTTCCTTGATTCTGATCTCTTTTTTCATAATCATATTTCCCATATCACTAAAACTTCCTTCTTTTTTCTCTGTCAGATCCGTGCTGTTCGTCCCTTCCTTACTCCACAGGCTCTTACCACTCTCATGTTGTCCCTTGTTATATCACGTCTTGACTTCTGTAATTCTGTCCTTGCCGGTATTCCACAGTCCCATCTATTCAGACTTCAACGTATCCAAAATAGAGCAGCGCACATTATTACCCACTCCACCCTTCAGGAGCACATAACCCCCCTTTTTCTTCACCTTCATCGGCTCCCTATTGACTATTGTATCCGCTTTAAACTCCTTACCCTTGTTCATCAGGTTATTTAAACCCATACCCCACAGCATTTGGTGGATCTCATTGTCTCACACCCTAGTCATAATCTTCAGTCAGTACACATAAATTGCCTCCACTTCCTCTCTCCTTCCTGTGCCCATCTGCAATCAACCCGTACCTCTGCCTTTTTCTTTGTTGGACCTGCACTCTGGAATTCACTGCCTACCTCCCTCAGACTGGAACAAAAACATCGTACTTTTAAAACACGCCTAAAAACCCACTTATTCTCCACTGCGTTTGACCTTTCTACTCCCCCTATGTGATGGCATATCTTTTGTCCTCTAGTGTTCTCCACTCCTCCTGTCTGGTATGCTTGGTTTTACTATCCACTATCCTCTCTTGCATTGTAACTTCTTTTCACTTTCTCGGCCTCTGGCCATTCTTGTAATTTTGGCAATTGTACACTGCTCTATTATTTAATGAAGGGCAGTATATCAAATATAATAAACATAAACCACATAAACATTTGTCCAGTGCTATCCTCCAACCTGCTCTCTGCGTCGTCCACTCGCTGGTCCAAATCATTGAGATCCCATCGCAGGTCCTCTATCCACTTCTTCACCTCCACTTTAAGGCCTGTAATATCTTGGTGAAGTGTGGAGAACCACCCTTTAAGATCTTCCCTCAGCTGCTGGCCTTTGCTTGCTGCTTCATTCGAGCCTTCAGTTGTCTGGTGCTTTTTCTCCCCGTTGTGATGTGTCTTTATAGAATACTGCCTAAGAATGTACCTATTTGCCCTCTTAAACTCTCTTAAACTTTGTGCCCTGCTATAAACTTATCCTCTTCCTGTCTGCAACTGTGAGTGGGGAGAAGAAGAGTTGTAGATAGAAACTAAGAAAAGGAAAAGGATCAGAAAATGCAGCCTGGGAGAGGAATAGAGAGACTGTGAGAGGGGACAAGCTGCAAACAGGATAGTTTATCTTTATCTTTATTCAGGAGCTTGATATACCACTAGGGCCACAGCATAAAGACGGTTTACAAAATAATGGACTGCCAAAAGAAAGAAAAAGAGCGGAATGCCAATCATGGGACAGGACAGAAGAGAAACACAAAAAAAGGACAGAGGGAGAGAGAGGACAGCAAAGAGGACAGCAAACTTGGGCCAGAAGGACTGGGGTTTCTAGTCCCACAGGTGCTCCTTGTGGTCTTGGGCAAGCCACTTAACCCTCCATTGCCCATGTTCCCTGTAAAATAGTTATCTCCACGTTATAATGCCCTGTTCAATGTAATTTTAGTTTGTTCAATGTAAACCGCCTTGATATCATGAAAGGCGGTATAGAAGAAATGTTAAATTAAATAAATAAATAAATAAATAAAAAGAGGAACGGACAAGACAAACAGTAGAACTCAAATATGCATGGTCAGTCAGTTAAGGTGAAAAGTGGAGGATATCAAAAGTGAGCTGGAAAAGGTGTGTTTTAAGGGTAGCTTTAAACCTGAGGAAGGAAGGCTCAGTGCAGAGGGAGAGAGGGAGGGAATTCCACAGTGCAGGGCCCAGGAAGAAGAAAGCAGCACCTCGTGTACGTTCAAGATGGGCATGTGAGGTCGAGGCAAGAGCCAGGTGATGTGTGTGAACTGAACGGAGAAGACAATGAGGATAGTGGAAATGAAGGAGGTCAGACAAGTATCGGGGAGTGGAAGTGTGAATAGCCTTCTGAACAAAAATAAGAATTTTATACTGGACTAGAAACCGGATGGGCAACCAGTGTAAATGGGCAAAGAGAGGTGAGATGTGATCAAAACAAGAAGAGTAGATAAGAATGCAGGCAGCAGTATTTTGGAGCAATTGCAGGTGGTGGATTTGATATTGACGAAGACCGGTGAGCACAGTATTGCAATAGTCAATTCTGGAAGTGACAAAAGACAGAAGGAGTGTAGTCAGGGCTGCAGGGGAAAGAAACAGACAAATAGCGCAGATCAGCGATGAGAAACAGAGGAGATATGCTCAGCGAAGGAGAGGGAAGAATCTAAGATGACCCCAAGATATCTGAACGAGGACACCAAGGGGATAACAGTGGAGGCAGGTGTGGGGGCCAATGAAGTTGAGGGGGGGGGAGTTCCAAAGGTAATCCAGCTGGCAGATGATTTTGCTGGATTCAAGTGCAGAAAATTGGAGGTTAACCAGGAATGGACATTGGCCAGGCAGGAATTTAGCAAAGAAAGGTTGGGTGCAAGAGAATTAGTATGGTGCAAAAGAAGAATATCGTCCACATAATAGTGTGCAGGGATGCAAGACTGTTGAACAAGCAGACAGAGAGGAGCCAAGAAGATATTGAAAAGGAGACAGAACAGAGCCTTAAGGAACACCGCAAGATAAGACAGTAGAGGGAGAGGCTGGCGCCTTGGAAAAGACAGAGAAGGAGCGTGCAGTGAGAAAGGACCTAAACCAAGTTAACGGGGTTCCAGAGACACCAAAATCTGAGAGAAGAGAAAGGAGGGTGCAATGATTCACAAGATTGAACGCTGAGGAGAGATCAAGGGAAACAAGCAGAGTGAGGTCACCATGGTCATGTGCAACGTGAAGCTCATTAAACAAAAAATGAAGGACAGACTCTGTGCTGTGACCCTTGCGAAAACTGGACTGATGCGGGTGAAGAGCATTGGTCAAAAGAAGATGAGAGGACAGCTGAGCAAAGATAAAGCATTCAAGCAGTTTAGAGAGAAAGCAAAGGTTGGACACTCGGTGCCAATTTGTCAGTACAGAGAGGTCAAGAGAGGGCTTCTTAAGGATAGGGCAGACCACCGCGTACTTCCAAAGGGAAGGGAAGGAGCAAGAAGAAAGACTTGCGTTGAGCATGGATAAAAGGGGAGATAGAAGGGTGAGGAAAGACTCGAGGAGCCAGGTGGAAGGGATGGGCAGGTAGTTTTATGGGTAGTAGACAAGGTAGAAGCAAGTTTTGATGCCATAATTAGCTGAAAGGAAGACCAGGATGAGAAAGGAGGGAAGGTGAGGGGAAGCAGCAAAGTGATGCAAAGAGATAGGGGAAAAAGGGGATGGGCAGGAGAGGAATGAAGAGCGAAGAGAGAGAACCTTATCAGCAAAAAAGTCTGCCAGGTGAGCAGTCTCCAGGATGGAAGAAGGGGAAGGGGAAGAAAAAGATGACAGGGATGAGAGGGAACCAAAAAGAGAGTAAAGCTGGTGAGAAGACTGGGATAAAGAGGTAATGAGGTGGGAAAAGTAAACTCGCTTAGCCTGGTTGATAGCAGAGCGGTATTCCCGATGCCATTGATGGAAGATAGAAAGGGAATTGGCAGAGGGGTGTGAGTGCCAGAAATGTTCAGAATGGCGTAGGTGGGTCTGAAGAATGCGGCGGCTGGAATGGTACCAGGGATGACGAGTGGGGGGTGGGGGGTAGCAACAGGGAGAGGATGAAGGGGAGCCAAGATGTCAAGAGCAGCAGAGACTGAGGAATTCCAAGTGCGGGCCTGAGAATCTGCAGACAAAAGAGCAGAGTCTGACAGGAGAAGCTGGTCGGCTGAGGGAAAGAGTTGCAACATGAGTGGGGAGATACGACGTCAAGACTGAGGGGGTGGGGGGGGGCATAGGGTGAACAATAGGGGAGAATGGGAGCTATAGGTAAAAACAGATACAAAAATAATCTGACCAAGGGAGGGATATTGACAAGAGCAGCTGTAGTGTAAAAGGGAAAATAGAGGCGTAATGACAAAATCGAGTTTGGTCCTGCCGGGTGCATAGGAAACAAGACATGCTGGATCAAGGAAAGGTCATTGAGGAGAGACGCAAAAGCTTTATCATGAGGATGAGAAGGAGAATCTAAGTGAAGATTAAAATCACCAGAACGTTAGAGTAAAGAGAAGAAACTTCAGAAATAGTTAGGAGGAGATCATCCCAGCTATGCGGGGCAATAGCCGGAGGAACATACAGCAGAAGAATGTGTAAGGGGGGGAGGGTAAGACTCCAGACGGAGAAAAAGTGCTTCATTGTAGTGTAGTGCTGAGGAACGAATTTCCCGGAGGGGGAGAGTGGAGCAAAAGAAAATAGCAACGCTCCTACCTGTCCAGAAGAAAGAAGCAGATTAGACAGGGAACGAGACAAATGGGGTGGGCCAAAAGGGTGCGAGTAGCTAGGCCGCCAACCCCACTGAACAGGGATAGCAGCCATGTGAGAAGAGGATGGGGAGGAAACCTGTAAGGGGGACAAAAGGAACAGTGGTAACAATAAAGGCAATAAAGCAACATGTAACCACTTACATGCTGACATAAAGTGGGCAGCCAATCCAGCCAACGGATGTGCAAGAAAAAGAAGCTGGGATAGCACAGGAACCATATGTTGAAAGAGAAATGCTCCGGAGTTGCCCCAAGGAGTTCGCCCAAAGAGCACGTCTTGCTCTTTGGGTGCGTGCCGCGGCGGTGCAAAAAGCCGCAGGCAGCATAGTTAAATAGGTGGTGTAGCAATGGGAATGCGGCTGCATCACTTCTGTGTGGGTGGAGCCTCAGGTGGGATCAGGCATGATACCGTAGAATAACCAGGTACCTGCAGTAGAGACAGAAGAGGAGAGAGGCACTTAACAGCAGTGACAGTATAGTAAAACAATACAGACGACAACGGGAGGCAGCGGGAGTTGAAAAAGATGGAGATAGAGGGGGCTGAGATAAATGTTGTGAAAGGAAAGGGGATCATGGTTGACAGAAGAGACATAAATCTGAGAAAAGGGAGAAAAGAGGCAGGAGAGGCTTTTACCACAGATTGCAAACTGGGCAGTGACTCAATATCGCCGCTGACCAGTTTGTAAGTGGCTATGCCTCCACTTTGCCCTGAAACACCCCAGACACGCTCTGATGCTAAGCAGGTAGCATCATAGTAACATAGTAACATAGTAAATGACAGCAGATAAAGACCAGCATGGTCCATCCAGTCTGCCCAGCAATACGGCAAGAGTAGGTGCACCTGACGTTCTGTGCAGGTCACCCCTCCCCATGTCTTTGTTTAGGGGTAAACCCACCACTCCATGTAGAACATCCCTATTTGTTGAGAAGTTAGATGGTTCCGTTTATTTTGTTTTTATCCTGTTGCTGTAAAGGGATCCGCTGTGCTTGTCCCATGCTGTTTTGAATTCCATCACCATGTTTGCCCCCACCTCTTCCATCAGGCGAGCATTCCAAGCATCCACCACCCTTTCAGTGAAAAAATATTTCCTGACATTGCCTTTCAATTTTCCACCTTGCAGCTTCATGTTATGCCCTCTAGTTTTTCAGCTTCCCCGTCTTTGGAAGAGGTTTGTTTGTTCATCGTTCCTCTTTAAGTATTTAAAGGTCTGAATCATATCTCCCCTATCCCTCCTCTCCTCCAAAGTGTACATATTTAGGTCTTCAAGTTTCTTCTCATAAGGTTTCTTACGCAGGCTCCAAATCATTTTGGCCGCCTTCCTCTGAACATTTTCCAGTCTTTTTACATCTTTTGCAAGATATGGTCTCCAAAACTGAACACAGTATTCCAGGTGAGGCCTCACCAGCGACCTGTACAGTGGCACAAGTACCTCTTCCTTTCTGCTGGTAATCCCTCTTTGTATGCAGCCCAACATCCTCCTGGCTTTTGCCACTGCCTTGTCGCACTGTTTTGCCACCTTGAGATCATCAGAGATAATCACACCAAGGTCTTTTTCCTGAACCATGCACACCAACCTCTCGCCCCCTATCGCATACATTTCCCTTGGATTTCTGCTATCTAAGTGCATGACACTGCACTTTTTCGCATTAAATCGTAATTGCCAAGCATTAGACCATTCTTCCAGCTTTTGTAGATCTTTCCTCGTGTAATCCACTCCCTCGGGGGAGTCCACTCTTGCAAATTTTTGTGTCATCTGCAAAAAGACAGACTTTTCCATTCAGTCCTTCAGCAATATCACTCACAAATACATTGAACAGTGCCAGGCCCATGACCGAACCCTGGGGCACCCCGCTAATCACCTTCCCCTCATCCGAGTGAGCTCTGTGTACCATCACCCTCTGTCATCTGTCAATCAACCAATTTCTAATCCAGTTTACTATCTTGGTACCCATCCCCAAGCTACTGAGTTTATTGACAAGCCTCCTATGAGGAACAGTATCAAAGGCTTTGCTGAAATCCAGGTAGATGACATCCATCGCATGCCCCTGATCTAGTTCCTTGGTCACCCAGTCAAAGAACTCAATCAGATTAGTTTGGCAAGACCATCCTTCAGTAAAACCATGTTGCCTCGGATCTTGCAACCTGTTGGTTTTGAGAAAGTTCACTATTTGCTCTTTCAGGAGCGCCTCCATTACTTTTCCCGCCACCGAGGTAAGGCTCACGGGTCTGTAGTTTGACACTTCTTCCCTGTCACCACTTTTGTGTAGAGGTATGACATCAGTCATTTTCCTAGTCCTGAGGAACCTCTCCTGTTTCCAAGGATCTGTTGAATACATCCTTTAATGGCCCTGATAGAACTTCTCTGAGCTCTTTCAGTATCCTGGGATGTATCCCATCCGGTCCCGTGGCTTTGCCCACTTTCAGTTTAGCAAGTTGTTCCAACACCTCATCTTCTGTGAATGGTGTGGTATCTACTTTGTTCCCATTTTTATATTTGGGAGTCTCAGCTGATCCATCTCCAGGATTTTCGTTAGTAAAAACAGAGCAGAAGTATTTGTTTAGCAATTTCGCTTTTTCTATGTCACTTTCCACAAGTCTTTTCCCAGCACTTCTGAGTCCTACAATTCCAACTCTGATCTTCTTCCTTTCCTGAATATACCTGAAGAAAGATTTGTCGCCACCTTTAACATCTTTAGCCATCTTTTCCTCTGCCTTTGATTTTGCTATCCTTATTTCTCTTTTTGACTCTTTGAGTTTGATCCTGTATTCATTTCTGTGTTCTTCTGTTTGTAAGCTTTTGAATTTTGCAAAAGCTGTGTGTGATACAGTGGAGCCAAGTGAGCTTAGTGGGAGTGAGGAACTCACCTCAAACTTGGCTGGGCAGAGGGATTCAGCATGGCTAGGAAGGGCTGAGCAGCCGGTGCCATCAGCACAGATAAAACAGAAAGGGTTTAAAATGAGGTTTCCTTTTCTGAGCAGTGACGCAGATAGAATTCAGGAACCTCATCACAAACACCTGTCCCCAGAAGCTGACGTAACGTGCAGAGAGGGGAGGTACAAAGGGCCCTGGTTAGAACCAGGAAGTCAGATTAAGATTCGGATTCAGTCTCAGGCAGAGACTCATGCCAAGAGCAGGAAGGAGAGCACGAGAAGAAGTCCAAGCAGTTACCTGAAAGAAAGCAAGCAGGACTCTGAGGAGGAGAGTGGCAGTCAGATGCAGGTGGAGTTCCAGCATCAGGCAGGCAAGTCTCCGAGGCAGAAAGAGTTCCAAAACCCCAGGAGACGTTACAACTCCAGGGGAAGCTTTGGAGGTCTGGGAGGACCAAAAGCTCTTAAGGGAAGCTCCAGGCAAGAGCAGTGGAGCAGTAGAGAAACGAATCTCTGGAGAGATAGTCCCCGAGAGGATTTCCCTTCAAGCAGGAAGTGGGACACTAACTCCGAGGGTTTTCCCAAACCACGGGGAAACTTTCTACATGCCGGTAAAGCTTTGCTGAGAGAAAGAAACCCCACAGCTGACTCCAGAAGCACACAGAAGGTAACAGGGTTAAAGCCTTATGCTGGGGAGAGAAGAGAAGCTGGGAGTTTTTATAATCCATGTTTTGAGCAAAGTTTTAACATAGGAAAGTGTACAGACTTCCCTGTAAGAGAGCCAAGGGAGGCTGGCCATAAAGAGACTTATTATACAAGAGGTTTTTACAACCCTGAGCTAGACAAGTGTCTGGGAGAAGAGAGAGTCTACCTTCCCCCAGCAAGTGAACCCAGCACATGCTATGAATGTGAGCCGGGCTGTAACAGTCACCATCCAGATGTAATACAGGGAGAAAGCAATAATATTTATCCTGATCCTGAACCGATGGACTGTACGATATGCTTGTCTGATGAGATAACATCTTTATGCTGAACTGTCTTGTAAAAGGAACAAGAGAGAGAAGGAAAAAGTATTCCAGCTGTTTTTGTTTAGTTTGTTTCATCGTTCTGTATTTGTTTGCAAAGAAATGATATCCGCCAGGGAACGGGAATAAACCCTACTTTAATTTACCACTCTGACTGACTGACTCTGTATACAAAAGAGAAAGCAGATCAAGGTATTCACAACACCCTAGGCAGTCGCCTAGTGGACACGCGGAGTCTCCTACTACGAGGCCCGTGACATGTGTCTTTTGCCTTTATTTGAGCAGCCACTTCTTTGGAAAACCAAATAGGTTTCCTTCTCCTCTTGTTTTTGTTTACTTTTTTACATAGAAACATAGAAATATGACGACAGAAAAAGACCACATGGCCTATCTAGTCTGTCCTTCCATAACAACTACAACAGTCCACTTTTTGCCTGTGTTGGTCCCATGCTTTCTTGAATTCAGTTACTGTCCTCATCTCTACCACCTCCACTGGGAGACTATTCCACGGATCCACTACTCTTTCCGTAAAGAAATATTTCCGCATATCACTCCTGAATCTATCTCCCTTCACCCTCATCCCATGTCCCCTCATAGCAGAACTTGCTTTCAATTGAAAGAGGCTCTCTCCCTGAACATTTATGCCACGGAGGTATTTAAACATCTCAATCATATCACCTCTATCCCGCCTTTCCTCTAAGGTATACATATTAAGATCCTTAAGTCTGTCCTCATATGCTTTATAATGAAGCCCATTAATCATTTTGGTAGCAACCCTCTGCACCGACTCCATCCTGTTCACATCCTTTTGAAGGTGCGGTCTCCAGAATTGCACACCATACTCCAAATGAGGTCGCACCAAAGACTTATACAGAGGCATTATCACCTCCTTTTTTCTGCTAGCCATTCCTCTCCGTATGCACCCAAGCATCCTTCTAGCTTTTGCTGTCGCCTTTTCCACCTGTTTAGCTACTTTAAGATCATCAGACACAACCACGCCTAGGTCCCGCTCTTCTTTAGTGGACAAAAGTACTTCACCTCCTATACTGTATTGCTCCCTTGGATTGCTGCAGCCCAAATGCATGACCTTACATTTTTTTAACATTAAATCCCAGCTGCCAAATTCTAGACCATTCTTCAAGCTTAGCTAGATCCCTCCTCATGTTATCTACCCCTTCCTGGGTGTCTACTCTATTGCAGATTTTGGTATCATCCGCAAAGAGGCAAACCTTACCCGACAGCCCTTCCGCTATATCACTAACAAAGATGTTAAAAAGAATCGGACCAAGGACAGATCCCTGGGGCACACCACTGGCAACATCCTTTTTAACATATTTGTCTGTTGCCCCTTTTATTGCCACCTTTAGTTTATCCCATTGCAATTCCACTTCCTTTATCTCCTTCCACCCTGTCATCTCCTCCTTTAGGTACTTGGCCATTTTATTGAAGTCAGTGTTTTTGAAGTTTAGGACTTTGAGCTTGCTATGTTTGGCCTTTACCCTGGCTTTTATCTCAAACCACACTGTGTAATGATCGCTGTTGCTCACAGGGGTACTCATGCAGACATTTGACATGCTATCACCGTTGGTGAGCACTAAATCCAGCAATTTGGTTGGTTCCATGTCCATTTGTCTAAGTGATGCATCCTGGAGAGCATCTACAATTTTTTTGCTTCTTTCCAGATGTGCAGAAGGAGTAATCCAATCCACATCAGGTAGATTAAAGTCACCCAAAATGAGTACTTCCCCCTTTGTGGCTATCTTGGCAATATCTTTAATCAAATCATTATCTATCTCTTCAATTTGAGTCAGAGGCCTGTAGACTACAGCAGTATGGATGACAGTGCCATCTCCTCTTTCCAACCCAATCCAGAGCGCTTCTTCTTTTCCCCATGCCCCCTGCATTTCAATAGCTTTAATATTGCTTTTGACATACAAGGCCACTCCTCCTCCTTTTCCATTTTCTCTGTCTCTTCTGAATAGATTATAGCCAGTTATGGCTACATACCAATCATGCGATTCATTGAACCATGTTTCTGTAATGGCCACAATATCCAAATCCATTTCCACCATTAGGGCTTCCAGGTCCAGAACTTTGTTGGCTAAGTTTGAGCATTTGTGCTCATTGCATTCCAGCATTTACCTGGCTTGTGTGTATTTGCATTGATTTTGTTCTGCCCACATCTTCCCACTTGTTTGTGATGTGTGGTTTAAAAGTGTGGCTGTTTCTGATATTATTCTGCTTTTGCAGGGGGTGGTGTGCCGGTCTTGACCTTCCACATCCGTCACCCCCTTTTCCTAGTTTAAATGCATATCCAAATAGTGCCTGAATTTTTCACTTAAGATTCTTTTCCCTGCGACAGAGAGATGTAGTCCATCAGCACCGTATAGTATCTTGTTGGTCCATCTGTTTCCCCAGTCGCCAATAAATCTGAATCCTTCTTGTTTGCACCAGGTCTGGAGCCATGTATTAAAGCTGTTAATGCGATGCAGCCTTTTTGTCCCCTTACCAAGAACAGGCACAACCTCTGAGAATGCAACAGTGTTCACAATGGACTTGAGTTTCTCTCCCAGAGATTGGAAGTCCTTTTGAACTGTAGAGGCACTGTTTCTAGCCAGGTCATTTGTGCCCAAGTGGATAACAACATGAAGTTTGGAGTGTTCACTTTTTGTGCTAAGTACTTCAACAATTTGGTTTGTATTCCTGCTGGCTGTCGAGCCTCAGGGCATTATATCCCCCTTAGGGGCATTTTCATGGTTTACATGTCTGTAAACACACAAAAAACAGACTAAGAGCCTAATTAATCCATCCAACAAAATCTCTTAGCAAAAATGTATTCATTCAAAATACCTTTTTTTAATAGAATATATATAATAATCAACTCCAAACAGTGGTTAGCAACCCACAATCCACTAAGGATTTAAGAAGACCTCAGGATGGCTATATGTCCTACATTTGGTGAAACAAATTACCATAGGGACTAGCAGATGCTCACATCACTGGTCTCCACCCTCCCCCATTTTTTATTTATTATTTACATATAAACAGGTTTAAACCCAATCATATCAAAACAAAATCATCACTAACAAATGGATTTAATCCAAAAAAGTACTTTTCAGGATTCTCAATACACTCTCAATATATCATTTCATCATTATCATAATACCAGCGTCTAAGATGTTCAATCAAAAATATCAGAACTGGCCCGTTCTGAAAACGTACTCCGCTCCGCTCTCCTGCAAGCAAACAAAGGCTAATATAAACAAGTTGTCACCAATACCTAAAAAATGGGATAGCATTTACTTATCTTCAAGCCATAGATTTCAGGCCAGCAAACACACTCACCTCGCTCCCATGGCCGACAGGCATATTAGCCTCACTCCGTTCTGGATTGTGGGTTGCTAACCACTGTTTGGAGTTGATTATTATATATATTCTATTAAAAAAGGTGTTTTGCTAAGAGATTTTGTTGTATGGATTACAAGTCTGTAAACCATGTATAAGCCTTGGAATATCGAGCCCAAAGGACGTAAGTCAAAATATAATATTACTACTACTGATTATTTGTATGGCGCTACAAGGCATATGCAGCGCTGTACAGGCACATGGAAAAGATGGTTCCTGCTCATTAGAACTTACAATCTAGTTAACACAGACAATTATACAACAGCTGAGGACAAAAATACATCTGGGGATAAGGTAAGGAAACACATAGGAAACTAAGTGGATCAGGGGTCAAAAGCAGCCTTGAAGGGTGAGTTTTCAGTCTGGATTTGAAAAGGGCCAGAGATGAAGCCTGATGTACAGAATCAAGTAGTTTGTTCCAGGCATAAGGAGCAGCAAGGTGAAAGGATCGAAGTCTGGAGTTGGCAGTGGAAGAGAAGGGCACAGACAGAAGTGATCCGCCAGAAGAGTAGAATTCCCGAGGAGGGGTATAGGGAAAAAGGAGAGGAAAGGTCGTGAGGAGCAGCAGAATGAGTGTACTTATAGGTCAGTAGGAGAAGTTTGAATTGGATACATAGGTCAGTAGGAGAAGTTTGTATTGGATATGGAAATGGATAGGAAGCCAATGAAGCGACTTGAGAAGAGGAGTAATATGAGTATATCGAGGCTGGCAGAAGATTAGCCGCACAGCCGAGTTTTGAACAGATTGAAGGAGAGAGATGATTCAGAGGGAGACCAGCAAGGAGGAGGTTGCAATAGTCTAGACGGGAGGTGACTAAAGAGTGGCTAAGTGTCTTAGTAGTGTGTTCAGAAAGGAAGGGGCAAAGTTTGCTGATTTTATAGAGAAAGAAACAAGCGGTTTTTGCTATCAGTTGGATGTGTGTGGAGAAGGCGATGGAGGAGTCAAAAATAACCAAAAAGGTTGTAAACTGAGGAAACAGGGAGTAGTAAAGTGTTATTCACAGAGATTGAGAAAGGAGGAAGGGAGGAGGTGGGTTTAGGGGGAAAAATAAGAAGCTCGATTTTGGCCATGTTCAATTTAGACAAAATTGGCTTCATTCCTCTCAGGTGGAATAAGTTCCCTAGTCGCCGGGGAATGTCAGACCCAGGGCACGGAAGGGGCAGGGGGGACCTGAGGACATTCCCTGCAGCTCAATTCTGGCCTTAGGAGGCCAGATCAGGGGTTGGGCTGTGGGGAAAGCATTGCAGGAGCCAACGGCCAGAGATTGCAGCTTTACAATGGCGCTGCGGTGTCATGGCAATCAGACGCCATGGCGCCGTGACTCCATTGTGTAACCCTGACTGAGTTAGTTGGGCAAGACCTGTACGTGCAGGTCGAGCTGAATCGTGGTCCTGGCCTGCATGTACAGACCTGTTTGCGATCCTTATCCCGCAGGGTTAGATGTGCCCCGCGGGATCAGAATCGCGACTCCCTCTGTGCGTCCAGATCCGGCCAGGTGCACAGAGGGCTTGACCGGGATGGAATCGGGCCCTATAGGCACAAAAGTTGAAAAACTGTGTAAGTTTAGTACGGATTTCTGTGTTAGCTGTGCCAGATCAAGGGTGGAGAGTCTGCCCTTCTCCTCTATCTCTGTGATCAACAGGATAAATAACTTATAATTTTACTGGAATAACATGGGGGAGTCAAAGGGACTTGTTGCAGTATGTGACGCCATGGTCTGGAAAATCTCCAAAGATTGCTCCCCTTTGGAAGTTCTGCTATGGAGAGGACTTATAATCAAGTCAAGTTGAGAAGAGAAAGGAGAGGAACAGTATCTCCTTTTTTCATGAAAATAAAGCAATTATTCCCCTTACTACATCTCATGGGAGACAGCAGTGGCAGGCCAAGTGAGCTCATTGTGTTATATCAACCTAAAGATAGTATGGTAGCAGGAAAACATAACAGGAGAGATGGGCGGAGTTTGTAAGAGAGCAAAGGGAACGTTGCCCCTCAAACTATATGCATTTCTTAGTTTGGTTTCTGTTCCAGCTCAGCTTCTGAATATTGGCACTACAAATCCACAAAGCCCACCATCATTTGGAAAAGTTGTCTCCTAATGGTCACACGTGCGAAACCCAGAAAGATCTTCAGTAATCCAAAATACAGGACTGCCAATTATACATGCCAGACAAAAACTGAACTGGCAACCCAAAGAAGCCAGACTGCATGCAGTACAACAACAGAGAAAAAAATATCCCAGGAAAATTTGCTCAAGAATGCAAAGCGGCATTTGCACATGATTTGCCTATGCTGAAGGGTGAAAGTAAAGACAGCATATTATCCTTGGCCTTGGCTGGCTGGGGCAGAGCCAACACATTGCAGTGGCCCACATGAGTTAGAAGAGAAGGTTGTGTTTGAGGCAGCACATATCCAAGCAGCGAGTAATGCTCTGTCTGGCCATATTCAAATCCAGACTAAAAACTCAGGGTCTGATATTTAAATACCGCAGTCGCTACTTTTTTTTCTTTTTTTACAGCAGCCATGGGGTTTAAATAAAATACAGATATGCTGAATTGAGTGGCGAGCAGCTGCACTATTTGGATAGTGGCAATATTGAGATTGCTATCTGGATAGCTTTTGCTGCAAGTTTAAAATAGTTATTTTGTTGTCCTAGAATTATCCAGATAGCAGTCTGAATATTGCCACTCTCCGGATAACTTCTGACTCACACATGATCCGCGCACATATAGCCTGGTACTATCCTGATGATGCTGATGCTAAGGATAATCGGGCACACTATGTATATAGCGCCACTCAGCATCAATGGATCCTGCTGCCTAAAGGAAATATCCACATAACAGCAGCCACTACTGGGATTTTTCCCTTTGAATATCAGGCTGTAATGTTTTTGAGATTGCTTTGATGTGTTGACCACTTTTCTATAATAAATGCATTCTCCTAGACTGTTACTTATCATGTGTGTTTGTCCTGACTAGATTATAAGCTCTGTGGAGAAAGTACTGTTATGAATGTGGTAACTGCATATGCCTGGTAACATTTTGGAAATAATTAGTAGTAGCATATAGCAATAGTAGTAGATGTGGGGCCTACAGCATTCTGGGAAAGAGGAAAAAAAAGAGGAGAAGTCAAGTTTGGAGGCGGGGAAAGAGGAGGGAGAGGGGGGTCAGGCTTGGAGAAGAAGAGAGAACGTTCAGCCTGGAGGAGAAGGAAAAGAAGGGAAGAAATAAGGGATCAGGACTGATTGGCAGGAAAATGTGGAGGGGACTGGATCTGGGTAAAGCTGAGGGGGAAAAGAGAGAGAAAGAGGCTGGGGTTAGACCTAGGTAGGATCTAGTGGATGAGACAATGGTGCAAGGAAGAGGGGTTTGGATTTGTTAGGAACTGGGGAACATTCTGAGGAAAAGAGGAGCTTTCTGAAGGGATGGGCTCCACCTTAACCAGAATGGAACAAGGCTGCTGACATTAACCTTTAAAAAGGAGATAGAGCAGCTTTTAAACTAGATAATAGGGGAAAACCGACAGTCGCCCAAGAGCACATGGTTCGGAACAATGTATCCTTGAAGGATACCAGCAAAAGACTGAGGTTACAGCATATCAACAGAGCGGTTCCAATAAAGACAAAAGTAGCCCAAATGCCCTTGAATACAGAGCAGACAGAGCTTAAAGATTCCAAGTTACCCCTGCCTACCGATAACCAAATTAATATGAATAAAATGCAGTCTCTAAAATGCTTGAATGCAAATGCTAGAAGTCTTAAAAATAAGATGGGAGAGTTAGAATATATAACACTAAATGAGAGGTTAGATATGATTGGTATCTCAGAGACATGGTGGAAGGAGGACAACCAGTGGGGCCACTGTGATACCTGGGTACAAACTATATCGTAATGATAGAGCAGATCAAATTGGTGGAGGGGTTGCACTCTATGTTAGAGAGGACAATGAGTCACAAAGGATTAAAGTTTTGCAGGAAACAAAATTCACTGTAGAATCTCTATGGATTGAAATTCCATATAAAAAGGGATGGGGAAGGCAATGGCAGTGGGGGTGTACTATCGACTGCCTGGCCAGAATGAACAAATGGATGATGAAATGCTCAAAGAAATCAGGGAAGCTAACAAAAGTTGCAGCACAGTAATAATAATGGGTGATTTCAATTACCCCAGTATCGACTGGGTCAGTGTCACGGCAGGACATGCTAGGGAGATAAAGTTTCTAGATGAAATAAATGACTGCTTCTTCAAGCAGCTGGTTCATGAACTGACCAGAGGGGAAGCCAATTTGGACCTAGTCCTTAGTTGAACACAAGATCTGGTGTGAGAGATAAGGGTATTGGGGCCACTTGGTAATAGTGATCATAGCATGATCGTGTTTGATTTAATAAATAGAGGAAGGACGGCAAGGAAATCCACAATACTACCTTTTAACTTTCAAAAGGGAGACTATAATAAAATGAGGAAAATAGTTAAGAAAAAACTAAAAGGAGCAGCTGCAAAGGTTAAAGATTTACATCAAGCATGGCTGTTGTTTAAAAATACTATCTCGGAAGTCCAGAGCAGCTGTCTTCCACCCTTTATGAAAAGTGGAAGGAAACCATAAAGCTGCCAACATGGTTTAAAGGTGAGGTCAGAGAGGATGTTGTTGCCAAAAAAGCATCTTTCAGGAAATGGAAAAAGGAGCCAAATGTCAAAAACTGGAAACAGCACAAGCACTGGCAAGTTAGATGCAAGGCACCGATAAGGCAGGAAAAGAGAGAATTTGAGAAGAAGCTTGCTGTGAAAGCAAAAATGACATAATAAAGACTTTTTCAAGTACATTCATAGCAAAAAACCTGTGAGAATGTCAGTTGCACCATTAGATGATAGAGGGGTAAAAGGGGCACTAAGACAGGACGTGGCCATAGCAGAGACTGAATGAATTCTTTGCTTTGATCTTTAATGAGGATGTTACCCATGGGATGTTACCCATGACTGAAATGGTATTTAAAGGTGATGTCGCAGAAGAACTGAAATAAAATCGATACACCAGGAAGATGTATTACAACAACAACTTAAATCAAAAACTATATCCAATTAAATCAAAAACTATATCCAATTTAAATCATAGCTTGATAGATACCTAACAACTTAATCTTAATACAATCCAAACATATCACGAGTATATTATAAACACACTGGACTCACGATATCCCACTCTGTTTGACAATGTAAATAATTTTCGAACCCTCGAACCTCTATACTAACCTTGCCTCGTACACAAACTATTTACCGTTTACTATGGTTCTAATTAACTGTTATCCTCATGATGTATATAGTTTAACTATTGTTACCGCTGTTAAATGTACATAGTATGTTTTATTGTTATCGCTGTTATATGTAACTGCTATCGTTGCAGAACCGATTTGTTAAAATATAAACCGCGACTGATCACTGGAAGGAGCGGTATAGAAATATATGCAAATAAATAAATAAAATAAATACATTTGATAAACTGAAAAGTAGCAAATCACCTGGACCAGATCATATACATCCAAGAGTGTTGAAAAAATGAAATATGAGACTGCAGACCTACTATTAGTAATCTGTGTGAACTATCATGAAAATCATCTGTAATACCTGAAGATAGGAGGATCGCCAATGTAATGCCTATTTTTAAAAAGGGTTCAGGGATGATCCGGGAAACTACAGACCAGTGAACTTGATGTCAGTACCGGGAAAAATGGTAGAAACCATAATAAAGAACAAAATTACTGAACAAATAGATAGTAGTCATGTCTTAATGGGAGACAGCCAACATGACATGAAGGTCTTATCTTACTAATCTGTTATGTTTTTTTGAAGATGTGAATAAACAGGTAGACAAAGGTGAATTGGTTGATATAGTGTATCTGGATTTTCAGAAAGTATTTGACAAGGTCCCTCATGAAAGACTCTTGGTGAAACTAAAAAGTCATGGGATAAGAGGCAGTGTACTACTGTGGATCAGGAACTGGTTAAAAGATAGAAAGCAGAGAGTAGGGCTAAATGGCCAATTTTCCCAATGGAGAAAGGTGAATAATGGAGTACCCCAGGGATCTGTGCTGGGACTGCTGCTTTTTAACATATTTGTAAATGACCTGGAAATGGGAATAATGAGTGAGGTAATCAAATTTGTAGATAACACAAAATTATTCAAAGTTGTTAAAATCCAAGCGGATTGTGAAAAATTGCAAGAGGACCTTGACATATTGGAAGACTGGGCATCCAAATGGCAGATGAAATTTAATTTGGAAAAGTGCAAAGTTATGCACCTAGGAAAGAACAACCCAAACTATGGTTACGCAATGCAAGGTTCCACATTAAGAACCACCACCCAGGAAAAAGATTTAAGTGTCATTGTGGATAACATCTTGAAACCCTCCATCCAGTGTGTAACTGTGACCAAGAAAGCAAATAGAATGCTTGGAATCATTTATTTATTTATTTATTTAACAGGTTTTATATACCGCTCTGTCCTTCAATCAGAGCGGTTTACAGGTTATACAGACTTACAAGATATATAGACTTACAAGATATATACACTTACATCTAAACAATGGAATAACTAGCGTAAGATTTTAGTAAGCTGGGGATTGCAAGAGGGTTAAATGGATCGAGCAGGGAGGAGGGCACTGGAGGAGGGAGGTTCTAGGGTAGGAGCCGGAGGTGGGGATTTATAGATTGGGCTAATAGCAGAGGGAAGGAAGTTGGGAGGGGGCAGGGAGGGGAGGTGCAAGGAAGTTATATACAAACAGGTGAGCTATATACAGCGAGGGCTTTTGCAGTGGGTAAGGATAGGAGGAAGTTAGGGTTGACTATGTGGTGGCTCCATAGTAGTTGATGAATAGGAAGATCTTTAGCTTTGTCTTGAAGTCCTTGGCATCTGTAGTAGTCCTGATGTCTTGAGAAAGAGAGTTCCAAAGGGAGGGTGCTGCGAGGGACAGTGCCCTCTTGGATGTTGAGTTCATAGTTTTGCAGTATGAGATTGGTGTCTGGATGATGCCCATCATCGGTTTTCATCTGGGTCTAGAGTCAGATTTAGTTTTGATCAAGTTAGTGAGAGTGTTAGGTACCTGCTTTCGCTGGATTTTGAAAAGGATGAGGGCTGTTTTGAATTTGATTCTTAGTGCGATTGGGAGCCAGTGTAATTGGCTCAGGATGGGGGTGATGTGGTGATGTCTTGCAGAACCTGTGAGGATTTGGGCTGCTGTATTTTGCACCATCTGTAGGGGACGGATGGTTGATGCAGGCAGTCCGAGGAGAATGGAGTTGCAGTAATCCAGTATGGAAAGGAATGGAGACTAAACAAAGGATATTATAATGCCTCTGTATCATTCCATGCCTCTGTATCATTCCGCATCTTGAATATTATGTGCAATTCTGGTCGCCGTATCTTAAATAGGATATAGCATTATTAGAAAAGGTACAGAGAAGACGCACCAAAATGGTAAAGGAGATGGAAGGATACCCCTATGAAGAGAGGCTAAAAAGGTTAGGGCTATTCAACCTAGAAAAGAGATGGCTGAGGGTAGATATGAAAGAGGTCTATAAATTAATGAACTGAGTGGAACGGGTAAACATAGATCAATTGTTTATGCCATCAAAAAATAGAAAGACTAGGGGACATGCAATGAAGCTACAGTGTAACCTATTTAAGACTAATAAGAGAAAATATTTTTTTCACTTAACGCGTAATCAAACTCTGGAATTCGTTACTGGAGGATGTAGTAAAAGCTGTTAGTGTAGCTTGGTTTAAAAAAGGTTTGGACAAGTTTCTGGGGGAGAAGGTCCATAAACCATTATTAAAGGAGACCCAGAAAATCCACTGCTTGTCCCATTACAAGCATTGTGGAACCTGTGTCTTTTGAGGAAACTACTAGGTACTTGTGACCTAGATTGGCCACTGTTGGATACTGGGTTTGATGGATCTTAGTCTGATCCAGTATGGCATAACTTATGTTCTTAAGGGAGTAAGACCTGGTTGGGGGTCTGGGGGAGAGGAGGGGAATTTGAATAGAGAGAATGCTAGGAAAAGTCTTATGCTAGAACTATATTCTAACAGTACTTCTGGAAAAAATCTGCACAAAATATTACAAATTCTTTATCTTTATCTAATAACTTTAATTTGATGAATTTTAAATTAAATTACTCATACCACTTTGTATTGTATTATTGCGATTAATATGAAGTCTACGCAATTTTTTTTTAAACTTTATTTATGGATCAACAACAGATAACAACCAATGCAATAGTCTACGCAATTTTAAATTTCTTTTATAAAATTCTCCCCTGAGTAACATTTGCTCTTCTACAGTGCAAAATACAAAACATAAATAAAATACACATTTTCAGAGTTTTCATTTTCCAGTCACTAAAATTAAAATAAAAGGCTTCTCACTGCCTTTGTCTGAACATCTTATTTCACTACTCATATGTCACACTTTTGCCTTTATCCTCTTGTGATCCAGGGTCTCACTAAGCCGTTGTATTAGCTCTAGGAGTGGAAATGCTTGTGGTGGTGGGCCTGGGAGACTGTGCCCTGGAATCAGAGGGGCCGACATTGAAAGTGATTAATGCAGTTAGCAAACCTGCTAACCACGTTCATCACAGCGCTTGGGATATTCAGTGGCACTAATGCAGATTGTGCTGCTGAATATCCTCCAGTAGCGGCACTGAATGCTCCGATGCTAGTCAGAGAGTATGGGGACCTTCAGGGGGCGGAGCAGAAGCAGCACCCGAGGATAACCGGCTAGCTGCAATATTCAGCTATTAGCCAGTTATCCCTTGGCAGCAACAATTAGGCACCTGAAAGGCTCGCCTAACTTACACCACCATAGCTAACTGGGCAATGGCTGAATATTACCGCTGCTTGGTTAGCTGCGGCGCAATCTGGCTGACCTGGATATTCAATGCTTGTGGCCGGATATGACCCCAGCATTGAATATCCGGGTTTAAAGTTCAGCGGTGATGGCTAGCCACTTTACATGGGCTGGCCACTGCCGCCGGATATCCCCCTCAGCATGTCTTCAGCTTTTGTAATTTTCCATGAAAGCTTCTTGTAAACCCAGTCCATGGGAGGAGCTGAGATTATATTCTGAGTATATTATATTTACTTGTGGTTTTGGAGAAAAAAAGCATCTTTTTCCTGAACCCAAAAGCAAGCATTCTGCTTACAATACTCAGGTGGCTGAAGCCTGAAGAGCGAGCACCTCTATTCCATACATGAGAAGTATTTTGTAAGACGGCTACTTCTACGAGCCATCTGGGACTCAGACTCAGCTCATACACAAGGCTCTTTATCATCTTAAGAAAAGTAGGAAGCAGCCAAGTGGAAGGGTTCCTTTTTCTGCTGAACTGACCTGGATTGCTGGAAGCCAGTGGGGTCTTCGAGTTCACAGGCAGCAGGAGGCAAAAGAAAATTGGCAGGAAGGACCTGCGAAGCATTCGCAGATATCCAAGGGAGACGTAAATGAGAACTGGCAGGAAGTTCCAAGAAATATTCATGTTACCTCCCAGATAGATCATCCATCAAAAACTAACACAGCCAGGATCTTGGGAGTCAACATTTTTGCTCATGGTGTGGAGAGGATGAGGAGAATCAACTTACTGTGGAAAGAGGAAAGTAACTCTGTTTTAAAGATGCTGTAACAAGAGAAGAACCTATATAGTTGTGGTCAACATTATTGGCAGCCTTGTAGTTCAACCCCTTATCTCCACTATGTCCTAAAAAATAGTGGCCAGTGAAATGGCTTTGGAGTATATATGCACACCTATTTCACATATAAAAGAATCAAATAAAATAAGACCAATTAAGAAAGGAAATACTATAAAGCTGGAGCATTGCCACCCTTATAAACAATTCAAATCAGTTTGAACAAAAGAGCCACATTCCCACTACAGTAAAATTAGACACACCTGTGATCAATTGTCAGTATCACACGACTTGAATCAACCAATGAATGATGGCTCTAATGTTTAAAATGGCCACTTTCGCTCCCTGTTCCATTTTCACAATGGTGAAGACAAAGAGAGCTACCTGAGACCACCAGAAAAGCCATTGTCACCAAACATCAAACTTCAAAGGGGTACAAGGCTATTTCCAAAGACTTTGAGATTCCTGTGTCTACAGTTCACAATGCTATTAAGAAGTTTTCAGCTCAAGGAACTGTCAGAGAACCTCCCAGGGTGTGGTGGGAAGAGGAAAATTAACCCAACAAGTCTTCAGATGATACTGCAAACTGTTGGAAAAACACCATGTACAACATCCAAAGAGCTTAAGGCTGACCTGCAGCAATCTGGAGTGGTGATTTCAACCCACACCATATGCTGCAACCTAAACAAAAAAGGACTTCATGGGCGAAGGCCAAGAAGGACCCCATTGCTCAAAGACAAACATAAAAAAGCACATCTGATCTTTGCCCTAACCATCTTGAGAAACCACAATCCTTCTGGGAAAATGTTCTGTGGATAGATGAAACCAAACTTGAGCTCTTTGGCAATGCAGACCAGCAATACATTTACAGGTGAAGAAATGAAGCTTATAAGGAAACAGCACCCTTCCTACAGTTAAATATGGTGGTGGTTCCATAATGTTGTGGGGCTGTTTTGCTGCCTCAGGAACTGGAGGCCAGGAGCATATTAAAGGAATCATGAAGTCAGAAAGCTAGGTCTGGATCGAAGGTCATGGGTCCTCCAGCAGGACAATGACCCAAAATAAAAGAATGGTTAAAAAGGAAAAAAATGGACTGTTTTAAACTGGCCAGCAATGAGTCCTGATTTCAATCCAATTGAAAACCTTTGGAAAGAGCTGAAATCTGCCATTGGTAAAAGAAATCCTGGAAACATTCATGAGCTGGAACGAATCACAGATTAAGAGTGGGCGCTACTACCAGCAGACAGATGTGAGAAACTTATAGATGGCTATGAAAAATGTTTGGAAGCTGTCATCACTGCCAAGGGTTGTACAACCAAATAGTGAAGGGTGCCATTAATCCTGTCCAGATCATATTATGTTTTTTTTCTCAGAAATTACTATGTCTAAGTTGCACAGACATCTTTTTTTTTGTTGTATACCTTTCAACATACTATTAAAATACTATGATGACGTATAGTTGGAATATTTCCAATTATTTCTCAAGATATTGTCCACAACATACCTAAAATGTAAGGGTGCCAATAAGGTTGATACAACTGTAACTACTTCATTTTAAAATAGACAGACTTATGTACTGTTTTCTTCTGTTGACACCTATTGGGTCATTAAATCTCAGTTAACCTTCATTACCAGTGCACAGAGTCAACTTATTCTTGCATAATTCTCCTAGACGGGGAACCAAGCCATAAATGGAGATCAGGATATCTGCAAAGAGGAAGAGACTTAAAGAAATTTTCCTTCCCTCTTCACTCCTCAGGATCCATCACTTATTGTTTAGGTACTGTAACTCCAGAGACTGCCCTCAATGTGGGCCTGTTTGGAGGTCCCTTACATGATGGGGCCTGTGAAACATACTGCAGAAATGGGTTGAGGATTGGTTTGGTCTCTACTAGTGAAAATGGAGCCCTGCTGAAAACCAGGAGAAGAGTTTTGATTGTTAGAGTGGCAACAGGAGTTGGAAGATGTGCCCAAGCGTTTAAATTGTAGCAGACTGTATTGGTATTGAGTCCCAGTGGAGGCCTGGACTGTGACAAAACCTGACTGGGACTGTATCTCAGTGATATCTTATGCCCCATGTGTGAGATCCCAGAGGAGTGACAACCTGAAATCAAAGTGGACTATTTGCTGGACTGTGGAGGTATCTAGGTAAAGCCCACTAGAACTCTTGTAGGGGACTAATGGAAAAAAGAGGGAGTACTATTAAGACAAAAGATGGCTGCTACAATCTTGCGTGCCAGAAGGAAGAGCACAAAATGTTGGTGCTATCATGAAGGAGTCTCCCTCCCATCCAGAAATCAGATAGGGCAGATAATCACTTGGTATCCAATAAGGAGCAGTGTGACATCCACCAATGAAGTAAGCACTGATGTTGCCCCTACACTCCTAGAAAATATGCCCATGTGAGGTTCCTGTGTGATTGGGGAAGTTCCCATTAGAAGCTTAGAGGAGGAATCTACTAAACCTCTCACCTCAGCTAGGCTACTGCACAGAAATCTCCAATCTTGTTACTTGCTGTTATGTTCATCATCCCTCTAGTAATATGGGGAGCACTGATATTACTATGAAGTTTGAAGATGTCTGGAGATGGGGAATTAGGAGAAGCTCACCTGCCCCAAGTAGATTGCAAGATATTGGGCTGGGAGGAGTGTCTGCAGTGCCATGTACAACAAGCCCCCATTGTCATGCATTATGAACCTGTCGCTACAAGCTCTACAAGTTGGAGAAGGAGTGCCAGGAGCTGAGGCCCAATAAGTGTGTCACCATATCAAGACCCTGACCACAACACTGACGCCCTACCACTATCCTCGGCATCCAGGAAATCTGATGACCCTGATGCATCAGGCCAAGAAAAGCATCCACCTCCATCAAATGTGAGATTGGAGATCACAGGGGAAGAGCTGACTATAGAAAAGGCTCAACCAACAAAGGAACTTCAGGCCATAGATGAGCATGATGTTCTGGAGGTCCAACATTTACCCAGTCAACTCAGAGGCTATTGTAACCAGTCAAAACCCAAAGGTGACTGTTATGGAGGTACCTGTCCCCAAGTAATCTGCTATTGTAGACATATCATGTGAACCAGTAATATCCCAAGTGCCAACTCCATGCGAGAGTCACAATCACCCCGCTAGAGTTGAGCATATTCCCAAGGATGTCCTCTGTGGAGTGCAGGATCACCTGCAACAAGACTGAGTTAGCAATGGGTTTGTCATGTTTGCCAAAAGGTGATTTATTATTTATTAAAAGATTAGATATACCGCCTTTCAAAAGCATCAAAGCAGTTTACCATAAAAACAATAGAAATGAGAAGAGAACCCTAATTAAAAATAAATAAAGAGAAGTCAGGTAAATTGGGGGAGGAAGGGCTGGAGGGAAAGGAAGCCAGAAGTTCAATGTGTTCCGGGAGTGCAGCTGAGTGCAAGATAAAGTCAGGGATTGTTATATCCTGTCTCAGAGGGGAGGTTGAATGCTTGCTAAATAAGTATGCTTTGAGGGCTGCTTTTAATTTAGGGAAAGATGATTTAAGAAGTAAAGTTGCTGGAAGAGAGTTCCAAAAGAAAGGACCTAGAAAGAAAAAAGCAGAATTTCGGGTACTATCAAGATGGGCCTGTGATGGAGATGGAAGATGGAGTCAATTTGCATGCACGGAGGAAAGGGACCCAGTTAGGTGCATATAGAATAATGTGAGAGTGAAGATAGGTAGGGATACCGGAACTGAGTTTTATGGATAATGGTTAGCAATTTGTATTATGAACAATACAGTAAGGGAAGCCAGTGAGAGGGTCATGTAATCAAACCAAGAGGAATGGTGAAGGAGACGGATGGCAGTGTTCTGAACTCATGGTGTTGTTGTTTGCCATAGAAGGCGATAAAGCCTATAATGTTGCCTCTGCTGTAACCTTGTGGATACCATTCCCCTCTTTTCTTGTATACGCTCTCCCATTCCCTTACTGAATGGGGGCCAATCTCGGCCTAGCACTATGTCATGAGGTAGCCGGGGTATCACCACTACTTGGACATGTGTTCGGGTTCCTAAACCTTTTACCATTACCCTGTAGAGGGGGTAATAGGTAGCTGACCCGTGTACGCACCTTATCCGGGATCTGCCTTCGGGTTGACTCGGGGTAGACTTATTACTGGCCTGTAAAACGTGCCAGAACTTTTTGGACACCATAGACTGGTCCGCGCCAGAGTCAAGGAAGGCTTGGGCAACCACCCCCTGCACTTCCACAGTGATGCTAAAGCCCTCTCGCTTGTTCCTTCCACAATCATTCATCAACGCTGTCCGCCCCATACACTCATCTCTTCTATGACTCCTCTTCCCACATTTAAAACACTTAATGCGGGTGTCCACAACCTCACCTTTAGGCATTCATTTTTTACACCCATTACAGGGTCATTAAGCATTTTTCCAGAATTGGCTACCTCACGCGTGTTTCCGGCGCCTCCCTGTGGTTTATGAGCAAGTTCCGCTTCCATAAACCTTTCAGCAAGGTGAGCTGCCTCGCTTGAGGTCTGGCAATTCTGTAGCGTTAGAAAATATTTTATTTCGGCTGGAACAGCCTCCGCAAATTGTTCTAACACAATTAAATCAAGCACTGTTTCTAGGGTTTTCCCCTCTGGGGCAAGCCATTTCTCCACCAGGTTACTAATTCTTTGGCGAAGTGCCTTAGGAGTTTCGCCTGGCTGGAGTCTGGTTGCTCTTAGCATGCGTCGGTATACCGTCGGCGACAGGCCTAGCCTGTCCCTAATGGCAGTTTTAACTTCATCATACTTATTAGCTTGGGTGGCGGGCATAGCCCGGTATGCTGCAAGGGCCTCTCCCGTCAGGGAGGTGGCTAGCCTCATTGCCCACTGCTCATAGGGCCATTTTGCGCTATGTGCTACTCGCTCGAAAGCTTCTAAAAAGTCATCTACATTATCTGCTTTCGTTAGCTGTCCAAAGGATAAGACCCCACAACTTTGTGGGCCTACCCCACATAAATGTCCGGTAGGAGTTTTCTCCTCAGCTGGTCTTGTCAGCAATGTCTGTATTAAGTCCGTCAGAGGCTTTTGCTGGGCCCTCATGGCCTCCAGCGCTCGCTCCTGGCTCAACTGGGCCAACTCCCTCTGCCTTTTGAACTGCAGTCCGATCCACTGCATCATATCCGGAGGGTTCTCCATGCTCACAGACTGAAATACAAATAAACACACAAAAACATCAAGTGTGGTCCTTTTTTTTTTTTTCCTTAAAAAAAAAAAAACAGCTATGCCTAGGTTCCTCCTTAGTATCCCTTCTCACCGGTGTCCCCCACCGCCTGTGCCCAGATACGTTTTACCTGAGTTAGGTGGTGCATCACACTTTGAGAAGGTACTTTTTCCTCTGGTTTCTGGAACTTTCCCGGGCGTGGTCAGTAGCAGTCTTTGTCCGCTCTTTGGTAAAGTTAGCTCTGCCGTGCTCCCGCTGTACTCCTCTTCCAGAATCCGCAACAACTACGCCATATGTCACCAGCACCCCTTTAGGCCCTGTTAGGCGCTCACCTAGGGCAGTGAGGTGTGGGTTGCCTTATTAAAGAAATAGTCAGTAGCCGTGTAATTAAGGCAAAAGAAATAATTTGGGTTTTATTCCCCGTCCCACATAGGATTCTTTATGAACAGCACAAAGGAACACAAAAGAAAACTGTTTCTTCACAGTATAGAAAATAAACTCTTCGCCAGCACAATGTATCACAGAACTCTTGCTTGCCTGGCTAACATAGGGATGTAATTTCATCAGACAGACAAAACATGCAATCCATGGAATCCAGTTCTATATCACACTCCTGGTTTTCCCATTGCATCTGCTCATGGTCTGTATTTGGAGGCACATAACAATCTTTATAACTGAAATCCTCACAGCTCTTCCCTTGAATGACACTAGTTATTCTATTTGGTAAGTGCTCTACATCAAGAGTCCTGTGCTAGGAACTGTATCTCTCAGGTTCCTTCTCCAATAGGAATTTTCGTCCCAATTACTGGGCTTTGCTCTGCTGGCAATGCCTGGCTTTTTCCCTCTAGCTACAACAGCGTACTTAGCTTTTGTCCCTGGGTAATGAGCTTCTCTCTCTGGGCTTTGGCTGGCTCCTCTCCAAGACTTCCACATCTCTGTAGCCGGGTCCAAGCTGAAAACACTTTCTGAAGAGAGTCTGTGTCTGCTGCCTCTTGCTACCGGGACACTTCCTTTACTTCCTGGTTCTAGCAAGGTCTGCTGGTTGAGAGGACTTCCTTCCTCTCGGTCACTCACTCTCCAGTGACCGAGGCCCCCTCTGGCTTGGGAGACTCCTCTGCAGCTACAGCCTGCTCCACCCTTTGGCTTCTGCTCCTGCCTTTGCTGCCTTGGCTCCAGCCCCTCCCTTTGCTTCACTACTGGGCTTTCCCTATAGTTTTTATGCTCCTGTTCTCTGCAAGTTGTACTTGTCCTTCCACTCAGGTGAGCTTGATTAGCCTTTTGGCTTTCTGCTGCGTCACCTTTGGTGAATGGAAAGTTTTCTCCACTATACTTGGGCTTTTTGAAAGCTGAATATGTTTGCTGCCTATGTGTTTGTGAGGTAAGCTCTTCCTCTTTTCCTATTACCATAGGCTCTGAGCTAGCCATTTCCTCATATAACATAGGCTCTGTACTAGTTACCTCATCACATTGTGTACAAGCTCCACAGGTACAGCCCAAGTGGTAAGAAGCTGGAAGATGATGACGACTATGATGAGATGAAGTGACCTCTCTTTTCTCTTTCTGTAAGTGTTTTGTATGTTATATCAATCTATGCTTGCTGGACAATCAGACTTCCATGGTGCTGCTAGACCACAGATGTTTTCTATTCTGAAAGACATGGACCTACCCCATCTTGAGAAGATCCTGTTGGAGATTTTATTAAGTAGAGGTATTATTAGTTCCCCAGGGTTAAGAAGAGGATGTATTGCATAAACATGGTGAATGTTGAGAATCTGTGTGTTTATGATGATTCAAGTTAATAGTGGAATTGTGCTGTTCACTCCACAGTTTTGTAGTAATTCCATCCAAGGCCTCTGGATGGCAGTGTTGCATGGTTTGCCTAGAAAACTAGATAAGATATGGATGTACTTATGATTAACTAGCTACAGTTAATTTATTGGCCTGATGTACAAGGAGTGTATAAGTGAATGAATGATGTCAGGACGAGAGAAGGATTTTTCTTTAAAGGATCATCCTATTAAGAATTAGCTTTTTCAAAGCATGTTATAAAAAGATGTACTTTGGAAATTGAAAAATGATCCAATTAATATATTCATATATAAAGATGCACACTACTACCCAGCAATACATGGAAAGGTTCAGAAAGGTTGCATGGTCACAAAAGTCAAGACACTCTTCTTTAATGAAATCACAAAGATTAAATATGAGATCCACATTCAAAGGACCCTACATGCCATGTTTCAGCAAATGTTGCCTTCCTCAGGGTCTCTATGGAAAAATATATAAAACAATTGTTAGAATTAATACCCCAATACAGATTAAAGAATGTAGTCTTAAGAATCAGGTCTTTTTCCTCAATCAGAAGCACAATGCTGCTTGTCTTCCAAACCTAATCTAAAATTATGCCAAAAATGATGGGCCCGATATTCAGTGGCAGTGGCTAGCACTGCTAAAGCAGCTAGCCATCACCACTGAAATAAAGACCCATATATTCAAATCCAGGGTCATATCCAGCCACTGAATATCCAGGTTGGCCAGTTGGCTTCTGCAGCAAAAGTTAGGCCACTCTTTCAGGTGATTAACTTTCGCTACCTAGCAATAACCGGGCAGCAGCTCAATATCACCACTGCTCGGTTATCACTGGGTGCCACGTCCACTCCATCCCCAGAACACCCCAATTCTAGCTGGCTAGCACTGGAATGTTCAGCAGTGCCATCTGTGGATATTCAGCAGCACTAACCACATAAAAACATATTACAAAGGAATTTATAATGAAAAAACAACTAATCAAAGAAAATCATACAAGAATCAAATAAAAACATATACAAATAATTTAAAATCAATACAATCATCCAAATAATAAAGTACATTGAGTCATCATACAAAGACATTAAGATCAATTTCCTGATTTAAATATCTGGTGTGACTGTATCCAATCTAAAGATGTATCTTTGTTCTGCGTTTAATAAGAGCTGATTCGTATTCCCACTCCATGAAACATTTGGTTTATTGATAACAAAAAACCTCAGATCCTCAAATTGGGATTATAGATAATACAATGTTCAAACAAAGGTTTGTCTATTATTTTGCATTTAATGCAGCTTCTATGCTCAATTACTCTTGTCTTAAAGGTCTCCTTTGTCTTCCCTATATAGAGGAAGTTACATAGACATGCATACACATAAACCAATGTAAAAGCATTTAACCTATATACAAAATTAGTTTGTGGATGAACAAACACATTTTTAACCTTAAGCATAAAAAAACAAACACTGTATGTTCTGCAATGAAAATGATCCACTGGTTTAGAATCAGTTCTTAAAGATAGTAAAGCGAATAGGACAAGTAGATCATGCAAGTTACGGCCCCTCTTGTATGCCATCATTATATCCTTGTCCAAATCAGTCTAACCTTTGTATAATGTGTCATTCTTCCTTCAGAAGAGAGATGCTATAAAGCAGGCATGTCCAACTTCGAACAGGTCGTGATCTACTTTTTCCGGCCAAAAGTGCCGGTGATCTACCACCATGAAAATTAAGTTTCAAATTAGTTTCAAATTAAATTTTAACCCAATAAAGTTGGAGGATTCCCTCCCCCCCCCCCCCCATTTTTAATGAACCTTCTGTCATTTACGTGAATGTGATCAGCTGTTAAGCAAATTAAGCAAAAACAAAACAGAGAGACGAAGATCCAGTAAGAACTGCGAGGGGAAATGGAAAGTATATTTTTCCTTAAAGTTTTATTGAGTAATAACTTTCTTTAACTGTCTTAATAACTTTCTTTAACTTTTATTGAGTAAGTTGGGTTAAATTTAGGTCGAGTATTGATCCAGGCTGATCTTGCACAATCGTTAATAATTCGCTCTTGCTCATTAGTGAGACATCTGAGCCTGCATTTCATCCACCAGCTTTTTGAAGTTGGGTGAATATTGCGTGAGGGCCAGTCTCAGGGAATCCTGGAGATATTCATCTGTCATGTTGGAACGTTGTGTACTCTTTGTCATTTTCAGATGGGAAAATGCAGATTCACACAAATAAGTTGAACCGAAACAGGAGTGTACAGTTTCACTGCATCTTCTCAAGTTGGGAAATTTGTCTCTAGGCACTAGCTTCCAAAACGATTCTTGCTCAGCATGGGTCTTGAGAAAAATGTCATTTTTAAGGGTTAATATTTCATTTTCAAGAGATGGCTTGTTCAATGAGTAATTTTTACTGATAGCAGCTGCAGTTTCTTTAATGTCCACATCTACTTTGAATGGGTATGACAAGTATTCCACAACTGTTCCAAGTTTTTGGAAGTCACAGAATCTATTTTCAAATTCCTGGATAACAGAACAGATTTCTGTCACATACTTCTCGTTCTGAAAAACAAAATTTGGATATTGTCCCAGATGGTCCTGCATATTAGGAAAATGATCAAAAGTGTTGTTTGCAAGGTCAGTCATCATTAGCTCAAATTTGCTCTTGTAGGATGAAACTGTACTCATCATCTCGCCAATGCATTTGTTTTTACCTTGTAGTTCAAGGTTCATATCACTTAGTTCGCCTGTAAAGTCAGCGAGAAATGCCAGATCACATAACCACTCCTCATCTTCCAACTCTGCTTGGTCATCTCCCCTCTCCTTCAAAAAACTTCTTATTTCATTCAGCAAATCACGAAATCTTAGCATAAATTTGTGCCTACTTAGCCACCTTACATCTGTGTGCAAAATGATTTCCACTGCCCCTTCATCAAGAGTAAGATTGAAAATCCATCTTTCAAGTGATCTTCCACGAACTGAATTTACAGTTTTGAAAGTGATGTCCATGACAGTCTTTGTATTGAGTCTCTTGCTTGCCAAAACTTGCTGGTAAGAAAGGAAATCTGGGAAGTCATCATGCTGTCTACAGAGGGTTATGAAACCGTTAACCTCACCTGTCATTGCTCTTGCTCCATCAGTAGAAATGGAAACAAGTCTATGCAATGGAAGATTACACTTTGTCACAAAAGAATGGAGAACAATTGTATGTAAATAATCCCTCAATGACTACAATGGCTATGATCTACTTCAAATTAGTAACTTGTTTTGAATTATGAGTTAAAGAGAACCGGTCTCAGACATTTTTGTATGAGCGTAATCCTGCAGACTCTGTCAATGGATATACACTGAAAATTGCATCAATGACCCAATGTTCTCATTTTACTTGAGTGCAGTATAGCTAACAAACTGAATGACTTTACAGCTTAATTGAAATTTCAGATAAGAAATTGTTGAAATAATATCTCGCTTATCTTTTATGTTTTTCCCCGAACGCCTTCTCTGGCTGCCATGGGCAGCATCGCAAATATTACAAATGAGGTAAAATAGGTATTAAAATCTGTTATAGAACTTACACATTGGCATAGTTCTCTTTACTTAATATTTAGATATTTTCATGGCATGAGAACTCTTTTTTCTAAAGTAACTTTTTGAATCAACAGTGCTAACATCAAGCCGTTCAAACAACTTCAGTTGGATTAAATACAACATCGCAGAGGACATTTTACATTCTCTCCCCTGAAGAACTTGATTGATTCA
Organism: Ichthyophis bannanicus; assembly: GCA_033557465.1. Taxonomy (NCBI): domain Eukaryota; kingdom Metazoa; phylum Chordata; class Amphibia; order Gymnophiona; family Ichthyophiidae; genus Ichthyophis; species Ichthyophis bannanicus. Next base: position 367,280,913 of record CM066034.1, read on the forward strand.
AGTGAAACGCGGCATGGCAGCCAGAGAAGGCGAGGGGAAAACATAAAGATAAGCGAGATATTATTTCAACAATTTCTTATCTGAAATATCAATTAAGCTGAAAAGTCATTCAGTTTGTTAGCTATACTGCACTCAAGTTAAATGAGAACATTGGGTCATTGATGCAATTTTCAGCGTATATCCATTGACAGAGTCTGCAGGATTACCCTCATACAAAAAAGTCTGAGGACCGTTCTCTTTAACTCATAATTCAAAACAAGTTACTAATTTGAAGTAGATCATAGCCATTGTAGTCATTGAGGGATTATTTACATACAATTGTTCTACATGTTAGCACCCTCAAAAATTCTGACCACATCTTGAGTGATTACACACAAAAGAATGGAAACAACTGAATATTTCCTGACTGGTAGCTCTCCCTTTTAAAGAAATCATTCCAAGTAGTTCTTCTTTAACACTGAAGTCTTCAAAAACCATCCGGATAAAGACTAGTAACTGGGCTATGTCTCTTTTGTCTGTAGATTCATCCAGTTGGAGTAAGAAAGCAACACAATTTGAAACATCTTCCAACAATTGTTCAGTTGTATCTCCACATATCTTTTCTATTCACCGCACGACGGTGTTTCTTGACAATTGTACATCTTGAATAGCAGCTATGATCTCTTTCTTATTTTTAAATCCTTCAAAAAGATTGTCAGCTGCTTCAAGAAAACAATCTTTTACCAAATTCCACTTCAGTGAAAGGTTTGCATTTCTTTGCAACTCAGGTTGCTGACCTTGAAGGATGCTATGGTTGCATTGACCGAATTGTGACCTTGGCTTTGCCATGAACAGTAACTGAGTAGCCAATTTAGTATAAAGTTCTTAGAGCTTCAGTTTACGAATTTCACTTTGGGTGGAAAATCAGCATCAAACTTATTGCTATGCAGAGCCTTATAATGACATTCCAGATTACCCTTTTTGGGCAAGGATACTGGGGCGTTACAAATTAGACAACAACACTTGTCTTTCACCATGATGAAGAAGTAGTCCATTTCCCATTCATCATGAAAGTGGTAGGTTTTGCTCTTCTTTGGAAACCTCATCTTCGTTATACTGGGGTGGCTGGATGTAAGAAGGCCAAATCTGCTAAGTTAGTATGAACACTGACTGAATCTGGTCCAAAACTGTCACTGTCCCAAAGTATTAAAGATCAACAGGAACTGAAGACCTCTGGATGATGTGCAATACAGGGATTGGAGATGCCAAAACCACACATGCAGTTCTAAAAGTAAAAATAAGAATTCATCATACTGGCACCAATAATCAAATACCATCAAACAATCATCAAAAGAACTCAAACACCTGTCCAGCAAACCAGATAAAATCAAATAACCGCCAAACAAGTCCAAATACCACCACACGTGATTTAATAAATTCTGCACACAGTGTAGAATCAAACACAAAGGCTAGGCAAAATAAAATTGCAGAGGCAAGTAAAAGCCACAGTGGTTTGAACCAATTTGAAGACAAGGCATAGGCAAGTTAGAACAAAATTGGAAAAGCCCGCCAAAATCACCAAATTCTTGACACTTTGTTGTGTCTGCCCGAAAACGTTTAATGAAAGCAAACTATAAAGCGACCAAGGACCAGCACATGACACAACTAATACGGTAAGTGTATTCAGGTAAAGCCCGGGCGAATGGATATCGCCCGGTATATAGCACACTTCTAAGGGGTGTTGGGACGGGGGCAGGAATGGGTGATTCTGAGAGGCAGGAGACCAGGTATGATGCCGGGCCTGTGACGTCTTGTCGCAGGGCGCGGGCAGAAGCCCCCTGGGGTACCAACAAACTATTGGCATGAAAACAACAAGTGCCCCCAATACACCCGTAGGCAAGATTCCCGCAGGCAGTGAAAAAAGAGAAGCAAAGGATCAGCCTGCGATGGCAAACCCTCGGCAGACGACCTGCCGGCACGAGCTCTCTCCTAGCGATGGGGCGGGCTGCTGGAGAGATGGAGCCACGTGGGGTCTGGCGATCTACCTCTGACCCCTCCGTGATCTACAGGTAGATCGCGATCTACCTGTTGGACATGCCTGCCTTAGAGAACATAATGCTATGCCTTCAACTATTATTTTGTTAATAAAACTTTGACATAAATTTACCTATACATTTTATCCTATTTGTAACTTAATTTGTACTCTGAAATTAACTGGCATATCCCATCTTATGACAGCAGAGCCCGCAGACCTTTGTAATACCAAGTTCACCACTGCAATCTGGTTGGTACGTGTCAACCCTTATTTAGGATTGGAACATCCTGTTGACAAATGGGGGGAAATAGCACTGGCACTCCAATTAAAGGGACCACACACCATGACGATGGTTAAAAGTTGGGAACGGGTGGAAGGTCATTGGTTCGGTTGTTGCCGTTTATGCACATAACCCATATCAGGCCTTTTCTCCCTAAATAATAACAGAGGGTAGGTGGGTGATTAAGGGAGGCAACAGGTAAACGGAAATGCAACCCAGACAAACAGTTGCAGGCCATGGACGTAGTGGGTTTGATACATGCAGCCTATACCACGCTATCTCCATTAAAATCAACTTGGCCAGTACTGGCAGGTTGCGTGATGGGGCCCATAAACCTGTCCAGCAAGAACCCTGAAGAATGCGAGGGATTGTACTGTCCAGTAAGAACCTCACTAGTTTTTGGTTCAGTATAGCCATTTAGATTATTATAAAGCTTGATAGTAGTTATAGAAGATGGGGTGCTGGTAAGAAGAAGCCTTGTTGTTCGTTGGATTGGTCTGGTATCTTTTAATGCACATCTAGCGAGTATGTGTTAGAAGAAACAAAAATCTGAGGGGAGAACACACACAATACAGCTTCCATGGCTTATATCTAGGCAGTGTGACCAGGAATGACTGAGTACGATAGGCTGGCCGTCATTGGTTCTTTTCAGCCATCACCTATCTATAAGTTACTTACACTGCTATCTGTACAAAAAGAAACCCAATTGTTTACAGCTAGGTGGATATGTTTGTTAAAGCATGTGGTAAGCCCTCGGGAATTTATGTGCATACATTCATAACCTGCCTGTTGACCTCAGCAGACCAATTTCCTAGGCCAGGTCACTAGCTCTGAGGTGGGACAGCCACCCTAGGTCAGGGCACCCTCTTACCCAAGCCATGCCCCCCCAGGCAGTGCTGGACCAGTTCCTTCACAGCCATCCCCCCTATAGAGGGATGGTTTTGGGGTGGGTTGGGGGCCATCCAAGTGAAAACACACTAGAGTTTCTGGTAGAAGCTGTGGGGGATCCAAACGTGTGCTATTCAGAGTCACAAGGACCTCACCTGCTCACACTAACCCTAAAGCCAACATTGTTCCTGGGTTCTTTTATGCACCAGACGAGGGGCAGATTATTTTGTAAAGTTTGAATATAACTCTCCAATCTCAGACCACTGCAGGAACATCGTCTGCTCCAAACCAGAGGTAAAGTTACATTTGCACCCTGCCTATATGCATGTAACTTTACATTAATACTCAGACACAACAATTATAACTGCCTCTATGTGCATATTATGCCAAGCCTTACTGTTAGTATACAGAAATGGCTTTTAATAATTGTCCCTCTAATCCATTCTACGAAAAGCGTGCAAATAGCTTATACATATTTCGTTTCTGATTCCACCCCTGGATACCTCAATCGAAATCTGGCATACGCGAGATTGTGATGATGTATTCTTCTCACCCTGTTACCAGGCGATTAAAATTTCTTTTTTGTATGATCTGACTACATGTTAAGCTCTCCTTCTCAGCAGTTGTTTGGGATCTGATTATGCCGTGCCATGACCTGATGTTGTCACGAGAGCATGACTTAATTTTCCCAGTAGGACCCTTTACATACACACAAACACTAGCTCTGAAATGAGAAAGTGTACGATCAATCTGTGAAAAGGATGAACGACATGTGTATATCGTGAGTGCAGGCAGTTGTGTTCAAATCTAAATAACATTTGAGGCAGCTGTCTGC